>CM043704.1:104351872-104811872 GCA_023935145.1 Bretschneidera sinensis
CCCCTCTAACGTTCAGTTGATTGGTTCCCATACTAAAGGTGGTTCTCCCTGTAGTCTTAGAAGATCAACCCAAGGAGATTTGCTTGCAATGGATTCCGGTTTGTTTCTAACTCATCTTATATATATACATATATATACATATATATATATACATATATATACATATATATACATACATATATATATATATATATATATATATATATATATATATATACGAATTCTTGACAGGTTTAATACGAAAAGATCTTGACTGTATCATTGATTATTTGTGTATTAGTATCAAGGTTAATATAACCAATTGCAAATTACAATTTGTATCATTCTTTTGTCTTTTGTGCTTTTGGCCTTTAGCTAAGCAAAATGATTTTGTTTGCATCAGCTATGAGATCACTCTACTATTAAGTTTCCATGCATTTTATAATTAAAAGGTAATGAGTGGAAGATCAAAAACTTGCACAGAACATGTGGAGATGCACATAATGACAAGAATATGCACAAAACATGCGATCACTATTAACTTTTCTACCTAATCCACTTGTTATATTTGGAAAAGTGAAAACTGTGTAAATCGTTTTGACATTACGCATTAAGCCACAAAACAAAACCTAAAGCCAGCGCCGCAACACTGGTTCGATAAACAGCAATTGAATCAATCGCAAAAATCACTAAAACTGAATATTTTTATACTAAAAAAAATCATATTTTGATATGCAATTCACATAGTAATTATACAATATCATTAACAAACATGGATTTATAGCAATTTTTTCAAAACAAATTTATGTCCTAAACATACTTTATGGGAAAAAAATTCAAGAAACTCAATTTTCATATGAATCTCAACAATTTAACAAGAAAGGCTCTGATACCACTTGTTATATTAATCTTGATACTAACGCACAAATAATCAATAATACAGTTAAGATCTTTTCATATTAAACTTGTCAAGAATTCATTTATATATATCGGAATCCATTGCAAGCAAGCCTCCTTGGGTTGATTTTCTAAGACTACAGGGAGAACCACCTTTGATATGAAAACCAATCAACTGAATGTTAGAGGGGAGGGAGAAGAACTGTCTGTTTCAATAAAATTATTTATTTCCTTGTGCCTTAGGGACCATAACCGTAACAGTTACCTCACACATGTGTATTGGGTCTTTGGCCCATTAACAAAGACCCATACCACATCGGGCTTCTACACATAATGTGGCTCATACTAAAAAATTTGATATTTTGGAGACCTATAAAAATTATATCACTTAATTGGGTCATTTATTAGATAACGAGTCTATATATACAATGTTATAACATATCTAAACCCAAAATTATAACATGAACATGCATTTTAGTGTCTGTTTTTTAGGGTAAAGGCAAGGTTAATAGTTGTGCCAACTTTTGTCCCTTTCTGCAGCAAATATATGACAATAACACTTTAGGAACAACTGAAATGACAATTGGAATTATCATTTTGGCACATGTTAAGAAGATCATTAGAGAGGTTATCATTTGTTTTGATGACTTATGAAATGTTTAGCTTAGTTCTTGGGAACTTCAGTATATCCTATTCTTTTAGTTTGGGTTTATTAATATCCATTCAGCTTTAGCATGTTTTATTTAAAAAATTTCTCCTATTTACATTTTATTATGACTAGACAATGTCATGTAGTAGGTTTATGGCTTTCATTTTTGTGTAGGGAAGTTCTTGCGGTTTCTTCAAGTGGTGCAATGACCATACTGTAACATCTGATCTTCCATATAGTTCCGATAAGATCTCCAACAACTCAAATGACAACAACAAGGGCTACGGTGTAAGAACTGGATCTTCCTGTTTCAAATGTGGTAGGAGTGGGCACTGGGCAAAAGACTGCTCCACTCCTTCTGATTCTCTGGTTGACATGGGAGGGAGGTCTTCTTCATCTGGCACTTGTTACAAATGTGGAAAGCCTGGTCATTGGGCAAGGGACTGCACTTCTAGTCAATCTATGAATGTGTGACAGAAGTACTAGATCAGCTTTTGTTTCATTGTTTCTTTTATTCACGTTTCTGGATTGGGAACTTAGCAAGACTAATTGCTTTGACAAGGTTTAGTCTAATACACCACGGTAGGGTGGTGTTAAACCGGATTTAGCAAAATACAGCACAGGATATATCTTACCATCTGGTTTCAGTGCAGTTGTCGTTTTTTTAATAAATCATTTTTACCTTCTTTAAAAAAATGAGAAGTCAGTTTTACTTTTATTACAGTCATAAGAAAAATAATAAAAAAGAGTTACTAATCAGAATTTTCACCAATCACTTTTCACAAAATAGTCTTGTGAGTCATGACTTGTTATTTATTTATTTAGAAGCACGACGGCCCATAACTTTTCTTTTAATGAAGCAATGAAATACAAGTAGCATGATAAAGTGTTTTGATCATATTATTATCTTATTATTCATACCACGATGTTTATTTAGCTACAATATAAAAGAATAATTTACACATCGATAAAAATTAAATTTAATAATCATTGTAAAAACTAAAGTTAAGACTTTGTGGTTAAAAGATTTTAACTTTTAAAATTTTACCGTTGAATCAAGCTATAACTTAAGTGATCACTAAATACAATTAAGTTTAAGTTGTCATAGTTTTTATAAATTATTAATAAAGAAAACCGTTTCCGTTTCAAGTATATTTGTCTTTTGCTCGTGTGTTTGATTGAGACGACGATGAATGAACAAATGGATTAAGGTGTAAAAATTGTAAAATATTCAATTTATTAGACATATTCATACTACTTTATATAAAATATAATAAGAACAATTGGGATTAAACACAAATTATAATGATGTGTTTGTATTGACCAGTTTTTGCTCATTGACTAAGAAGTTTAGTGTTCTCAAAATTTAAAAATATAAAGGACAAAACTTATATGAAAACATTTACATTAAATTGGTGAGGTTTTTATTAAATTTTTTATATTTATAACAATTTAATGATCTTGATTTATTATCTAAAATATATTCACAAAAATTTTATATTTAAAAAAAATCATTAGGTTTTGATAAATTTTAATCTAAAACAAGCTATATTTTTTTTTATATAAAATTTAATAAATTTTAGACCTTTAATGAAATATAAGTTAAATTATCTATAAAAATAATAATTTTTTTATATTAAAAGTTTATATAATTAATCTATTATGTGAATTTTATTATTTGATTTTGATTTTTAATTTTTTTTTTTTAAAATCACGAATTTCGTATAAAAAAACTCGTTTAAGTTTTGCCCAATCATAGATAAGACAAAAGACCGGATCAAATCTCAGTCGGATAAAAACGAAAGGGGGATTAAGAAATAGAAATGTTATTTTCTTAGGGTAAGTGTAGTTTTTGTCAACACGGGAAAATGTTGACGAGAAGTAGAGAAGCCTCTCTTTTTACTCTAGTTTGTTTGGTCGAAGTCTCTCTTCTAAACAGCTAGAGACGAAGTATAGCTTCGTATTCTTGTAGCGAAGGATCTTGACAAATCGGAGAAAAGGAGGGATGTCAGGAGAGCTGGAAGAAGACGAGAAACGACGTCGTCAACGGAAGCTTGAAGAAGCCCTCGAAGCGAAATCCCTTCGGCGTATCATTAGCGCCTACCTCAAGTACTCTTTTCAATTCCTCTACTTCTCTTTTTTTTATCGATATTTTGTTTTTATTATTTTTTCCATTATAAGAAATTGAGGCGATGATCAAGCTTCGGTCAGTCCATTTGAAGATTCCCATTTGCACCACCTATAATTATATGTGTCTATGCATGTCAATTTGTTCTCATTGGAGATGCAACGTTACTCCACAACTTTTAATTGTAGGTTTTAATTACCAATAAAAAAAAGAGGTTGCAGGTCTTAATTGTTGATTTTGATTTAGAATCAAAGCAGTTGAGTACATGGAGTTTGATTGATTTTTTAGGTAGAAACCGGAGTTGTAAATTGTTTTTTCCTGGCAAAATTCCCGCCTCATCATATCATCAGTAATATAAATATGTATCTTTTTGTTTTTGTTTTTGTTAGTTGCGTTTTACCTATCTACTTATCTGGAAGCTCAATGAGATTCATGAGAATTATAAGCAACGTTTTCTTTTCCTGGAATAAAGAATTATACAGAGAGAATTGAGATTTGTTTTGTTTCCAATTATTTAGTTTATGTGTTACTTGATGCCAGTGCTTCGGATTAATATTGGCCTTTCCAAGTGGTTTATCATTTCAGCACCATTACATCGTTCTGTTATGCTAACAACATTATGTATTAGTCTATCTATTCTATTTGTCATTCTGTTTTCTATTGTATCGTTTGATTTTGCTATCGTGCCAATGTTGAAATTTAATGTGGCGTGTAAGTAAGTCACCATGCCACATTAGATACATTTTCTGTTAAAAAAACTCACATTGGTGGTAAAACGATACATTCGGTGGATAAAAAAATGCCACCAAATGTATTGGCTTTACCATCAAATGTGAGTTTTTACCGCCAAATATATTGTTTTAGTATTAAATGTGATAGTGAGGCATGATACCTTGAGTCAATGAATATTTTTGTTTGCCAAACACTGTTTCAGAACCTTTTCTTTTCCTTTTTTGGTGGTGGTGCTAGAGGGAGGGTGTCTTCTTCTTCACAGTTTGATTGCTTCTCTCTCCTCCTAGTGATAATGTTTCTTTCTCTTGCATGGACTTTCTACAGCTATCCAGAAGCTGCAGAAGAGGATGTCAAAAGATATGAAAGATCATATAGGAAGCTAACACCTGCACACAAGGTACTCTTCTCTGCTTTGCTTACAATTTTCTGCTGCAAGTGAAACCATAAAGTTTTGATTGGAACATTAAATTCAAAGTTGGCTTTACGTTTTTATTTGTAGTTTTGTGACCATCATATGCCGATTCTTAAAAGAACCAACAATTCAAAGTTCAAACATAACCTATGTTCTAGTGTCGTCTTACATTGTACTTGTTGTTTAGAGAGTTACGCAGCCAACATACTTGAATAATCTCTTTCAGTTTATCTTGTTAACAAAGGGGGGGGGGGGAATCCAACCATCAACTCAGTACAAGGAAAATTTACTGAAAAAAATCCATAAATAAATAATTTATCCATCATAAAAAAGAATAAACAATTGTATCGTGTGGTAATGATGAATAAAGAAAAAGAAAACAGGAGTCTAATGAGAAATCAGTATGAATAGTGATATGGAAAATAATAGCTTGGTCAACCAGCCGCAATTGGCTCATTGATTAGTGCCCCAAGTCAAAAGTACTTGGGTGTCTTGAGGTCTTGGAGTCGAATCCCCAGGCCAAGCAACTTCTTTGTGCTATTTCTTTTTTCCCTAGTTATGTCCTTACTAGTCCTTTTTTTTTTTTTTTTGTATTTTCAGGCCTTACTATCCCACTACCCTTTGAAGTTTCAAAGGTTGAGAAGGTAATTTTCATCTGCATGCTTTTTCATGGTTTAATAGTTACTGTTGAAGCTGCTTTTAATAAAAATATTACATTTTAGTCTGTAATACCTTAGTTGAGAAAGAGCTTGGTTCTGGCTTATAAGTCCTAAATTTTGAATTGAGTCTAAATCTCACCGGTTGTTTTAGAATCATTTCAAGACTACCTTTTTTCAATGTTTATTTATCTTTTACACACCCTCTCCTTTTCATCTTGGCACAAAACCTTTGTATCCTTTTTTGGCCATGATGATATCTTTTAGAGCAACTTTTGACTCATCCACCGCAACTGCACCTGAATCCCCTCAAGTTATGGATATTTCAAAGAATTGAGGCAAAGTTCTTCTTGAGCATGCAATGCTGGTAAGACACTTATACCGGAAGCCTCTCATCTTGACTGTTCTATTCAAATGCTCGCTACTTTTGAGTTACATTTCTCTACATGAACTAATAAGTGGGGATACAACAATGTCCTTTTGTTAGGGTTGCTAAAAAAATAGTTCACTCTGGACTCACCACACGGCTTCTCAAGCTATGCTTGAGATTAGCTCAAAAAGTGACATTCAGTCATGCCTATTAGGCTCCTAAGATAAATGAGTCAATCTTGGGAAACCTTTTACATGATCAACCCAGTTTTTAGTTTTGGAATGTCAAGATACTTGAAATTGTATCAAGATTAGCTTGACGAGAGACCTGGTCAAGATTGCTTAAAATATAAAGAATCCTAGCTTGAGTAGCCTAATATTTGTTGTTAATAGTGCTGCTTTATGGACAAATTTTCTTGTTTCCAACCCTTGTGAAATTTCACTTTTAGTGCCCCTTCTCTACTACTTACACTATGCTCATGTGTACCATGCACCTACTGGTAAAGCTGATTGTGGAGTGAGCTTGCCCACCCTCTTTCTATGGCTCGACAAGCCTGCCCAAGCCCATCTGTACTTCAATTTACTTTAATTTTTCTAGCGGTTGATCTCGGTGGGCCCACACATAATTTATTTTGAAGTGGCCAAGCTGGTTCTAAACTAGGCTTGGCCTTTCTTCTTAGGCCCGATTTGACCCTGTCAGAATATTTGTCCACCCAAGTGGCTGACCTGTCCATCAGGCCAGGTAGCCACCTCTTCTCGTTAACATCCACTAATGCAATAATAGGAGGCACTTCTGATGGTGTATTTTATAACATACCGAAATAAGAACTTTTAGGAGTTCTCTTTTTAGATGCTCAAATTTAGAGTTTGAATGTAAATTTTTTGGCTAGTGTGGAATGAGAGGAATCGTAGAGCGTTTGAGGGTGTTGAAAGTCCTATTGATGCTTTTAGAGATAGTTGGTTCAACACCCTTAATTTTTGGGTTAAAAGAGAATTTTTTTGTAAACGATTTTGATCTTTTGGATTTTGTGAATTTTCTTATTTGTAATTAGCCTTTGAGTTTGAGTTGCACCATCTTGGTGCCTTGTTAATACAATTTTATTTATCAAAAAAAGAATTTGAATGTAAAATCATCCTGGGAGATTATTGATTTGTTGGACATTTGATCCTGCAGGTGTATATCCTTAAATTCATATTTCATATTTAACATGCTTCAGGTGAGTTGTAGCTGTATTTCTTCTTTTGTGCTTATCTTTTTTATACTCTATTTTTGCTTTTGAAATCTTGTTTATTTTGATTTTTATTAACCACAGTACTTCAGCCTAGTGTGAGCTCAGATATATGAAACAAGTTACTTATTACAATGGTATGATTAATAATATTTGGCAGGGATTTGAACCCCCTGTAGATATGAGCATGGATGTGGACATTTGTGAGGACTCAAACCTTGAAAATGCTCCAAATGACCATCTCCCCTCTGGAGAGAGGAATGATTACTCTTTTCAGTCTGCATCAACTAGTGGAAGAGTGCGTTGTTCCAACCATGATCATGCTGATTTTCAGGAAGGAAATAACATGATGGGGGTAACGTGTAATGAGGACTGCAACATTAGATAGCCATTTTTTTTAATAAATGAAAATTGACAAAGATCCTTTTTTAATTGGTGTATGCATTTTTTCATTTAGAAATATGACTTCTGTGGATAACCACAGGAGGTGCAAAGAGAAGGTCTCCATGATTCCATTACTGAGAGCTGTGCTGCAGGCTTGGTGAAGAACAAAGAGACATATAACTGTGATGGAAATGATGGAAGTGATGCCAATGGGAATGTAATTCTGTTTGATCCTTTTGAAACCGTTTTAGGAAATAACAGTTGGTCCCTTATAATTATATGATTATATATTGGTATAGTAGTCACATTCTATATGCTGCATGCCTTTAGTGGATTGAGGAGGACATTTTGCAGAAACATTTAACTCATGTCTTTCTGACAGATTTATATTTTGGATGCATTAGAAGTTATACTGCCTCATATTCTTCATTTTAACTTATTGTACACTCTCTCTCTATGTATCTCTCTCTCTCTCTCCCCCCTCTCCAGCATATGTAGTGATGAATTCTTTGTTGATAATAACATATTGATGAACTCTGAAATCAGTGATCCATTAAATCTGTTTGCTCTTGGGAATTACTAGAGGCTGCTGCAAGTTAAAGGAGGCATTGGTACTTGCTTGAGATTAGGGGTAAAGAACAATAATTTGTTGTACCACATTAATAGATCACAGAACTCATGGACTAGTTGAGGGTGATTTGATCAAACATTTCTGCATTGGTACAGCGTATAGAAGTCATTAAATAAACATCAACTTTTCATTATTAATTTACATTGTTTTCCTTCATAAGGGGGAAGCTAATGTTGGAAATGATAGATAATTCCAACTTTAATGTCTTAGAGATGGTAAAAGCTGAACATTTTGGCAGTGTTAGGGAAACCATCACTGTGCATCAGAAAAAAATACCCCTGATTAGTTCAAGTACCTTGTGCTTAATATATATTGAGGCATCCTAACTAATTTCTTCCCTGCTTATAACTCAGGTATATTCTCCATCTCATGACTGGTTGGATCCATCATTACAGTTGAATGTTCCTTTGGTTGATGTGGATAAGGTATTCTGGTATCGTTGTTCATGATGTGATAGACAAAGTCGCTTATTCCCATTATGCTTTGTTCGTAAATATCATGTGATGAGGTTACATATAACCCAAGGTGTCATGTTGTATTGAATACACAAATTACACAAACAGAAAAGAAGGAAGAAGAAACAAAATAGGATCACATATAACAGATACTTGCACACTCAAATCTGTGGTTATGTTACTGCTTCTTGTGGTCTTGAATTTAGATTTCAAATTTGACATTGGAATAGTTTGGTTGTCTGAGTTAAAAGGAAAAATGCAGTAGATAGAAGGAAGTGTTGGGTATTGTCCCTGCATGAGCTCAACATTTTTACGTCTGAACAAATCTCATTTATAATATTGAACTGACAAAAGCATAATGCCAATATATTCAGAAGTGTTTTGGTGAAATTGTACCTCTGTTGTAGTTAAGACAATTATTTATTTATTTATATATATTTAAGTTGCTTTTATAAGATTTGTAGTGCATATTACTGAATGAATGCATTAATGTAATTCTGTTTTTCCCATGTTAAATACGGTAATTGATGGATGTAGTATTCTGATAACAATCTCTAGTTTTAAGTTCATGTGTAATTATTATAATTATTTTCTCAGGTTCGCTGTATAATAAGGAATATAGTTAGAGACTGGGCAGCAGAGGTAATTTTTTTCCTTTTCCAAATTGATTTTAGATTCAGAGTTACCATCTATGATTTCTGAAGCAGATGTTTTGGATTCAATTGATGACTTGTATTTGTTGAAAATCTATTTGTAATACAGGGGCAGAACGAACGTGACCAGTGCTACAAGCCTATTCTTGAAGAGCTTGATTCCTTGTTTCGTAATCGTCGAGAGGAGAGGTACATAATTTTCCATGTTGTTTTTCTTCAGAGTTAGCATCTTGCCAAGGTAGTTATTGTTCCATACTGTACAAGAGTTATGCTTTGTTCTGCTATTAAAGCTATAAATTTTGTTCGGCAGCCCTCCTGCCTGTCTAGTTCCTGGTGCTGGACTTGGGCGGCTGGCTTTGGAGATTTCATGTCTGGGTATGCATTTGATGTCAATTGTTTTATTTTTCATGAAACATAATAATATAAGGCACGTAACACTTCTCATTTCACAAAACAGGTTTTATAAGCCAGGGAAATGAATTTTCATACTACATGATGATATGCTCAAGTTTTATTCTTAATCAGTAAGAATATTGCAATTTTTCTTTTTTCTATGTTTTTTCTCGCTTATGCACCTTTTCTAAAACATTTACTGACTAAATAGAGTCACTTTGATACCAAAAGTAATTTCGGAATTTTTGATTTTATTAGTACTCAAACTGCTGGGCAGTGGACAATATATCCTTGGATCCACAGCAATTGCAATTCACGTTCTGACAGTGATCAATTTCGACCTGTTCCAATACCAGATATTCATCCAGCGAGGTATTGACACTGCTGTTTGAAGTTCTTTTCCCCGCTCCTTCCATAATTATATTAGTTGTATGTTTTTTTCGTTGTCTTGAACTTTCATGAGTTTTACATATGGGTCCATGTTGAAGATTAGGATTTTCTAGCTCCCTAAAAGTTGTATTTGAATTCTAAGAATTGAAATAATAGCAGTTGATCACCTTTTTTTAAATATACTTGGTGAACTAAATTTAAATCTTTGAGTTCTTACATGTGACTGAAATATGAAGTTACCTTTTATCTTTTCTCTTAATCTTTCCTGGGATTCCCTTGATGCTATAAATGTATCTCCATTAACCTTAGGTGGCCTACTGCGATGTCAAAATTCTGTAGCGATTCAGTTTTTCCTCTATGAATTTACAATACATGCTCATAGACATGACATTTTTACACTTCTGAGTGTATCATGAAGCCATATCCCCGTCATCCTCTTCCTTCTAGCTGAAGTTGAACTTTCTTCTTGTCTTTTTTTCTACTCTTCTTGATTTGAGTTTTGAAATTTTTTGTATTCTTTTTTGTGTAATTTACTTTTTGGACTTTCCAAATTTATTAGTGGTCACATTTGCATTCTATATTTCCAAATAGAGCAACTGAAATCTGGAATATTTCAGAAGCAATGTAATGCAAACTTTCTTCCTCCACTAGAAAGAGTGTTCCTAGTTTCTTCTCTTCTCTAAACTTTACAATCCCTATGTTTGTAATGCTCCCTTATTCCCACATTGCCAGTTCCCTCTCTGACACTGAATATTGCCTCCATAACCAACTGCTCTACTATGCTCAATCAATGGTGGGCTTGACAGAAAGACTATGGTTACTATATTTTCCCCAACTTTTCTGCACTCCTTCGTTCCAAAATCAAATAGAAACAAATCAAGCCAAACACCCCTCCCCTTTTGGTCCACCGTTGATACATCCATCACCAACACCAGCATCATATAGAGATCCATTGGTGATAAAAAAATCCAATTCAATCAGTCATGCCAACCTTACCAATTGTAATGGAAGATGAAACCACAGGATCACCTTCAATTCTATGAAACAAATCCTTTATCTTGTAAGATTTGTTTTTGGTGTTGAAATTATGTTGTGGATGTGAGGAATGTACTGATCTACTTGTCTTTTGAAATATATTTTGGTTTTAATATGATCTAGCTTTTCTAGGAGTGTTTATGATTTGGGTTGGTTCGATTTTAGGAGAAACTTAAAACCAAAGTGACTTAATGTCTATTTTGTGAAAACCTAAGTCACACTGGTACGATTGCTTTGATTTGGTTTATTATCTGGTTTGAAAATACTCAAAAGGGTTGGTTCAAATTGAGTTCATTCAATCAGTTTCGTTTAGTCAGAACAACAATGAATCTATGAAGTTGTATTATTTACTTATTTTATGTTTATGTGTATAACACTATCATTATCACAAAAAGCAAAACACTGTGATATAATTTTAATAGGAAAAATATTAAATCAAATCAATTGCGAGCCCTTTAATGCAGAAAAGCATAGAAACAGGCAAGAATATTCCTCCAGGAGAAATTCGTTAAATCATTAAAATTTACCTGGCAAAATATAATGGCTTGAGACATTGGATTGGCCTAAATTCTTGAACTAGTAAGAGCATAATTGTCACCTGAGGATATGCTGTAAGGGTGGGGAATGGGGAGATAGAGAGGTGGATAGCAAAGATGTTCCCACCATGTGATGGGTGAACATGCTTTATGATATCCAACTCTGTTGTAGTCATTAGTGTTAGAAGTATTTCCTTTGTGGCTACCTCAACATTAAAGTTATATGTGACTCGTTATGCAATAATATATATACTTAAGACCTATTTTAATGTAGTGGTTTCAAATTTTTACAATTCATTTCTCAGTGATCATCAACTTCTTTATTGTAAGCAGTGCAGGTATTACTGAAGGTTTCTCTATGTGCGGTGGTGATTTCGTTGAAGTCTACAACGATCCAAGCCAAGTAGGTAGGAGAGCTAGTGTTGCTTGTATTTTCCATAAATTTTTTTTGACAAATAAAATTTATTAAAAAAAGCACCAAGAGGGTGCAACTCAAAGCCCAAGGCTAATTACAATGAAAAAAGTTCAAGTCTAAAAATCATTATTATTTACAAAGAAATTCCCTCTAAACCAAAAGTTGAGGGTATTGAACCAAACATCTCTTATAATTCCAAACGATCTCTCCACTCCATCAAAACCCTCCGATTCCTTTCTCTCCATACCATCCAACAAATAGAGTGAGGAATCAAAGTCAAAAGCCTTCAACCACCCAAGACACTCCCACAATTTTATAAGCCATTTCCCACAAACTTCTCGCTAAAGAACACTCCACCAAGAGATGAAACACGAAATTGGTACAATATTTACAAATATAGCACCTATTAACAATTGTTTTTCCTCTTTTTTGAAGATTGTCAAGAGTAAGAATTTTCTCCCATGAGGCCTCCTCCAAAAAGAAATTAATTTTCTTGGGAGCGTTAGAGCAACAAATTGCTTTCCAAGGGAATTTGGAATGACCATTCGAAAGGCCACTATCAATGAGGATTTTATAAAGATCTAACTTTAAAACCTTTATCCGAGCAAGGTCCTCATTTCATCACATCTTCTCTACCTATCTCAATCCTAGAGTTATATAAAGTTTCTAAAAACATTGCAATCTCTTCTACTTCTCAATCTTGAACATTACAGATAAATAGCACAACCCAAGAGACCCCTTCATTAGACAAAGAATAACAAGAGCTAACCTGCACTTCTTTCTCTCTCACAATATTAAAAATACCCGGAAATTTGTCCTTTAAAGGAGAGTTCCCACACCAAATATTGTACAAAAAACGAGTTAACTCCATTACCTACCAAAATCTCAACAAAGGGTCGAAAGTCCTCCCACCCTTTCCGAATCCGTTTCCAAACCTCCACTCCATAGCCCCCTATTCTCTTTCGACATCCACCCATCATGATCCATCCCAAATGGGAGTTGGTTTGGTTCCTTCAGGTCTGGAAGGAATTTATTTTTGAAAGGGGAGAAGACAACTGGTTTCGGAGAAGGAGGGAGTGGAACAAGTCCTTTTGGTTGGTTTGCATCGGAACAAGAATGGCCGCTTTGTCTCAGTAACAGGGATCACTAGTGGGAATTCCGGTTTTATTCTTTTGCCGGAAGATGTGGTTGCTGATGGTTGGTGGAAGATTTTAATGGTAGTGTTAGAGCTTGTCAAACTGGTTCTTCTTCAAGGCTTCGATTTGGGAGAGAGAAAATCAAGGAGGGGGGTCTTCATCAGCTCTATAGGTCTAATTCTGGGAAGATTTCAGAGGGGTTGGAGCACAATCTCATATTAAATCTTTGGAGGCCAATGGTGGGTCTTTGGAGGTCAGTGGTAGGTCTTTTTCGTTGACTGGTTCTTGCCTGTGCTGTGGGGTGGATCTGTCTGGGAGTGTGGTTTCCCGAGTGTTGAAGGAGTCAAAGTCGTGGGCGATGGTAGTCAAAGGGTCTATGGCTGAGTCTATGTCTAGAACTCTCGATGGAGAAGAAGATGCTTTTGCAACGCGCGTGGAAGAGTTGAGAGATATGGGTAAGAGACAACTGGATTCAATTTCAAATTTTGAATTGTCAATTGTGGGTCTGGGCTAGAAGAGTGAAGTGGGCCAGAAGATGGGGCCTAATTTTTTTAAAGAACTTGGACCAAGTAACCAATTCCTTAAGCTTATTTCCTATGGTTCTTTGGGCCTAATTCAAGCTGAAGGGGATGGGCTTGCTAAGGGTCTTAATTCGGAGAGTTATAGGCTTAATAAGTCAGAGAATTACGAGGCCCAAACGGCCTGGATTTAGAGGTTGGAAACTTTCAAAACACTGGGTGGCCAAGCGTTTTGGTCCACCAGCGTCGAGTTCTCGGGTTTTTCAAGTGCCGTTGACGTCACCTGCAGTGGGAGTGGCCGAAAGTCCTTTGCTGAAGAGCTCTGATGTTAGTGATTCTGTTTCGCCGATGTCAAGATTTTCTAAGCGGTGGAGAATGTCGAGTGCCTCCTGGAGGGTGTTGCCAGAGAGGTGTTGGCGAAGGAGGTTACAGGGGCTGTCGTTGCTTCTCCTGGGCCAGATTTTTTCAGTGAGGTGGCTGGCGAGGTGATAGTAGCTAGTTCCTACCTAGAAGGGAAGTCTTTTGATGTCCCTGATTTTGCTTTAGATTCAGGAGTCTCTCTCCCTGTTTTTGGATTAATGGATGTCGTTTTTGATAAGAATTCTTCTCTTAAGAATCAGTTGATGATTTTGCCTTATGTAGACCTTTTGTTCAGTATTCCCCCGGAGGTTTTGGATCAGGTAGATTCTGATGGGTTTTCAGGGTTCTTTGATAGCATCAATTTTGAGGTTTCGGGTTTTAGTAGAGAGTGCAACAGAGGTGGTGATCTTAGCTTGGCCCTAGTGGAGAGTGGCGATCCAGTGGAGGTGTGGGAGGGCGTGGATGTTAGGGATGAATTAGCTGTGAACACAAAAGCATCGACTTGGGTTTAAAAACTCCACAAATTGGTGGGGTTTCGATAATAGGAATTAAAGATCAAGCTATTAATTTGTTTGAGAAAATTGAGCGTCTTATGGTTGAGGAGTGTAAAACTCGATGCCGTGGTCAATCTACAGGTAGGAAACTTGCTAAGGGGAGTAGTAGAGAATTGAAGAGGTTGGAATTTGTTGTCAACTACGATAAGTTAAATGGGGACACATATAGAGGAGAGAGGAGGTGATAGTGGAGTCGAGGGGTCTACCAGTGATCCAATGATGTGGAAAATTATTTCATGGAATGTGAGAGGGCTAATGACGTGGCAAAGAGGGCTACTATCAAACACTTTCTTATAGAATGGAAAGGATCAGTGGTATGTCTCCAGGAGATGAAGATGAAGCTTATTGATGATTCTATTGTCCGAAGCTTATGGGGTTTAAGGTCTTGTGGATGGAAATTTTTACCGTCAATTGGTGCTTCGGGATATGTTATTATCATGTGGGACATGCGGGTGTTGGATTTGATCGAATTTCAGATTGGCTCGTTCTCTGTTTCTTGTGTCTTCAAAGGTCTCTTTAAGGGTGGGGAGTGGGTTATGACTAGCGTATATGGTCCAGGCGAGAGTGACAGTAAGTCTTTTTTGGGATGAGTTGGTGGCTATTAGACAACGTTGGCAGCATCCTTGGGTCTTAGGGGGTGATTTCAATATTGTTTTCTGTCCTCGTGAGAGACCGAGGGGACTCGTGAATCCAGGCCCATGAGGGATTTTTTGGAGTTTGTGAGGGGTAATGATCTTATTGATTTACCTTTATTTGCTGGAGCCTTTGTGGTCGAATTCAAGGGATTCTCCTTTCTCGAGAATTGATCGATTTCTTATGTCTGATTGTTGGGAATTCCAGTGTGCTAACCTGATCCAAAAAGTCTCCATAGACCAACTTCCGATCATTTTCCCATTGTTCTCGAAGTAGGGTCTGATGCCATTCTGGTTTGAGAATATATGGTTGAGAGTTTAAGGGTTTTGTGATCTTGTAAAGGGCTGGTAGGAGTGCGGTCTTCCATGGTGTTGCTAGCTTTATAGTGGCAAAGAAGCTGAAGAGTGTTAAAAAAGAAGTGCAAAATTGGAATAGAGAGTCCTTTGGCAATATTAATTCTACTATAAATGCTCTAGTGGGTGAAATTAATGAGCTCAATGAAAATGAACTTAGAGAGGGTTTGCTGAGGAGTGATTTGGATAGATGGACGAATGCAAAAAAGTATTTAGCTAATCTCTTCACCTAGGAGAAAATTTCGTGAAAATAGAAATCTAAGGAGTTATGGCTTTGAGAGGGTGATAAAAACACCAAGTATTTCCATCGAATGGCAAATGCTCATAGAAGGTTGAATTTTATTAATTCCATCGAGGTGGACGGTATGATGTTCGAGGAGGAAGGGGACATTAAAGGGGCCATTTCTGGTTTTTATGAGAACCTTTATAAGGAGACTTGTGAGATCAGACCGAACTTTGATGGTTTGAAATTTTCCAGAATAGATGAGTCTAATACTAGGTGGCTCGAGAGACCTTTTAGTGAGGATGAAATTCTTGTAGCTCCGAAGGAGTGTGATGGAGATAAAGCCTCGGTTCTTGATGGCTTTACGATGGCTTTCTTAGCCGGTAACTGGGAGGTGATTAAAGGGGATGTTATTAGACTTTTTGAGGAGTTTCATGCTTCGGGGGAGTTTGTGATATGTCTAAATACCACTTTTGTCACTCTGATTCCGAAGAAGAAAGGGTGTCTAACTCAGAGACTTCAGACCCATTAGTCTAGTGGGTTGCTTTTACAAACTTATTTCGAAGGTAGTAACCTCTAGATTGATAAGAGTGATGAATAAGGTGGTGAGTCCTATGCAGAATGCGTTTATAGAGGAAAGGCAAATATTGGATGCGGTTTTGGTAGCCAACAAAGTGGTGGATACTCAGTTGAAGATTGGAGGGGATGGGTTATTTGCAAACTTGATATGGAAAAAACATTTGACCATGTATGCTGGAGCTTCGTCATCTATTTATTAAATCACATGGGATTTGGGGAGAGATGGCACTAGTGGATTTTTAAGTGTATGTCCTCTACTTCCTTTTCTATATTGGTTAATGGGTGTCCTTCCGGTTTCTTTCGAGCTTCTAGAGGACTAAGACAAGGAGACCCCTTATCTTCGTTCTTATTCTGTTTGGTTATGGAGGCTTTAAGCAAAATGATGGTGAAAGGTGTTGAAATGGGTTTATTGTCTGATGTCAAAATAGGAAGTGTTGGTGATATCATTAATATTTCCCATCTTTTTGCTGACAATACATTTGTTTTTTGCGGGGCTGACATCAATCAAATTTTGCATTTTCGAGGTATCCTCCTTTGTTTTGAGGTGGTGTTGGGCCTTAAGGTGAATCTTGGCAAAAGTGTTCTAATCCCTCTTGGTGGAAGTGTTAATGAGAGTCTCTTTGCTAGTGTTATGGGGTGTCAGATAGGTTCGCTTCCTACCACGTACCTTGGTCTTCCTCTTGGGGCTAATTTCAAAGATAAAAGCATTTGGAATTCGGTTGTGGAGAAGTTTGAAAATCGTTTGGCAGGGTGGAAGAGTCGGTACCTCTCTAAAGGGGGTAAACTCACTCTCATCAAAAGCACTCTATCTAGTCCTTCCGATCTACTTTATGTCTCTTTTTCCAATCCCTAGCTCAGTGGCCAAGAGATTAGAAAGTATTCAAAGAAGATTCTTTTGGGGTAATACGGCGGAGGAGGTCAAGTTCCACTTGGTGAATTGGAATTTGGTTAAGCATCCTGTGGAGAAAGGTGGTATTGGAATCAAATCTTTATCTTTGCTCAATAAGGCTCTTCTTGGTAAATGGTTTTGGAGGTTCATTGTCGAGGAAGATCACTTGTGGAGGAAAGTGGTGGAGACAAAATTCGGGTTGGATCTTGATGGTTGGATGTCTAAGAAGCCTCGGGGTCCTTATGGAGTAGGAGTGTGAAAATTTATTAGAAAAGGTTGGGAGGAATTTCGGTTTTATGTTGAGATTTCGGTGGGCAATGGAGCGAAAACTAGGCATTGGTTTGACACTTGGTGTGAAAATACCCCTTTAAAGGATAGATTTCCATGTATTTTAAACTTGATGAGAGATAAAGAAGCACAAATTAACTCTTGTTTTTTATTGACCAACCAATGAGTCAATTGGGTTGTACCTTTTGTTCGCAATGTTCAAGATTGGGAATATGAGAAGGTTATGGCGTTTTTGGAAGCACTTTATTCTTCTAAGATTGTGGTGGGGATGGAGGATTAGATGAGATGGAAACCAAGCCCGAATAAAGGGTTCTTGGCAAAAGATTTCTATAATACTCTTGTTGATAAAAGCCTCATTAGTGAGATTCTTTATTTTCCTTGGAAGGCTATTTGGCGTGTTCGAGCGTCCTTGAAAGTTTTTTTTTTTTTTTGGGGAGGCTTCTTGGGATATAATTCTTACCATAGACAATCTTCAAAGAAAGGGGAAGATTATGGTCAATAGATGCTATATGTGCAAAGAGAAGACCGAATCTGTTTTTCATCTTTTAATGGAATGCACTTTTGCTAGAAGCTTGTGGGAAATGACTTATAGAATTGTGGGAGTCTATTGGGTGATGGCATAGTCAGTGAGAGATGAAATTGAGGTTTGGAGTGGTGTTAGAGCTTCCAAAGAGGTCAAAAAGGCCTTAGACTTAATTCCTCACTCGATTTGGTGGATTGTGCGGAGAGAAAGGAATCAGAGAGCCTTTGAAGGTTTTGAAAGTTCAATTGTAAATATAAGAGATAGTTGGTTCAATACTCTTAATTTTTGGGTTAGAGGAAATTACTTTGTAAATAATGATGATCTTTTAGATTTCCTTCATTGTATTTAGCTTTCGGCTTTTTGGTGCACCTTCTTGGTGTTTTTTAATAAATTTTGCATATAAAAAAAAACAATGGGAAATTGTTTTCTTTTCTTGTTTCCAGATACATGTGTTTTGAGAACTGTAAACAAAAAATAAATCCAAACATGTCCTAAAGTTTTATGTTAGCAATGTATCATATCATCTGAATTTATTTAATTTTTCCTCCTCTTACGGAGTAATTTTAGTGTCCTTGATATTGTTTTAAATTAAAAGCTTATAGAATAGCTGTTTTCACTTTAAGGCACAAGTATTATACAAGTGACATGCCCAGCAGTGGTCCAGTGATAATAGCATCAAAGTTAAAACAATAGAAGGGAGGCTTCTTCATCTAAAAGATGTCAAATTGTCACCTATCACAAAAAAAAAAAGTAAAGTTGTCTTGTGATCTTCATAAATTTATTGGTACCTCTAGATGCTATAATCGGTTTTTTAGACTGGGTATTGACTCTTATGCAAAGGTACCCACAGATGGAAATTTAAAGGTGTCGCATGAAATTTTCGTCAATCAAAGGAATTGTGAGTAGTTCGGACAAGAGCTTAAATAGGAGGTTCTTAATGTATTGCTGGAGATGGGTGGGCTGGGGACAGGTGGTGCAGCAAAGGAAAAAAGAAGATTTATTATTTAGGCTTTTTGAATTATTTGTGGGATATTATGAAATATGTTGTAATTTAATGTTCTTGGTAATCATGTACTAGTACTGTAGGAAATTAAGGACTTATTAGGATTTGATTTAGTTTCCTATTTGAATTATGCTTGGTGCCTATATAAGAGCACAACTCTTAGGGTTTTCAATTAGATTATGACTATGGAATAAACTATTGAGTCATGGTTATCCCGTCTCTTTATCTCTCGTATAGCTATTCTGCATCGTAGCTTCTTTAAAGCAAAGCATACATATTTTTTTAGTCCTTTACTTTAAAAAAATATTATATATCTGGTTGCTAGAATGCTTAGTAGGATATTCATACTTATATTTCCCCCTTTCTAGTAGTAAAGATTGCCTTCAGAAAGCCATTCTGGAAACAACACCTTTGCAGGCACGTGAAATTGTGTGCGTGCACATGTGTGCATTACGTGGGTGTGGTTTTGCATGTGTGTGTGAATGTGTCCTTTATAAGTATATATGATGGAGAGCATCTATTGTATATGCAGGAGTTTGGGACGCAGTTGTGACTTGTTTCTTCATTGACACAGCCCACAACATTGTTGAATACATTGAAATCATAGCAAGAATTTTGAAGGATGGGGGAGTGAGTTCCTTTAATCTGTTTGTATCGGCTTTGGTATTTTCTTTCTCATGATTTGATGTTAATGTGATCTTTATGATTGGCTGACAGGTTTGGATAAACTTGGGACCACTATTATATCATTTTGCAGATACATATGGGCATGAAGATGTAAGCTTCTTCACTAAGCACACACTTACACACACACTCAATCGGACAATTAGGTGGCTAACAAGTTGCCCAATCTTTGTATTTTTTTTTTACCCCCTATCCCCTGCAATTTTAACTCTCACGAGTTTCTCCTCCCTCCCTTCTTTCCTTCATGCAGGAGATGTCAATTGAACTGAGTTTGGAAGATGTGAAGAATGTTGCTTTACATTATGGATTTGAGATTGAGGTAATTTTTGTATCTGTGCTTTCTTTCATCTTTGCATGTGTGAACGATTTTCTCATTGAGCATATGTTAATCACTACTGATGTATGATGTGATTTGTTCATGGTCTACAGAAAGAAAAGACCATTGAGACAACCTACACTACAAATCCTCAGTCAATGATGCAAGTAAGTTTCTCGCCCTGTGCATTGGCATATTTCATCATTAAATACAGACATTTTCATTTCAGTAAAAAATCTAAACTAAAAGAGATGATCTACATTCGGTGTTAAGCATCAGAAAGTCTCTGGGGATGCATAATTGTCTGGGGATACATACTTCATTTTTAGATGTCATTCGTTCGAGGATCGCTGTGTGTGATTGCAGCTTATTCAGTTGTCAGGAAGTCCAAAATTTTGAGTGTATAATTTTCTGAGATTTAATTGAATCTCATTCGATGAAAATGTAAATATCCTAGAGTTTTGTTGAGGTGAAGGACTAAAGTTTCAGCTTGGATGGCAAGGCTACTAAAAGCTGTTTATCCTGAAGAAGGGCGTCAGGGTTCAGTTGGTTTCTAAGTTTGCTAGTTACAGCTGTTTGCATTCCACTCATGCTAATTCATTCATGTTTAGGTGCTGTTCGGGAGGGTGATGCAATAGCTTTTTTTAGCAGCAAATTCAGAAACTTTATTAGAACAATTTAACATTACAATGGTTCTCAAGAAGCAACACCATCAGCTGTTGGACTTGATACAGTCACTACAAGGCACAAATTGGCATAACACAAAAGCTTCCCCTCCCAAATATTATGAGCCTCCAGCAACTAAAACACCAGCACCAGTACAAGAAACTCACCAGAACATTGAATGAACACCTTCCAAATAAATGTTCATATAGCAAACAATGAGTTTCTAAAACCAAACCATTAGTTTTTCCACTCTGCCAACTCCAGACTTTGCCAAGGAATCAGCAAGTGAGTTTGCTTCCCTTGGAATAAGCTGAGTGCCCAAGTCTGCCAAAGCATTGTGGATGTCCAGAAAGCACTTATTAGTTTGAAAACACTTATTTGCTGTTGTAGCCTTTAGGTCCTTTGAGTGGTCTGTACAGAACTAATGGACTAAATGTAGATCGAGCTTAGGGAGGAGTACACTTAATAAGTGGTAGGGAAGATGAGGTGAATGAGAGTGGAAAGATGGAACTAAATAAGGACTTAAAACGTAGTTGTTAAACCCAGACCATACTGGCTGGTTGGACCAGTAAGCTGTGATCAGGTTTTTATTTGGACCAAATATGGTTAAAACCTAATCAAGAAAATCTACTTTGAGATGAAATAATTAATAGTAAAAAATGCTTTATTTAATGATGAACACTGTCAAAACCTTTTTTTTTCTTTCATGCATTTGGTTAAAATTTAAAACCATTCAAAATTAAAGGGTAGAGAAACTTTTCAGGTGAAGGAGTCCTTAGATTCATGTACAAAATGATCGAAGTCCAAACACACATTACAATGTTGCCACCAATATCATCAAAACTTTTCACAAGAGCCTCTTTTTAAATAGCAGTTGTGGTCGCAGCATTTTGTTGGAAATTATCAGCACGCTACTAAACAGGAACTGTATATTTTAAAGTTCTTTTAATTCAGGCTATTCTTAATTTGATCTTTGCAGAATCGATATTATGCTGCATTCTGGACGATGAGGAAGAAACCTGCAACTGCAACAGCAACGTAGCATAAATTCTAGCTCCTGTATTGTATGGTTTCAGAGTTGCTTTTCAATCAGGATTAGGATAGGTCCTATTTCTGGCCTTAATGAGGATACTGGTTGGATACAACTTGTTATGAAGAAATTGATTGTCGGTCAGTTTATTGACTAATTAAGTCTTTAATTTGTATGCGTGAAATAAATTGATTTTTATGTGTATCTGCAGTTTTGAGTGTTAATGTTTGGTTCTGCCTGATGTGCTAGTTTATATACTTGTGAACAAAATGAGTAGCGCAGTTATTTCAAAGTTAGTTCAAATTTCATTGGAACAACTACATAGGTTCAGAGGAGTCTTGAGGAAAAGATTTCATAAGAGTCTTGACAAAAATCAGGAGATGCTCTGATTGAATCCCATACTGCCTTACAGAAGAATCTTTGGGTTATCCAAAATAAAACCAGCCATTTGGCCTCATTGAATCTGCTCAGTGTAATCTTCACTCCTGTCTTTAATCTACTGAAATCCATCCTAATTAACCCTAATCCTCGTATACCGTTCTTATCCACAGCCATCAATACCTTTGTTTTCAATATTGCATTCTGGCATTTCAGTCATGTTGTCAAAAATGAGATTATAACTTATAAGCCCTCTTTGTCCAAAATGATAATCTCTAATGGTTGAAACCAACCACCTCTTTCTGCAATGTCATTGTCACGAGTTGTATGGTTTGGATCTTGTTTGAATTGGAGGGTTGATATCAGCTCAAGGACCGGTTGACATCATGGAATGGCTGTCATCCCACGTGGACGTTAGTGTGTTACGTTTCCAGAGGCAATTTTCTCTGTCCTGTTGTATCCTATGGTGGCCCTGGAAATATCGCAACTTGGTGAAATTAGAGGGTACTAGACCGAACCCATTTCAGGTTCTTTTTTAAAGCCAACAGATGTCTGCCTCCTTGTAATTTCCGGAGCAGCAGCTTGGTCAGCAGCACTTTTATGGGGGGAATGGAATTTAGTTCCTTCGTTTTAGCTTAACCTCAATTTCCTGGTTGTTCTCGTTGTCAAAAGCACAAAAAAACCTGCCACCATATAATGCTGCAGTATGAGGTGTTTGCCAAAAGACGACTGGTTACTATAGGGATAATAACACTAGGTTAAAACTTGGATGAAGTTCAATACTTGCTTTGACTACAGTTCTGCTCGAAATATGTGCCACATTTAAAAAAACCAAGTCATTGACTAATGATTCCTTTTTAAGGTTTAATATATATATTGGTGAGGAAAAAGATTGAATCTAAAGGGCCTGAAAATAATTTTTAAACCAAAAGGCTGTTGTCCATGTTTACTCTTTTTGTTAGACGCTAAAACTTTTTATCCTATTTGTTCTTCCTTCTCCGTCTTTTTCTCTTTATTTCAATTGTTGGACCCTTCTCGACAGTAGGAGGAATCTTTCCATTTTTATTTTTGAAAACCTCAAGAGAAATTTATTAATTATGAAAAAAAATACTCAGATGGGGGATAATAAGGATCATCCCCAAGCATGCTTGGAAGTCCTTAAACCTAACCCTAAATAAGAAAGATACAATAGACTATGCGTTTCAATAGATATACAATTGATAGTAATCAAAATGTAAAGCAGTTAAACTAGAGAGAGGTAACTCGTTAGTACTCAATTTTTTTTTACTATTATCATGAATATGACTATATTTAGCAAGAGAATCTGCAAGCATATTGGCTTGTCGAAAAATATGAGTAATAGTAATGTGTGTAGTAATTAGTGATTTAATTTCTCGAATTATGTATTCCAAATCCCATGGACAAGTACATAAACCAAGAATTAAATCAACAAGTAATTTTGAATCATATTCTATGATAGTCAAAGTAAAATTATGTTCATGTATTAATTTCAAACCAAATAAAAGGGCTAGTGCTTCCGCTTTATTATTGAAGCAAGATTCAAATGAGAAAGAATAAGCTAGAAGGAATGAAGATCCATTCTAAATATCCCCCACCCACACTACCTTTAGCTGAACAAGAACCATCAGTGCTAAGTTTAATTTGTCCATGAGGCACATGGCTCCATCAAATCCAAATACCTTTACGAATTGAGGGAGAGATGATTTTAATGTTAATAGCATTAATGCATAACATTTCATAAAAAATGTATAGAATATTTAGGCTTAATGAACTTAGAACTATCAATTATGCATTCTTTAGTACAAGCAATCAATGTTTTTAAACAAATAGATTTACCTTCTTGTCTAATTTCATTACGCATCCTCCAAATATTCCAGCATCCCCATAATAAAGTACAAATACGAGTGGTACCAAATTGAGATGATAGATAATTATTACTAAGCCAATTATCAAATAAAGCATGAATGGAATGAGCATGATTAACATCAAGTCTAACACCAAAATAATCTCAAACCGCATTAGCAAGAATACTATGAATAAAAAGATGATCTATTGTTTCAATGTTGCCTAAATGACAACATGAACATTTAGAAGCCAAATGGATGCATACTTCTTTTTATTTTTGAGTCTACGGAGAGGCCACCAAAAATCAATTTCCAAATAAAGCAACTTACTTTTGGTGGAATCCAATTATTCCATATTTTTTTAGGCCATTTAAAATGTCTATTTTTAATATTCTTTAGTTGTAAGTATACCTGATTGAAAATGTATCCATATTAATTTATCATGTGTACCATTAAGATTAACAGCTTTTGCAGCATCAAATAATAGACGAAAATATGATTTTAATATGTTTATTTTATCTACATCGTCAACAACCTCCTTAAAAAAAGAAGACTTTAAATGAGGAAAATCACTAGAGATATTCAAACTATTCCATTTATCGTTCCAAAAATTTATAGATCCATCACCTAAAAGCCATATATATTGTTCTTTTAAATAAATGATAGATGGTGCTATAGATTTCCAAATTTTTTAAGCAAACCATGGAACCCTAAGACCCGAAATTTGGATTCCATACTTTCTCCTCATAAAACAACTCCATAAAGAATTAGATTATAAAAAATTCTAGGCTAATTTGGCTTGAAGACTCTTATGAATTTCATGTAGTCTTCTAATACCTAGACCTCCTTCATCAAGAGATTTGCAAATATGATCCCATGAGATCCATTTTTTTCAACTTGAAATCCTGAATTCCACAAAAAGGAAGATAATTTACTCTACAAAGATTTTAGAAAGATAAGGGGGGCAAATAGCTGCTATAGTATGAATAGGTATGGATGAAAGAACACTCTTAATTAAAGTAATTTTACCAGCCATTGATAAGAATTTAGATTTCCATGAAGCTAACCTATTTTGAATTTTATCTAGCATATCAATGAAATAAAGATTGTTACTCTTGCCTTTAAATAAAGGTACTCCTAAATAACGAATAGGTAAATGAGAATGTTTAAATCCCAACCAAGAATGAATATGTGCAATCCTAGATGAGCTACAAGTATTACTAGTTATGTACGAACTTTTTCCCCAATTAATTTGTTAACCTGAAACAGCTTCATATTGTTGGAGAAGTTTTTTACTAGCACTAACGGAATATTTTCTACCATTTAGGAATAAAAGTATATCATCCGTACATAATAAATTAGTGATTCCTAAAGCTGGTCCTGAAACTTTGAATTTTCCAATTAGTCCTCTATTTACCCAATTATTAAAGTTACGAGAAAAAACTTCTTTCGTTATTATGAATAACAAAGTTGATAATGAATCACCTTGATGAAGGCCCTTGATGATTGGAAAAAGCCATAGGATGAACCATTTAAAGAAATTGTATACTTAGACGAACTTTTTAATATGATATCACACCATAATCCTGAGAAACCAAATTTTCAGAGCACTCTCAATAAAAAAGCCAAATCTACTCGATCATAAGCTTTAGACATATCAATCTTAAATATGACATTAGATCCATGGAATTTATTATTTATATCATTTACCATTTCATGAGCTAAGCATATATTTTTATGAATACTTAATGAATCTGGATTGTTCATCCAAAATTAGAAATGGAAGAAGATTCGCAAGTCTAATAGTTAGAATTTTTGAAATTATCTTATATATGAAAGTACATAGACTAATAGGTCTTAAATCCTTCAAGGAGTTAGGATTATTAACCTTAGGGATAAGAATTAAGTTTGTGATAATGTAAGATTTAGGAAAATAATCTCTTTTGAAAAACGCATGAACAGCCCTAATAACATCAGTTTTAATTATTGACCAACATGCACGACAGAAATGACCATTAAAACCATCAAAGCCCAGGGCACTATAAGGGTCTAGATCATCAATAACTTGTTTAATTTCTTCTTCTAATGGAATTTTACACAAATTTTCATTTTAAGAATCAGTAATCAGGTTAGGACTACAATCTAATAATTCGTGAGATGAAGGAGTTGGAAAACAATTTGTAAAAAGATTTTGAAAATAGACACAAGCAGCTTTTCCAATTTCATTATCATTTGACATAAAAGAACCATCATCCATTTTAATTTTAATTTTAGGTCTAACATGTTTTCTTTAAGTGAAGCATGAAAACATTTGGTATTTTTGTCACCCTTTTGTAGCCATTTAATTCTTGATTTGTCACGTAATAGAGATTCTTCACGTTTCAACCAAGTTTACAATTCTAGTCTAGCAGTATTTAAAAGAAGTAAATTATCATCCGAAAAGGTTTGTTGTAAATTATTCCAACCCTAATTATATTATCTTTTGCTAAGTTAATTTTATTTTGAAATTTTCTAAAAGTTTGCCAATTCCACATTTTTAATTTTGATTTAATTCTTTTAAGTTTTTGATGAAGAACTACTATAGGAGGACCCAAGAAATCCTTATTCCACCATTCAAAAATAGATTCTAAAAACTTCTTATGTGATATCCACATTTTATAAAATCTAAATGGTCGAGGTTTGCTAAGTTTTGGAACAGCCAAAAGAATTAAAGTCGCATGATCAGAAAAAACCCTTTCAGTATGTACTACTTTTAATGGACGCATAGAAGATAAAAAATCATCATTTATTAAAATTCTATCTAAACGGCTCCAAACACGTGATGAATCTTGATGGTCATTAGACCAAGTGAATTTACTACCTTCAAAACCAGCATCTAAAAGACAATTATCATTAATAAAACCATTGAATTCCTTTGTTTCATGTATGTTAATAGGATTTAATCCACATTTTTCATCTAGAGAAGCAACTACATTAAAGTCCCCACAAATTAACAAAGGACCATGGAAAGATAATTTGAGGTTGGATAATGACTCCCAAAGAGGTCTACGGGCTTGTAATTTATCTTTAGCATACACAAAAGAAGCATAAACAAATGACACATTCACCACACAATTAATCAAAACCGAAATGGATTGAGATGTGATATCAATTATGTCCAATTTTAATTCATTTTTCCAAAGAATCCAAATGTGCATGTTTATGGGATTACCATGTGTAAAATTAGGAAACCTAATTTTTCTAGATCTTCTCTTTTATGTTTTGTTTCAAGTAATACTACAAGAGATGAATTATGATCTTTAATTAACTTTCTTAATAATCCTAACTTGTTTGAATTTCCCACCCTAAGAATATTCCAAATAATTGTGTTTATCATTTATTGATTGATTTTTTGGTCCTACTATACATCTTAGACTTTTTAACCTTTTTTGAAAACGATTTCTTAATGTTATGAAAAGACGGAAGTACTTTCCCTTTAAAATCTTTAGCAAATTGAGTAATTTGATTTGAGGACTTAATAAAATCCTCAATCGAATTGTGCTTAAAGGTTTTCTTATTATGCATGTTACATGAGTCATCTAAAGACAAATAACCCCGAGAACAAGGGAAGTGACTTATTTATGGACAATGACTATCATCCAAGTAATTCAAATAAGATAAATCACTAGCATATGCACAAATAGGAGAAATGTTTAGGCTGACATTATTTTTGGAGAGTTGTCCATTATAGTTGTTGGATGAGAAGTTCTCCAATAAGTTGACATCTATATCATTCTCCATAGCTTGCGCAGCATCTGATCCATCCACATTGTGTAGCAAGGCAAATGTATTTATATGAGATGAAAGCTATTTGGATTTGTTAAGGTCAAGAGCTTGAATCGAATGGGGCAGATTATTATTTCAAGCAATTACCGTAACAGATTTGTCCACCAACTTTGGTGCATTGATAACCTGTGCAGTACCAATATTGATCGTGATGCACTGCTGAGCTTCCACACCAGGTCCGCCATTGATATCTCCATTTCAAGCATCAAGAACTGTTTGATATGGAAGATCACTCCCATCATCTAACTCATCAAAACCAATTTGTCCTCCTTCCAAATTATCTTGAATAGAAGGAATCTTATTCAAGTTATGGACTAAAGTTGCTGGAATATTTTTTCTAGGCTTTGATGTTGCACGAGGGCTGAAAATGGACTGATCTGAATGGACGTTTAACTGAGCATGTTCATCTACTTTTGTCGTGCTCGACGTAGAAGATGAGCCTCGTAAGATAGATCTCGAAATGTAGTTCTTCTTTGTATTGAGAGATGTTGGCAAATTCAACTTAGCACCATTTAGAACCTCCTTTCCTTTGTTCTTCATGAATGAATGGGTTTGAAGAGCCTTTGATTGAACGGTTTGAGGAAAAGAAGAAGACTTAATCTTTGATGAATTATCAATGATTTTATCTTTCTCTTGATATACCGCAGAAGATCTCTTTCTATAATCATTGATGTGATGACCATGCAAACAACAAAAAGTGCAGTAGTTCAAGTTCGTAGAGGGCTGATTGCCAAAAGCCATCGTTACTACTAGTGCCATCCATCGTTACTGTTGGTGCCAATCCAAATCCGCTTTGGTCTGGGTAAAGTGCAGTCTAATTCAACACATACTCTTGCAAAATTTGGATTTTCCATGAATTGTATTTTCTCATCAACTCGAAGAAATTTTGCAAAGGAGTTGGCAAGTTCCTCAAGCAATGAAACATGATAATAATGAAGAGGAAGATTTGGAAAATGGATCCAAACCGCAACAGCTAGAATTTCAGTTTTGGAGTTGAAAGTTCTAGTCCATTTGAATAACCGATAGGGAGTCTTTCCTATCTTTCTTGAACTTGAAGACCATATCAAAGAAAAATCTTCTTTGCATCCCAACCATACTAAAAGATGTCTTGAAATAATTGTTCCAATACATGAATTTTCTTTAAGCTTCCAAGAGAATAAATGCTGGAAAATTGAATTCATAGGAGGTGTACCTGAATAGAATTTAATAACAATTGCGTATTTGAGGGAAGATGCAGCAAGGTTAATGTCAGATTTTGATAATAGAAAAGTTGGTTCACCTTCTTTATTAGATGATAAAGAAGAAAAACGTAACTTATGTAAGCTTTGACGAAATAGAATCTTGGAAAAGTTTGTTAAATCTTGATAAGGGGAATCACAATCTTCATCAGAATTGTTAGGATCTTGTAAGGTGAAGGCCGGTTCTTTGAGTGTAGATGAGGGATGGGAAGAAAGATCTTGATTTGTACCTTTAAGTACATCCGCATATGAAAGGTTTGGAAGGATTAATTTGTGCAAGTTTGATTGCCGAAGGAGCTGGAGGAATTCTAGCCATTAACTTATCCTTCTCATTATCCGGGACGCTACACTCATCATCAAAGTCATCTAAAACGGACTGATCATCATCTTTTTGATCCTCCAGGGTACAACGGTCATGACGTGTACTTGGATCAAAAGAGATATTTTTCAAATATAAAACATGTTGATTCTTCATTGTTACAATCAACCGCTAAAAGAATCACATAAAAACAGTTAGAAAATCAAATGAAACAACTAGAAAATCAATGGAACTTGACTAGAACAGATCCTGAAATGGATCGTTAAAAAAAAGTAGAATGAAGAAGACAATCTCGAGAGAGAATCTTGAGAGAATCCTTGATACTATTCTGTCGTGCTTTTATCCTCTTCAAATATGGTAAGAACTTTTAACTGTATTTGCGGATGATAGACTGCTAATTGATATTAAGGTAAAGTGCAGAGTGGGCAATTTTTTTTTATGGAGCAGGGTGGACATTATAACAATTGATATTTGAAAGAAATGCTAGTGAATATATGATTAAAAAAAACCCAAAAATTTTGTAAACTGAACAAACACGCGAGATAAATTACTCTTCTCACGTGAATACCAAGTAGTTTAGTTGATAAAATTATTTATTGTCATACAAAATATTTGAGATCGAATCCAGTTTTAAAAAAAGATAAAAAAGATTACCTCTCATTGTATAATCCAGTGTACCAAATAATTAAAGAAATTAACTCCTCACTCGGGACCTAAAAACGTGATAAGTAAAAATTTTGAAATTTTCATTTTTACCTGAACATATTACTATGTTTTGTAAACTTTTTACTCTGGTTGTAGAATCACGCTCAAATTACTATAACCCAAATATACATCAGAAGTGTACGTGTTAGCTGTCTCTCTATCACGACTGTCAATGAATATTTCGAAAATGGATGAGGAGCAGACCCTTTTGCGTGTAATCTAGACCATAAAACAAACATAGCAGCCTGCCAAAAATAGATAGGAGCAAAACTTAGTAAATTCATTTATTCCAAACTGATCGTAAATGAAGTTTTGACCCAAATCGAAATAACTGGACTACTCATTTTGTTCCCCTATTTATCGTAAAACAAGTAAATGTTATAAACTAGCCTATCAACCAGAGCCAAAAGTTACTCTCTCAAAATGACAGCGAATACACATAAAAACCAATCTATTTCATAGCCAATAAATTGACTGATAATCAAGTTAATTTCATGTTACAACAAATCGTATCCAGCAAGTAATCTCAATTAAGGTCAGAAATATGCCAGCCCCTAGCTTAACCTACCCAAATCCACGATTTGTAAAGAAAGTCTGAAACCATTACAATACAACAGGTATTTATGCTACGTTGCTGTCGCAGGTTTCTTCCTCTTAGTCTAGAATGCAGCATAATATTTTGATTCTGTAAAGATCAATTTAAGAAGAGCCACTATTGCATCATAACAATACTAAAGCCATTTCAAAGAAGTTGGCAGCTTCCCAAAAAAGAAAAGGGGAGACAAAGAAGGGGAAGATCCCCTGCCTCCCAGGTGAGGGGTAGCAAAAACTTTATCTTACATCTACAAATGTCTCAGAATTTTTCTACTTATTACATGTTTATCATTGTTCAGATAAAAACTCCTTGAACCTGTCCATACCCCAATGGCCCCATCTTCTGCATCATAAACACTTATTGTCCATGGCAATGAACTATATGGGACAAAAGAAAGTTATGAAATGTTTCCATAAACACCACCCTGTACATCCCCCTATTCTCCATTTCCTATCCCTATGCTTGCAGTTTTGCCTGGAGTTTCAGCACAGAGCACCAAAATAAAGCTCCCCAGAAGATAGAACTTCCAGTCACAAACTCCCGTCAGATAAATTTCATCATAATACACATTTAAGCATTGCCTATAAGTTTATCCAGCTTTAAGAAGTAAGAAAAGAAAGAAAAGAAAATATAACACATAACGCTGAACCCTTTACAGATTCCTAACATAGATATGCACATCCCTTGGCTCCTCTCCACTGGTCACATCCCATTGCTGAACAAATTCGCTCCATGAAGTGCAGAGTAACTTTTAAGATGCCTTTTAACACTTGGTTCTCCCCTACTAACCCCTTACTGATTCAGAATTCATTTGGCCACTCCTAGCGTGGGAGTTAGACCCACTTATGGGTGTGGATTTCCGACCAAAAGTTAATAAAAATTTCCGCTGCTCCTCATTAGTGTGACAAAGACTAGCACGTAAAAGCTCAGCAGGCATTTCCCTCTTTATAGCTAAATCCAACACATCTGCATTGGCTTGGTTTTGAGTACATATAGTTTCATATTTACTCCTGCAATACTTGGTAAGAAGAGCGAAAAATTCGTCAAATGAAGCCCTCCAGAGACCACCATTAGTATTGCTACAGTTGACAGCAGCATTAGTTAGTTCAGCTGCCCTTTCAAGAAGAGCTATCAAAATAACAGATGCACCATCCCCAGCAGGGCTTCCAAGAGGGCGGAGTGGTGGCTGCTCTGAAGAACAAACAACCGCCGCAAGACAACAACTAAGTGCGCGAAAATCCATGCCTTGAACACACGTTGAAACTGTCTTCGCAAGATTTGTAACTGTCTCTGCTGCTTCCAGATCAGAGGGAAGGCCGCCAAACAAAAACCTCAAGTGACGGAAAATAGCCATACACACAATTCGGGTAAGCTCACTACCAGGGATGACAAGCTGAAGGAACCTAGAGAGTAACTTTCGACCTTTGGGAAGAGACACTATCCTTAGGAACACGATATCATCCTTCGGAGTTAGCCCAACTGTTTGGCCACTGCTGCTAAATGGATCAACAAGCTGAAGTGATGTTGCTAACCCTTCCAGCAGGATCTGCCGTCTCCGCCTGAGCTGAGCCCCACCATCCTGGGGCTTACTGAACTGCAGAAGCCGGTCGATATCATCTATATCAAGAAGAAGACAAAGGCCATCTTCAACGGTAATTCTAGCTGCAAGCAATGGTTCCTGTTCAAGAGGCTTCTCTGAGACTGTCTGTTCAGAGCTTCCATCAACGCAACCAGATGGAGGGTCAACTTCAAGCAGGGGGCGAGGCCTACGTATGGAAGAGAGGGAAATCTTTCCAAAAGCATCAACGTGGACTTGCTGTTCTGTACTATTACGGGCTCGAGAAGGTAGTTCCTTCAAATGAGATGGGTAAAAATGGTGTTTCACCCTCGACCCAGAAGGCTTTTTGGCAATACGAGCTTGGTGGTAATAATCATCTATGTATGGGTCATTGCTATGTGTGGCCGCATGCTGCATTTTAAGAATACTCTCTATTTCTTCTGCTGTCATGTGCTTGGATCTAAATTGCAATCCACCATCACTTCTCTGGCTACTAGTATCAGAGCCCTGATGAGATAAACGGATATTTTGTCTGCTTCTTTGTGATGATTTAGGTTTATGATGTGATGAGGAAGGATGGGTATTATATAATTGCGATTGCATTGCTGCATAATGGGTGAAAGATGGTTGAACCGGGTGAAGCAGTCTCTGCTGCTGCAACTGTTGCTGCAGTGTCATTAACTGTGGCGACATTAGGCCGTTTTGATGAGGTAATTGTTGCAACAGATTATGTAAGAGAACAGAATGATCTCCGTGTAAAAGGCCAGCATGGTTAACCCAATGATTTTGCGGCCAGCTATTAATAGGAAGGCCAGAAGAGGTAAACTGGGGCAAATTTCCACCATAATGCAACCCATGTGATAAACCAGCCAGATGAAGATTAGAGTTTGATAATGGAGAGAAGTTTGGCACGGAAAAGGGCAACTGAGGTCCACCAGCAAGAGAAGGAATATTTAGGTTGCGTGGTGAAGCCTGCTGAGATCTACTTCCAGGAGGAGGGAAAGACGTGAAAGCTGTTTTTGGTACAAGAATCGGTTCACTGGAGAAGTGATGTTGTTGTGGTTGCTCTTGGGGATATGAAGACGTTCTGAATAAAGGTTTCGAATCTACAAAATGAGCAAAAGAAGGCTGTGGATGTGAGGACGATCTCTTGAGTTCCTGTGCATTTTCCACATCAAACATATGCTGATCTAACCAGCTATTGAAATCTCCATCCTGTGTCCAATCCGCAGCAGATGAACCTGTAGACAACTAGCTGTTAAAAGAGGCATTGCTGGACTTTAAACAAGAAGCAATTATTGAATGTTATTGTGCAAATTGAGTCCAAATCCTATGCTACTTCACAATCCGGTGAACATGCAAGCTACAGCTAAGAAATAAATTATTAGCAACTGGCACACGCAAAGTTTTCATCAGAAATTTAATACTGCTTGCCCCACAAATCATATGAATCACAAGATGAATGCTATACGAAATGGTTGCATCAACTTCATTATGTTAGTTGCAAAGATGAAAATTTATTGCGAAAAGATGCAGGCAGATCAATTTACTGGGTAAATGATTGCTATTCAGGAGTAAACACGTCCAAATTCTCCAAGGCTCTAAGACTTCACTATAAGAAAGAAAACTAACTCTACTTATCAAAAAAGAAAGAAACTAACTCATGATCCAAGTCATGTTTGAGATTCTAAGTGTTGAATAGACACATCATCTTGAATAAAGCAACAAACAGGCTACTGTTACTAATAAATGGTGAAAAAACTTCATTCAAAAATGAGAACTGGATTACTATAACTGAATAAAGATATGCCATGCACCAGAAAAGAAAAAGATATGCCAAAATCCCAACCGAATTCCAGAAAAAATAAACTTGAAATTGCACACAAGAGGTGCAATACAAAATACTATGGGTGATCGCATTTTAAAGCAGTTAACAAGAAAGTAGAGAAAGAAAGAGAGGATAGGATTTGAAGGACATTGAACAACTAAAAACAAAGGATGAGACACCTTAAGGAACAATTGACTGTTCCAACCAAGCTAACCATAAATCATTCTAATGGAAATCTGGACACCATCTTCATGTGAGGATAGTTACGAAATCTTTCTCAAAGGGAAAGTGCTATGAAATATCATGTATTTTGAATTGCAAATCAAAAATATTTTTTTTGGGGGGGTGGCTTGTTATGAAATCTTTCTCTAAGGGAAAGTGTTATGAAATATCATGTATTTTGAATTGCAAATCAAATATTTTTTTTTGAGGGTACCTTATGAGATGGAGGAGAGCTACCAAGCCGTTAAACCACCAAAAATAAAATGTAAATCAACAACTGATACTACTACTAATCTTTTGACCTTCAAAATAAGTAGACAATTGTTATTGACTGTACTGCTTGCAAATGACAGTTTCAGAAGCACAAACCGTTCCCAGATTGCAATAAGTAGTGCTGCACATGTTCATTTAGCAACAACCTAATCCTAGAATCGACAAAGGCCATAGATGCAGATGGAAGTACCTCTAGTATATATAGCAATCTAAGTCGAGGCCTTTTGCAAGAAATTTTGACCCATATGGCATTATAAATACAACTACACCATTGGGATTTTAAATTCACACTCATATCCATCTTCACAAATAGAAACAGAAGTCCCCAAAATGAAGAGATGCAAAACCTACTAAACTAGCTGTATATAAGAGAGGCAAAACAACAAAAGAAAAGAAAAAAAGAAACAAAGATTAAATGAATTTCCAAACTAATACATCTTTTCAGCCCCCCCCCCCCCCCAAAAAAAATAAATAAATAAATAAAATAGATAACAATCAGCAATATGACTAGAGCATCCCTGCATACAAGAACAGCAACCTAATTAACAAAAATGGTAGCTTTTTCACTCATAGATAATAAATTCGATCAAGGAAAGATATGGAAATAATTTATAGAACAACTCCAAAGCAATGCTCAAATTATGACCACGTGAGTTTACTTACTTTCTCTTGAAAAGGAACCTGATCCTCTGTCACCGATAACTCCTGGATTTTTTGGTCCAGTAACAACTCTGTTCAACTGCACAACACAACAAAAAATTGAAAACCCACCAAATAGAGTAGTGTCACAAAATATTAAGATACGACTTAGACATGAAACCAAAAAAAGAAACTAAAATAAGACAAACTTATAAAAAAAGAAACTAAAATAGGAGAAACAGCGACAATAATAACAAAGACCAAAAGATGTTACAAATGACTAACTTCTATGAGTGTCAAATCAAGATTAAACCGTGAATTGAAATCTTAATTTTCTAAATCGAGAATCGTAAGATTCAGTATGGATTCTCAAATTCAATTGCAGATGACAGGTAATACATGTAAAACAATTAAAATAGATTGCAAAACAAAATATATTGTGTTATAAACTAATCTATGAATGATCATATGGCCTAATCTGAAAGGCGCTCTATATCATTCAGATGATAAACGTTTCATGAAACTATGATATATTATTTGTTATGTGATATGTGTGTATGAAAATTATGTATAATATTTGTTGGAATGTAAAAGAAAACGGACCTTGAACGCCAAACTCTAAAAAGTCTTAATACCCAACACTTCTCTTTCGAATAAACTATTATTAATTGAATTCAAACATATCGTTAATTTACGTGAAAATTGATAGATTGTGTTTATTTTAAGCCTAAGCACTTTGGGTCTTACACCCTTTTTTATAATTTTTTTCTTAAAAAAAGAAGAAAATTTAGGTTATACTAAATTGTACAATTCAATTTGATTCATCGCCAATTCAGCATTGATTCAGGATAAACTTTGATTCTACACATTGATTTGAATCGTTTAGGGCCTTAATCAAATGAAATAGTGAAACAAATCTTTTTTTATACAAGCAAAAAGTATATATAAGAAGAAAGAAGCACCTAGAGGGTGCAACCCATATACAAGACTATCTACACAATAGTAAACCCTCAAAATCTTCTTATAAAATATTCAAAAACTCTAAAAGTTCATTCTCATCCAAAAAAAACATTGACCCTTGAACCAAAACATAAGGGAATTGAACCAACTATTTCTAATTACATCAAAAGATCTCTCATCTCTATCTCATTCCAAACAATACAAAAAATAGAGAGAGGAATTAAAAAGTAAGCCTTCTTTTAACTCCTTTGAAGCATGAATGCCACTCCAATTCAAATCATGAATTGTACGATATTGACAACTACTCTTTTTTACAAGCGATATTGAGAACAATTCATTTGGTGAATTATATTTTTTAGGTAAAAAAAGGATTTCATTATTTGAAAGAAAGAGTATAATGGTGAAAAACAAGGAAACCAAAAACAAATCCTGTGCAGTATTTCATCGAACAACTTGTGAGAAATTTCTATTGCCTAACAATGGGTCGATACCCATTTCCCAGAAGTTACCATCACCATTGCAAGTCAAAAATTCTGCTACCAATGAGTCAACAACCACCACTGCAAATTAAATTTTAAACCAAATTTTAACTTCTCCCCATAAATTTGGCTGTAGATGAAATCAACTCCAAATAAGCTATTGCAATAGAAAATGGTATATTTATAAGTAAAAAAATCCAAAGAGTAGCATTACCCAAATTTTGTAAGGATGAAAATGAAAGGCTTTGAGCCCTTAGAGGAATGGGTAACCGATGGCACAATACGAGAGAAGAACAAATGAAGCGAGGGGGATAGTAGTGGTCGCTGGTGGTGGGGCAGGGCTATCCAAAAAAAGGTGGTGGCTCACATGAATTGTAGCTACCTGAGCTAGATAAAGGGGTTTTGCCCAATTGGAGAAGGAAAGAGATGCAACAAAGACATATAGATATGAAACAAAGAGAAACGAGATACAATGATGAGAGATCGAGATAAGGCAAAAAGAGAGTAGGGTGGCCAAAAGTGCGTGATGACCTCTGGCTGCCGAGATGGGGTGCTGACGCTGCAAGGCCTTGGGGTGAGAGTGATGTGTAAAGGGATCAGCTGGAGGGTGAATCAAGCATGAAGCAACCCAGAACAGGGGGTCGGTGATTCACTTCAAATTGATATTTGTTGATAGTTTTTGGAATTTTTAATTAATTTTTTTAAAATTTTCTTTGAAATTTTTAATTTGCCTTTTATTTGTATTTTTATACCTTATAATTTTCATTTTTTTCCACTGGCTAGCAAAATAGTATCAAATAACTTTTTTTGATAAGTAAAGGCTTGCAAAATAGTATCAAATAACACTTTCATGAAACATTGTGCTGCAAATCTAAATATAGTTAACAACACTGTATTACTTTTTATTACTGTATCATTGCCATGAAATCAGCACTCATATTACTGTATTTTATGATTACAAAGATATGTTGTATACCGTCAAGTGCTGAAGAACAAAATCTTTGAATGCAAAAAACATAACTGGTTCCTTGTATACTAAGAGTTGGGGCATAAACACACCTCCGTAAATGCATAAAATAGAGTATATGAAATTGTTGTCACCTCTAAAAATACTTCCTTTGCTTAAGAGTAAAATCAAATGAATTTTTTATAAGAAGGGTAAAATCAAATGAATTAAGTGTAAGGAGTCTATAAATAAACAATTCAATAATGAAGAATCTAACTATTGTAACGTTAAAAATTGATTTGAGACCTATCAGAACAGAAAAAAAAAATTACGAAAGATATTTGCACTGGCAACTCATGGAAACAAGTATCATATGAAGAAACATAAGCAATTAACTTCTTAACAGCATTTATTAACTCTAAAAAATTTATAATATGAGAACAATATATATAGAAAGCTCAAGTTCAAGGAACAATATTTATTCATCATGATCTACATGAATATTCTTATGCATCATAATTTGAATGACTATAGAGATAAAGAAGCTGACCTTTGCAAAAGTACTTGCCAGATCATCCACATCGGAAAATGATCCTAAACCTACACCCTGGGAATCAAATATAAGAAAGATTAGAGCTAAGAAATTGGTGCCTTAATGCCCACAGAATGTTTCAAGAAATAGCTACTTATTTTCTTGAACAAATTGTGTGTTCTTTTAGGAAAAAGTTACAACAATAATTATAATATAAGCCATTCATTGTAGACCTAAATTTAATTTAAATGCATGAGCAGTGGTGTTAAAAGATACAACTAAGAGGGAAGAGTGATAACGACGTCAAGTTGTAGTAGCAGTGCTGATGCAAACTGTGGCTGTTTGTTCCCCATACTTCGAGGGTTGTTAACTTGTTATGCAATCTGTTTCAGAAATCTAATGTGATGGAATTCAATTTATTAAAAATGGGGAGAAAAAAAACTTTTGATCTGGAAGTGACATGGACTTAAAGTTAAAGTTAAATGTTGAAAACAAACTAGCATCCCCAAGGCCACCAAAGAACATTTAACTACTCGAGTGTTGAGCAAAAACAAATAGCAATCTGATGCACAATTATATATGTAGATACGGATGAAAACACTAATACTAAGGTCTACTAAATTCGCCAGAAAAATGGTAGAGTAAAACTTGTTTCGCTCCAGCGTGTAGTGTAGTAACTGGACCACTTGAGTTAAATACATCAGTAACATTTGAATTATTCAAACATTCAAGTATTTGTAAGGAAGAGCCAAAAATCCACAACTTACAAAGATATAAGTCAACATATCAAGGATTAACCACAAAATTAATAGATGAAATTAGTCTAAAACTATAATCGAGGAATATATACAGGCATTCAAGTACAACATCTAAATTAAGTTCTCTTTTGAAGAGGTGACTATATCTCTTCCGTGTTTTTGTCAAAAGATATTGGACCAATCGAGATAGAGAACCAAATAATCTGCCACCCTTGCATTCTCGTTCGCAGTAAATTAAAACATATAGGTTAATTTATATGGTGGCAGAAGAACATCAACTAAACTAATTTGGCAATCAATGCACAGCTCATCATCAAATATACCCTACTACTCTTTGCCAAAAGTTGACATACTGTCACAAAATGTACCAAGCAATACAGTGCAAAACGCAAGTTAAGCTATTGAAAAGCTTCTGCATTTTCTACTTTTTCGAATAACCTAGTCATTCAAGTAACTGAAGCAAACTCCGCACAAAGTAAAAAGAGGTTACTAATCTTTTTCTTATAAATTAAAAGGCTACCAATCTTTGTTTATTAAAAAAAAAGGTTACTAATCTTTGAAGAATTAATTTCCGAACAATTTTAGCATTGTGAGAGACAAAGAAGCGCTTACTCACTCTTTGAATAATGAAGGGGTCCCTTGGATTGTTCCTTTTATTCGTAATGTTCATGATTGGGAAGTTGAAGAGATTGCATTGTTTTTTGGATTTTTTATGTAATTCTAAGATTGAAGTGGTGAGAGAGGATGTATTGAGATGGGCGACTAGCCCAAATAAAGGGTTTAGAGTGAAGGATTTTTATAAAATTCTCGTTGATAAAGCCCTTGCTAATGATCACCCTAACTTCCCTTGGAAAGGAATTTGGTGTGTCCGGACACCTAAGAACGTGAATTTTTTTGTGTGGGAGGTTTGTGGAATAAAATTCTTACTATTGACAATCTTAAAAAAAGAGGAAGGTAATTGTTAATAGGTACTATATTTGTAAGGTGTGTGCCGAATCCGTGTATCATTACTATATTTGTACTATATTTCTAGCTAGGAGTTTGTGGGAGATAGCTTATAGAATTATGGGGATTTCTTGGGTAGTTGCGGGTTCCATGAGAGATGAAATTTGAGCTTGGAGTGGTTTAGAGGCTTCCAAGGAGGTTAAAAAGCCTTTAGAGTTAATTTTGCATTCTATTTGGTAGATTGTTTAGAGAGAAAGAAATTGAAGGGCATTCAATGGTATAGAAAGACCTATTGCAAATATTAGAGATAGTTGGCTCAATACCCTCAACTTTTGGTTTAAACGAAATTTTTGTGAATAATGATGATCTTTTAAATTTTTTGGAGTTTCTTCATTGTAAGTAGCCTTTGGCTTTGAGTTGCACCTCTTGGTGCTTTTTTAATATTTTTTTACTTGTAAAAAAAGGTTAATATTCAAAACTTTCAAGCACATCCAAGGATGAAAATGAAAATGTCACTGCTTATTAAAGCAAATGATCTCTACAAGTCACAGTAAATAGATCTAACAGTGCAATATAGATTCACAAGAAACAAATATTACCTCCCCTTTATCAAATAAGTGATACTCATCATCATCAGCAGACCCAAATACAGGAACACGCTCTTCATCTTCTTCTAAACCCCCCAACTCCACCTCTCTCGCGACATTTTGACCAAAAAATTCATATTGTGATGCATCAAAGAGTGCATTACCTGCAAGACAATTCGCCGATCAAGTACGATAACAAAGAACATATCAACAAAGCGTGTTTCAGAAATCATGAATGATCAAATGTCGAATCTAAGTGGTAAAACAATGAACAACTAAGTTCACAAATGTCAATACATGCTAAACAGGCAAACACAAAATCAAGTACCAATTATTGAAAATCAAAAGGAACCATTTTGATCAAATTCAAAGTTTTGGACATGAACCTGTACAAGAAAGCTACCATAGCTACTAGGCTGTAACCTATAACTACAAAAAGTTCAGAGGCACACAAAAAGAGCAAAAGGACCCAAAATTACAAAACCGAAAACCTATGTGCCGCATCTGTTCAATTACTGAGAAGAAATGAAAACAAAATGTAAGAAAATATAAATCCAATATCATGTTTCCACTCCTTCCCATTGCCAGGAGTGAAAAGAATCCATGTGTTAGGATCAAATAGCAAAATCAAGCTTGCAATCATAATTATTTTTTAGCTTTTCTTTTCGCAGCTACCAAAGTAGCTATTGTATTAACAAACGTGATCACGAAAGCAACTACACAAGTGAAACGGAAAAAAAAATGAGATTTTGAATTTAAAAATGATAATAAAAAAAAGCTATAGCTTACCTGATGAACTCTCAGTAAAGTTAAAGAAATCTTTGCTATCGGATCTCTCCATATTTACAGAACCAAGCTAACGACAAAGTCCTAGGATCAAAAAAACGAAGAGCAAGCCGACGCCGTTATACTCATAATCAAAAGTAAAACCCTAATCAAGGAACTGGAATCCTAGGGTTTTCATTTGAAGCAGAAGACGGGGATTAAGGCTTTAGTAAGGTGAAGAATAGCAAAGTGAGTAATTTGTGGGGATTTTTAGGGTTAGTTCCAGGGATTGAAAGAAGAAGCTGGAAGGAAATCCCTCTCGGAGAGAGAGAGGGATGGTAACATTAACGAAGAAGAACGACCGACTTTTCTTCTTTTCTATCCATAACAGAGACAAATGCGCACGCTAAGAGAAAAAAAAAATCGCTACAGAGAGAAACTTCGATTGTTTTTTTCCTGTAAATGAGAAAACGATTTATTACACAGTAACTCTTTAAAATTAATAATTATTTAATTTTATTATTATAGGTGTAACTACCCTCTTTTTTCTTCTTTCCCTTTCTCCACGGAAGTTTCGCAGTTAAGATGAGCTGTCAGCTGTGTTATTCGGACACACTACAGCGCACTTATTTTTACATCGGTTTGCAGATATGGATTGAATTTAAGGTTTGTTTTATTAGTGCAAGATGATGCGTTGAAGGCCTGTTTGACTCGTGACTATTATAGACTTGATAGTATACTAACATGGCCCTCTGCACTATGTGCACCATTAACAAATAAGAAAATAAAATATAATTGGATTATAAATAGCTAAAAATCCATTATAGGTCAAATATAAATTGTTTTGTCTTTCAAAATTCAATATCAATCACAAATAATAATAAACTTTTTTTTAACAAAGAAATATTTAAGGAAATGATGGTGTTGTTATTGAGCTCTAAGAATGTGAGAGTGTTCTCGTACATAAACGAGATATACGTGTTAAATCATCACATAAAGTTTATCTCACTTTACCATACCATGTGAGAGGACTCGAACCAAAGTAATCTTGATGAGGAAAACAAGTCTCTAACCAAGAGAGTGCGGCATGACAGATGACACCATAGCCAACTAATGAGAATATTAAATGTTATACATGTGCAATGATACAACTATTTTATCACAATATAAGGTTATAATATTATCACATAACACGTATATAAGTTAAATACTATCACATTACTCATTTAAAATAAATAAAAAACAATAATAAATTGGATAAATAATCCACGCATTAATGAGAATATTGATATTGTATTAATACAAAAATTTTAATCACCATTAGGCTGGACACTTTTTAATTGATCGATTTATTAATATCAAAGTTCATATTTTTTTGTATTAATAAACCAACCATACACAATTGAGTTTGAGAGTACAGTTAGGCAAAAGTAATGACGAATATGGAGAGTAATATTTCCTTCGAGCTTTTTTTTTTCAGATTTTATTTAAGAAATACATAGTCAAATCGATAAGAATACCCATTTTTTGGAATCGTGAAATAATACCCATATTTTGCTTCACTTTAAACACAATTTATATGAACCTTTTGGTCCTAACTTTATAATTTGCAATAAAGGTGGCTCTTCCCATTAATATAGATAAAACAAAATCATGCATTTGCATCATTGTGCAATTTATATAGTAATTTTTTTTTAAAAAAATTACTATTAAATATGGGTTGACATATTAGTTCATAATACAAAATTATATATTTTTTAAAATAATATCAATAAAAATAATGTTTTTTTTTTCTTTTACAAAAGTTGTATAGCAAAAATCATTTTATGAACATATCAAAAATTGTTTTATAGAAGTGAAAATCTTATAAAGAGAGGTTTAGTGGGATAAATATGGAAAGGTGAATCCAAATTCATTATATGCATCCATATACAATCATTTTTCTTCAAAAAAAATGCAGATAAATTTTCAACTAAAACCCAAAAACATATTCCAAAATAATAAAACATGTATGAAATTCTTTATATGAAGTTTTCAAAATTCTATTGTAAAATTTCATTTTGACAACAATAAAATTAACCATGGGCTATCATCTAACATACATTAATAATAATTTTTAAGTTATAAAAATCAACATGCCTTGATAACTTGTAAGCTACGATTTAAATTTTATTTTTTATACAAAATTTGATAAAAAAATTTAAATTTTTGACAAAATGCGAGTTGAATCATACATTAAATTAATATTTTTTTAATTTAACTTTCACATGTTCAATCCATTACATGAGTTTTATTAAATAATATAGTCCAATACTAAAACTTATTTTGAAAGTATCATTTTTAAGGAAACTTTCACAAGAGATCCTTGAACTATTGTCATATAGCACTTAGATCCATAAATTTTGAATTTGACACAAGAGATCCTCAAACTTTCAGTTAGTTCTAATGTAACCCTTTCAAGCTTTATACATTAATGAAATTGTCTTAAAATATTAACAATACAAAAAATTTGATCATGATTTTTTTGTACATAAGTGTAATTACAAAAATTAATCGTGACTATTGATCCAATTTTCAATTAAAAGCCAAAAACTGTGAGTTGACAAAAAAATAAATGAAGAAAAAAGAAACTAAGATAAAGAAAAAAAATAATTAAAATATATAATAGCAGTTAGTTCATTGTCTTTTTCTCTTTTAACTTTTTGAGTCGTGATTCTTGTTTGAGTTATCAATAAATTAAGAAAGTTTATTAATCATCACAAAAAATTAAATAATAATTATTTTAAAAAATTTAAATATTAAAATTACTAATTAAATTTTTTAAATTTTTTTTCCATTTCATAATAATTTTCAGAAGCCTTGTCTATTGTGCCACCACGATGGTCTTTCCTCCCTTTCCCTCTCAATTTGAACAACGTGCTACTAGGACTATTAAAAGAAGACCAAGGAATTCGTCCAAAGTCTTCTTTGCAAAATTGGGATGCTTGTTTTTGATTAATCTCCTTTCACTGTCAGCTGGCTCCTTCGTTTATCGTCGTCCACACTCAATTGGGTCCGCTTTTCTTTCGGATTCAACGATCAAATTCTACATATCAATGATTTTCCCACTTTCAATTAATAATTCTTTGTTTTGAAGGTTCGGCTTTCATTGGTGCCTTTTCGGGGGCTTTTAATGCTCAGTTGAGGTGCGTTCTATATTTCTTCCTCTTTGCTTATGTTTCTTTTGATGGTTCAGCTTTCATTAGTTCCTTTCCGGGAGAATCTCTTTAAAGAATTTATGTTTAATTATCATACAACTTTCTTCCTCTCTGCTTCTATTTTGCTCTGTTTCTGACTCCTCTGTTTTATAATTCATTTTTCTTTCTTCTTCTGTTTTCATGTGACTGGTCATATGAATTCAGAGATGTGATATTTTGGTGGACTTTCATATGTGTTTTCTTTCTTAATTATATTTTCATGGGTGTGTCTTCAATTTTTGTCATTTTTTCTGAGTTTATCTGATCTGGGTCTAGTCTAATTTTGAAAAAAAAGAAATCAATTTCCAAGCTGTTGTCTTAAGTGAATGTTTTGTTTCTTATGTTTATATTCTTGTTCTTCACCCTAGTAGGAAGGAAGAAAAAATCCAAAATAGAAAGTTCTTAGAAAAAATGTTATGGAATAGATTATCTTAATGTGTTTGGACTTTTGGAAAGGAAAATTCTGAGAAAAATAAATAAAAAAAATTCATTTGAAACCCGATGTTTATTACTCTGTTTTGTTAAATTATGTTATTTTTTGTCTAAATTACCTTTTGACATCCAAATGAAACAAAAATATATCTTTTTTTTGGAATTTTTCTTTAATTTTCTTTCATTCTAATTTTCAAATATTCAAACATACCCCAAAAAAATTGATAATATGTAGAAATTTCAAAGCGATTCTAGTTTCTTGGCTAAGAAGATTGCTAAATATAAACAGGTTTGAGTCTTACACCAAAAATACAGGTTGAATCTTAATTTTACTAACGGTTGTATACAATGACCAAAATGCCCTTATTTTTCTTAAAATTCAATTAGACCATAAATTGTGTAAATTATTAAGGAATGTTTAGATGAATTGAAGATTTGGCTGCCATCATCACAAAATTGGCTGTAGGAAGCAGTCAAGTAGGTATACCATATTTTTCGTAAAATTTGACATCTAATAAATGAGCATGACACCATCAGTTAGTTATATTCGTACACCAAAATCAATCATCAAAATGAAAACTCCCATTAAAAATGTGACACATATCTAAAATGTGTTTTCGACGGGGATAGAAATGATATTTACCATTTAAAAAACGAATATTTGTCCATTTTTTTATTAATGGAACTTCTGATGATCCAAATCGAGGTTCCAATATCATTACTTCCATCAGTTATGGTGATAATTCCGTTTTCTGTATCGGCATTATGTAGAACTATTTGCTCTCATGAAGTAATTAGTATATAAGCTCCAGCCTCCTTGTCCTGCAGGTGGTTAAAGAGCTAAAACTGCAACTTGAGATGAGTAAATTATGAAAATAACTTCTTGTATTTATGGAAAATAACAAATTCTGATTTTTTTTTCTTTCAAGTTTCAGGCATGGATAATATGGATACGAAAAGAAACAGAAATTTCTCTGCAAAAATTTTCGCCACTGCTGTACTGACTATCCTTTGCACCATCATGCTATGGAATTCACCTTTTTATAGCAAATCCAGTTCCAAAGTGTGTTTCTAATTTCATATTTATGGTGTTCAGTTATTAATTCCTTTTCTTATGCAATTTTTTTTCGCTTCTTTTTAGCATATCTTGAATCTTCTTCTGGCTGAGATAGGATTTACAAACAAGCAGGTTTGGATCTTGAGTTATGTTTTACAGCCAAACTGCAGCTGTAAACATGTTTTTTTGGTAAAAACAAAAACAAAAAAAATTAAATTGTTTTCTGTTGTTGTTTTCAAAAACAATGTTTTAAGAACAGAAAATAAATATAAACATGCTCACATTTACTCTATCAAAGCACTAAAGTTCCCCAGAAATGTCTACTATATACCACTTTTGCAAATGAATTTGTTTTTTCCCTATTTCTTTTAGGGAAAGAAAATTAGAAAAAATTGACGAAAATTATTTATTTATACTTTAACAATAATTAACATAGACTTTCTCCAGTTCTCGCGTCATGAACTAGGGGTAACACATGTCTTAGTGACTGGAGGTGCCGGCTATATAGGTTCTCATGCTGCGCTTCGACTGTTGAAGGATTCCTACCGCGTAACTATAGTGGTAATTAGTCTTTTTAATTCTCACTATATTGCTTTTAACATCAATTTATCATATTGGATTATGATAAATATTTATTTATATGTTTGCATTAATTTTCAGTTTCTTGTTTAATTCATTTGACAGGACAATCTTTCTCGAGGGAATTTGGGTGCTATTAAAATTTTGAAAGAGTTGTTTCCAGATCCTGGGCGACTACAATTCATATATGCCGATCTGGGCGATGCAAAAGTTGTATCCCAAAGATGATACAATTATGATATATATATATATATATATATATATATATATATATATATATATATATATTTATTTGGACTTGTGCCTTATTTCTTTTTTGTCATTGTTATTTCTTTTTTGGTGGCTGGGTTTGTGTCTCAGCAAGTTGAACTAAAAATAAGCATATAAATTGGAATTGTTTTTCCCTTAATAAAGTGATGATTTCAGGTCAACAAAATCTTTGCTGAAAATGCATTTGATGCTGTGATGCATTTTGCAGCTGTTGCTTATGTTGGTGAGAGTACAGTTGAACCTCTGAGGTATATTTTCTTTCTTTCTTTATCAAGTAATATCAGCTTGCAGTAATGATGTTATCCTCTAAACAGAACAATCCATTGTGTTCTTGGTTTAAGTGGCGGGGTTTGGTAAAGAGTATATGCATTTTTTTTGTTGATCAATTGCAATGATATGATACGACATCGTATTTGAATATAGAGGGGTGTTTACTAGAAGATAAAAGTAAAAGGAAAAAAAAAAGATTGAAAGGGAAAGAAAAGCAAGCGGATGCACTTTTCCAAAAAAAAAAGGTTAAATCGAGTTTAAAACCAATGTTTTAAACTCGTCTGAAACTACATTGTAAATTTGGAAAACTTTACTAGCAACATCAATATAGGTGTGACACCTAGAAAATAACATTAATAGTGAAGTTCTCCAAAATTACTAATAGAGTTTCGAACGGATCTAAAATCAAGAATTTTTTCACTTTTTTCTTATTTAGCATAATAGAAAAGTGAATGGAAAGAAAAATGAGAGAGTGAAAATTAAAAAATGAGAGAAAAAGATGAGAATATCATTTTACAAATTTTTCCACGTCTAATCCCTCACATTAGTATTATGAAAGATATAATGGTAAAATGATACTATTTATATTTTCATTTCTTTCATTTTTTATTATATTAAATAAAGAAAAACGAAAATTATTTTTTTCCTATTTTCCATGCTATTTACTAAACACGTGAAGGAAAAGATAAATCTTCTTTATTTTCAAAGTTATAATTTGTTTAGTATAGATTGTGGGATTTGTTTTATCACTTTGTGTGTTTACAAAGTTATTTTTTTTTTCCGAATTATTTTGATCAACTGAGATGATTGGAGTGAGAGGATTTGAACTTAAAGATTTCTTAAGAAGAAGGTTATCGATTGTGCCTTAAGAATTATTATACTTTTTATTCGAAATCTAAGAATTATTAAACTTAATGCTTATTACTTATGCTTTCTTACATCAAAACATATGTTAATTATCATCTTAATTATTATACTGCTAATAGAAAATGAATCTTACTTTCGTTATACACATCATTTTATATGGTTTTTCTTTTCCTATCTGCATAATAAACATTTTTTTTTCCAATAACTAAGAAATTAAACTTTTTTTCCTATTTATATCTATATTTAAAATAATAATTTCACCATATAATTGTGCAGGTATTATCACAATATTACCTCAAATACCTTGGTAGTTTTAGAGGCAATGGCAGCACATAATGTGAAGACTCTGATCTATTCTAGTACTTGTGCGACATATGGAGAACCTATAAAGATGCCGATTACAGAAGGAACTCCACAAGTAAGATTTCCTTTTGTCTTTTTTTTTTTTGTACACCTAAGATTTTCCTAAATCAACAACTATGATATCATTATCTCAAATTACTTTACTGCAAAATGATATCTCAATTACTGTCAAATCCTAGATACCATTTTACCATATTACTGCCAAATGGTACCAAAAGTAATGGCACCATAGGCTTGGCCTTTGTTGTATATATGTTTTCCAATTCTAAAATCATGAATCTTTTATCAAGAAAGCTAGGGATATAGGGGACTACTCAAGTAAAAAAAAATGAATGTATAATATAATAGCAATTGTTAGTGTTAGTTGCGAGTGCCGTGATTGATGGATAGAATGAGCACGTGCATTACAAGCGCGCAAGTGGGCGCATGCTTGTAATGCACGTGCTCATCGACTGGCCGCTGGCAAAGCCCTAACATGATATAAGGAATTCATGTTCTTCAACCTCACCCATTCTCTTCACTATGGAAATGCAGTTCCCAATCAACCCATACGGAAAAGCCAAGAAGATGGCAGAAGATATCATACTTGACTTCTCCAAAACAAACAACATGGCTGTCATGATCTTAAGGTAGGTGGTTGTGTCTGTAAGAAGGAAGTCCTTAATGCAGTCTTCCTGGGTGAATTTTCTTTTACTCCTGTATTTCTGTGATAAAGAACTAAAAGACTGCCCCTTTCAACAAAAGTATATTTTACATTTTTGTGGGAAAGTGAAAACTATTCTGAGACACAGAACAGACAGCGTGACTAACATTGAATGATAGGCATCTAAAGGCAGTAAAAGATAAAAAATCGCTCTAATGGAATTCATTTTTCTGGTTAATTAATTGCAATTACTTACATATATTTTCAGATATTTCAATGTAATTGGATCAGACCCTGAGGGAAGATTAGGAGAAGCTCCTCGACCTGAACTACGCGAACATGGTAGGATATCTGGTGCTTGTTTTGATGCAGCTCGAAGGATTATTCCTGGACTCCAGGTAAGCCTGCTGCTGCCTCGCCTCTATTTTTATCATAAGATTGATATATGAAGTAACGCAAGGAATTGAAAATCATCTGCTTATGTCAATATTTTAGGTTAAAGGAACAGACTATAAAACAGCTGATGGCACTTGTGTACGGGACTATATTGATGTCACCGACTTGGTTGATGCTCATGTGAAGGCTCTTGCCAATGCAAAACCCAGGAAAGTTGGTATCTACAATGTTGGCACTGGAAAAGGTTGTGAAAACTACTACTACTACTATAAATTTTTCCATTCAATCTTTAGTTTATTTAGTGGAACTGGAAGAATAAAGGGTATGCTCAGATTTGATAAATTTTTTCAGTTTCTAAGGAGAATTTTCGAAACAAATACTTTGTAAAAAAAAGAATTTTCAAATTTGAATATGCCCTACTCTTAGGCTCTTATTGATAGAGAAGAAAAGTGGAATGAAGAAAAAAGGAGATGGAAGGGGAAAAAAATAGCAAAAAAGTTAGCTTATTTTAACTTATGATTACAATTTGTATATGCAGAAAGAAAACATTAATCCACTCACTTTTTTTTCTTATTAAACGATAAAAAAATCACTTTTGTTTCCTATCCCTCTTCTTTCCTTCCTTTTTTCCTATCAACCAATCATAGCCTAAACACATTAGAGGCACATATTTTCTCATGAGATCCCCGCTAATATTGTTTAGATACTTATGGTTGCAGGTAGATCAGTGAAGGAATTTGTGGAGGCATGTAAAAAAGCGACAGGGGTGAACATAAAGGTTGAATACCTCAGCCGTCGGCCAGGGGATTATGCTGAAGTTTACAGTGATCCTTCCAAAATAAGGCGTGAGCTGAACTGGACAGCCCGGTACACAAACCTTCAAGAGAGTTTACAGATTGCATGGGCATGGCAGAAAGCACATGTAAACGGTTATGGTCCTCATGGTTAAACCGTTAGAGATAAAAGATGTCATATAGCAGTAAATTGGAGTGAAAGTCTTTCTGGTTTCTACTCTCCATTCTTGCCACATCGAGTTTGGACACTGAACATTCAAAGTGGCTAAGAAATGAATAAAGTGGCGGCTGCTAAGTTCTAGCTATTTACCGTAGGTTAAAAAAAAGCTCCTACTTATTATTTGACTGCATCCACAAATAATTCTGTATACACAAGTAAATAGCATTGATTTTAATCTTACGGGATTTAAATGGAAGGATACAAGCAAAGCATGTTATCAGTACAAACAGTTCAATAGCTTGGTTCACTTAATATATTCTATTTATCCTAAGTTATCTAGTAACAAAAATTTCCGATTCAATAGGCGTTTCTGAGAGCAATAAGAGGTGTGTCTGACTGTTGACAAGACGACAAGATATATTGGTGTGTTTGGTGGACTGGATGAGAGAATAGGATGATTTTTATATTGATGTTTGGTGTACCGGAAGAGGGGACACTAGAATGGATTTTATCAAGACCATAAGATATATTGGTGGTTTGGCAGACTGGATGAGGGGAGAACGTTATCCTATGAATGTGTTTGGTAGACAGAATAAAAAGGAATATGAGATGAGAGGAGGATTCTCATCTGGTGATGGCAGGATAAAATCATCAAACATCTCATCATGCTACTTATCTATCTCAACCTATCTTCACTTCATCCTGTCTAACATCCATAGAAATATACATACACCTAAACACAATCAATCAAGACTCATTTATTTTCGTGTTCCGTAATGGAAGTTCATAGCTAACCAATTAACCACGACTTTGTAGAGAAAGTTGGGACAATATCCCAACAGGGGAGATAGAGGACGAGAACAGGTGAAACTAAGACAAACGGTGAAGAAACATGAACTTTTTTCCTTGATATCTGAGTGATTAAAATGCCGCAAGTGATAGCACATAAAGCTTGTAATGAGATAATCACTGAATTTAGGGTATCCTCCGTTTGCATTTCTCAATTTCCATCTAGCTGACCATGTTTCAAGGAGTTATGCTAATTGAAGAAAGGAAATGGTAAGTGCCCCTGAAATTCCTGCATATGATAATTTAGCAAACTACACACCTAGAATTTTGACTTTTTTGTGTTCTTCCACCAAAATAAGCTGGTAAAAGAAATCATGATAAATATAATTGTAGATCTCCTAATATACATTTGACAGAATCAATTAACTAAGAATTGTATATATCCTTATTCTTAATATACAAGATGCTAATAGCATACAAACATCAAAGAAAGCTAGCTTCTTATTCCTTGTAAATGGAAAAAATTGCTACTCATAAGTGTCAAGAAGCAGAGGTTCAGTATTAGAAATGTTGTCAGTTACTCACCTGTGATGTTAAAGTCCTTAATATACTACAAACCGATCAGAGAGAAAAAGCATGTAACTTATTTTCAACTTCAAACCAGCTGCATCCTGGTTGATTTGCTTCTCCAACTTCTTTCATCAACACCCTCACTTTATCCACCTCACCCCATCTGCCTGCCTCAGCATGCATGTTTGACAAGAGCACATAATTTGAATTTTCCTGAGGCTCAATTTCCAGAAGCTTTTAAGCAGCAATCTTGCCAAGTTGTAGGTTCTTGTGTATCAGGCTAGCTCCAAGCAATGCACCCCATAGTCCTGCATTTGCCTTCACCTTCATTCCCTTCACCAATTCAAAGTCTTCATTCAACCTTCCTGCTCGAACTAGCGTATCAACCATGCAAGCATAGTGTTCAGCCAGAGGTTCTAGAGCATACAACTCAGTCATGATTTTAAATAATTTTAAGCCCTGATCAACCAGAACCAGGCCAACATGACTACAAGCAGACAAAACTCCAATGAAAGTAAAGTGATCAGGAGCCACCCCTTATATTGCCATCTGTTCAAAGAGTTTAAGTGCTTCTTTCCCATTCCCGTTTAAGGCATACCCAGAAATGAAAGAATTCCAAGAAATAACATCAATATGATCAATACCATTGAATACAAGCTCAGCATTCGCAACCCTTCCACATTTAGCATACATGGTGATCAAAGCATTTCCAACAAACAAATCATTCACATAACCTCTCTTCATAACAAGTTGGTGAATTTGTTTCCTAACACAAAGAGCTGCAAGATTGGCACAGGCACTTAATACACATGCAAAAGTCGACTGATCAAGTTCATGTCCTTATTGATCATTTGTTCTAATAGACTGAGAGCTTCATCCGTTTTGCAACACTGAGCATAGCCTGCAATCATGATGTTCAAACAGACAATATCATGGGTGTCAATCTGATTGAAAAAATGTCTAGCTTCATCCATCTTTCTTTTCTGAACATAACCAGAAATGATTGCTGTCTGGGCTGCAACGTTCTTGCGAGGAATTTGATTAACAAGTTTCCTCGCTTCTTCAAGCTTACAGACACAGGACATACCCATTAATCATTGTAGTGCATGAAACAGAATCCCTCTGCGGCATTTCCATAAATAACCTTAAAGCCTCATCAATTTGGCAGCTCTGGACGTAAGCTGCAATCATTGCATTCCAAGAAACCATATTTCTACTTGGCATCTGATCAAAGATTCTCCTAGCCTCAAAAATCATTCTGTTTCGTGCAAAGCCGCAACATTGTAACCCAAGAAACACACAGTTCCACGAAACTATATCTGCATTTCATCAAACAATCTCTTAGCATCATCAAACCTCCCTTTCTTGGCATAGCCGACAATCATGGCATTCCAACAAGCTGTGTCTCACTTATCCGGAAGCAAATCAAATAGCGCTCTTGCCTTCTCGAGCTCTCCATTGCGTGTATAACCGGTTATCATCAAAATACCCGAAAAGAGGTCTCTCGTAGGCATTTTATCAAACAATCCATAGGCTTCCTTAAACTTGTCACTGTGCAAGTACCCAGCAATCATGGTGTTCCAAGAAATCAAGTTTCTGTGGGTCATTTTGTCAAACAAATTGCGAGCATCATTGACTCTGCCAATGCCATTTTTAGCATAGGCAGAGATCATGGAATTGTATGATACAGTGTCCTTGCGAATCATTTGTGAGAAAACTTTGACAGCTTCTTTGATCCTACCTGATTTACCAAACCGGGTAATTCTTACATTTTGGTTGAAGACATAGCGGCCTTGTTCGCCGAGAGATTTGAGGCTTGGTTTCATGGTTTGACACTCGTTAAGAGATACTCCGTATTATACTAATGTTGTCAGGTCACCGACCACGAAATACGATCTCCTCTCCAACCAAGCCCCATAAACGCATTAATTTTTTTTAAAATAGCATTTTTTTGGAGAAAAAATAGTATTAATTAACTGCCATGAAATATGTTAGTGCCATAAAATTTATATACAATAGTGGCTTGTTAATTTTGGAGGTAGAATACAGATAAGAAAATAAAAGAACGGCCGACAGTGTAACTCGACTTCATGATCATATGGCAAAAGCTTTACTTCTTAAAGAACAGCCAATGCTTTCTTCTGGGAATTCTTGTAGGAACATCTGTATAAATACCAGGTGAGAAACAAAGCTTTATCAGTTTGATGTTATCAAGATAATAATGAGGAAAGTAAAATAACTGCAGAAAAGAAATGCAACTACTGATCAATGGATTTTCACCTCCACTTCCATACAGTGAATTGTAATGCACTTCACACCAAAAGCTCAGCCAAAGCTCTACAAACACAAACCAAGATTCATATATCCATGATAAATAAATAAAAACTAACTTCTACAAGAAAAGTTAAAGAAGAAGTTCTGATAAATTATTTAGGGAAGAAAGCTAAAATAAACTCTCTTTTTCTTGTCTCTATTTCACTTTTTCATCCTCCCTACCAAACACAAGGAAAAGATCAATGTTTTCTTTCCTCTTAACATTTCTCTCCTATCAATCATAGTCTAAGACCACAACTTTAACAAAATTTTTAGAGATCAAATCTTTCTTCATACCTCAATCCTTAGATCTACAATGTATAAGACGAGTATAGACCATCTAAATGCACCTCTCAACTTATTTACTATTGATGTCAGTATGTCACCTCCATTCTTTCACACCTCATTTTGACTACACCCATCTTTTGAACAAACTTCTCCCTAACCACTTTTAGAGACTTCATTTAAGTTCTATCATAAAATCATTATGTCACAATAGCAGCTTTACCAATTAAGCCGATTCATTAACACCCTAAGAAACACATGACAGCACCTTATCCACTACTATTATTATTTGTACTGAACAAGAATGTTCGTTTTCCTCGCTCCATCTAGAAAAGAAAGAAAGAAATAAGGTAGAACTCCATGGAAGAAGAAAGGTGCCCAGAATCTTGTTTAGGTTACTGTCTTCTTCTCTCTCTGTAATTCGTTTCACATTAACTGAAATTTATAGGTACACTATGGAGAGATTTACATATTGAAATTGCAGAGAGAAAAGTTGGAAGTTCTTTCGAAATCCAGATATGTATAAATTGTAGTATTGAAAGACAAGTCGAACTTGGCCTCTCAATTAATTGTAATTACTCTTGTAATATTATTTATGTAATAGTAACCGTCACTAATGTTATAACACAAAGATTGCTTTTGAAGACAAGTTTAAATTAAAAGTACGTAACAAATTTAATATATATTTATATAAAGGTTCTAAAAAATTGAACAATGAATGACTCAAGTAAGATATAGTAAAGATATCTACCTCTGGTAGGATCCTTGTCTTTGGGAAGGATCTCAATATAGCACGTATCTCGAAAGGAGGTAACTAAGCAAATCTTGGCTCCAAACTACAGAAATACCATAGGTCAGCAACCAATCATCAAAGAACTCAAAGAAAAAAGAGCTGGAAAGAATGATAAAATAAAAGATAGGATATAACCATCTAAATGAGTGGTACAATTTAGTAAACATGAAAGTAATGTTAAGATTACTAAGATAATATTAAACTAACACCAGTTTCCCAGGGTGTGGAGTGGGGGGAGAAAACAATCACATAGGTTTTCCAAGGCCTTACTCTGGTAAACTGTTGAACTTTTTTTGTATATATCGAATACGTTTAATAATAATGGCTTAGTTCCAACAATAACGCAACAATGTTTCACTCGATCAGTAGTACTAAAGAAGACCAAAAATGTATTTGACAGAGTTATGTTTCCTACACAACCCAAAATCTCTGAAAAGCATAAATGCAGCTGTATAATCTAAATTTCCACCGACAGACCAAACCCAAAAAAGTTAAAATTACATAAATCTGGTCCCATTTCAAGGATGAAACAACTTTGTGGTTCTGTAATATTCATGATAAGTATCTTAACATGTTTGACACGGAAAGAATCTGTTTGTTTGTGTGCGACACAGAAAGAATCTGTTTACTTGTGTGTATAAGCACATTCAAGTAATTCTGTTGGTCAAGGCATTTAATTTTATTATTAGATCAGTCCAGGGGTTGATTGTTGAGTTAGGCTCTTGTTTAGAGTGTCTAGATAGTGGTCTTAGACTCTTAGTCAATGTTAGTAGATCTAAATAGGTCCCAGTTTTATCTTGGCTTCCACAGGCACTTGGTTCTCTTAGGTGTTAACCAAAATTAAGTTTGAGACTTGAGAATAGAGGCACTATATCTCACTTTAGAGAGTGAGATCAAAATCATGTGAACTAGATATTTTTAGGAATCCTTTTGAGTGTAGTCATTATAGCAGCACTGTTCTTCTCATTTACAAACAAAAATGAAAATTTCATAGTCTGATTGAGAAACCATGATAATTTCCTATAACCTAATATTGAAGTCCTGCTAAAAGCAAGACAAACTCAGCAAATATAAACTCACTGACAATCAAACATGACAAACTATAAATTATAGATCTATGTATACCAATTTAATGGGTGTCGATATGATGTGGAACTGGTCTAGGTGTGGGCATTTGTGTGTGAATATGTGCACGAGCATTAATGTATGAGCAGGATGCGCATTTCCACCCGCATCTGTGTGTATTGAGAGAGAGAGAGAGAGGATATGGACATCAATAATTGTTGGGGTTTTCAGACTTAAAAGATTGTGGAAGAGGCTTTTATCATTCATCCCTGCGAAGTTTCTTGCACAAACTCTGTTTGCTAAGTAATGTTTTATTGTGATCTACATGATATTCTCTACTTGAAATTTATCATCTCTCCTAGAAATACAGCATAATGCCCATATCACCTCTAAGAAACAGAACAAACTTGCCAAACTGATTGTGATTACAAGTAGAAACTAGATCTAATACATTTCTCCTGCGCATATCAGAAACAGGTCATAATAAGGAGACAAGGTGTAAAAAAAATTCAACTCACACAGTCTGCAGCTGCTTGTAGAGTGACATGATCCCCCCATTCACCTGATCTATTGGCATATAAAGTTTTGTACAAAAATTGAATTAGCATGTAGTCAAATTGAGAATCATGCAACATACTCTCTAATTTTGCAGTAAGAAAATGAATAGGTATCACAAGAGATGTCTAACTTTTTCATCTTCCTCAGGTAGCTTCTGTACTTCATTGGGACATAACCCTCATATAATTTTCTGAAATGCTTTAACTGAAAAATGTAAATAAGAAAAACACAAATGATTAGATTATATCGCAATTAGACATGTAGTGTGTATTGTCTTATCTTTACATAACCGATCCCAAACATAGACAAAGAAGGTACGTGGTACAATAGTTACCATCTTATGAACACGGACCGTAAGGAAATATGAAATACTCGGAAATCGTTTCCATATTTGTGCTTCATAGTCATAAAATGGGAAAACCAATTATTCTCAAGGGAGTAGAAACTCCAATTCATGGCATTAAAACAGTATGTTTTAAGGACATTATACATGGCTATCTATTACTAAAGAGTTTGTGAGTTTGAAAATTTTCCAACTAATTTCCTAGATACTTTGACCTTGCAATCCTAATATTTCCCTTTTTTTTCTTTTGTTTCTGGTTCCTTCTAATTTTTGTTTTATTTTGGACCCCCTTTTATGGCACTTACAATGCATTTCTTATTTATCAAAGAAACAAACCGCAAGAATAAGTTTCTTCCCTTTAACAAGAAGAAACTCAACAATTATAGATAATACTAATGGTTTTGGTTCATATTCCAAGAAATGTCCATCGGCTTAAATGCAGAAAAGAATACTCTTCACTCCTTTCTTTTTCTTATGCAAATTGAAGATGACTCTATCACCTGGAAGCACTGTGAAAACCCCAGGTAGCCCAAATCACTCAACTAATTCCAAACAAACCACCGTTACCATGATGCTACACTTTTCTAGATAAACACCATTACTCCCCCCCCCCCCCCCCCCCCAAAAAAAAAGGAAAGAAAATAGTACTAGTAGTAATGATAAGAATAGTCAAGACAATCTCGAAATTGGAGTAGGAGTAGTGTAACAATTCAGAATTCTGTTAAAAGAAATATCTATTGGAAACTGATCAATGGGTTTCTAATATGTACACAAAGTTCATATTTATGGCCGGAATTAAAGAAGCGTTTGTACCAGTATATTTTTGTCAACCGTACCTGCTTCACAACTTCCTTTCTTACATGTTTGTGGTAGTCTGGATTGCAAAACAGCTGATCTGCTAATGCTCGAAACTGTCAAATAAGCCGGAAAAACATTTAATAAGATACATCAACTTAAAAGAATATACTACCATATAAAGGGGCAAACATAAATTCATGTAGAATGAAAGAGACGTCAAAATAACTTCTATACACTGAGAAATCATTTGTTAATATACCTAAATATATAAATAGGTAAAAAAAAATTAAGTGCAAAATCTAATGGCAGATAATGGAACCGCTATTCTTTGTAACAACCTGACAATTGCCATCACCCTCAATTTGCAGTTCAGCTAAACCATATGTGGCCAACCTGAACTAAAACAAAACCATCAAGACCACATAAAGAAAAATCACATAATACATGGTTGCCCACATAAGACAGATGTTAAATGCCAAGTCTACAAGTATACTGTATGTATTTGTGCCAGCACTCCCGCTCTTAGTAACCATCACAAATCTAAGCAAACACATTGTAAAGATCTTTTGTGCATTATTTTGTTAATGTAGCTCTTTGTAAACAGATCAATACTATTTTGAGTGTTATAATGTACAATAATCAATGAATTATAACACGTAATGAACTTACAATAAAACAATCTAAGAGAAACTGCATAAAGAGATCATGATAAGATTAGAACCTTTCAGAGAGCCGCTCATGATCTAAGGTTGCATCAATCACATCAGGTATCTCCCCATTAACACGGGGATTGTGCTGCCAACAAAATAAATTCATAAGAAACTACGCAGCTTAGAAATATCCAGAAGCTATCTCAATTGCAGAAAGAGAAATGACAATAGAATATTATTTCCGCATCTCTTTAGAATTCCTTCTGCCCCATATTTTTAGTCCATATTTCCTAAAATGGATGTCCCATATTGTTTGTCCACATACAAAAACCATTTATTTTCCAACTTAATCTCTTCTTTTTATGTCAAAGACATAACTCTAGTGGGATCCACATGTACTTCATTTACGTCAACTTTAAAGGTATTTTGAACAAAAAAAGCATTTGCATTCAACTTTGTGCAAATAGGAACTTGACTAAAAATATGCGAGGGAGATAAAAGAAACAACAATTCAATTTTAATTAAAAAAAAATAGAAAACTGAATCAGGCACTCCAATAAAACAGCTTAAGAAATTTGAAGGAAACCATAATAGACTTAAAAAGGTAAGCTTCATGCATATGCACAAGGTGGGTCATATGAAAAAAAATTTAATAAGTGATGACCATGTAATGGAAAAGATACCATACATATGTTTTATGTAAATATTACAGTATATGCAAAGAACGCAGAAGTGGCAGTGTTTTATCTCTAATTTGATTGCCCAACTATCTATAATATCATAAGAGACTCCCCAAAGTGAAAAAGTTACACCAACACATTATAATATGTACAAGTTTACTATATCTGGTATACACGGCCACTTTCAAGTCATGGTAGATCATGAACCGGAAATTGTGCAAGGAGAATGCTAATTTAAGAGGAACTTCAAGATGGAACTTTTAAGTTGTCTAGAAGGGGTGAGCTAATGCAAGCATTCTACCAAAGAAATTATGGCAGGAAAAATGAAAAATACTCAACACAGTTGGAACATGAAATGAGTTGCTCCTGCACTACTAAATCAAGTTCAAATTTACCCAATTCTGTTACAACCTGGGGTAAAAGCATAATATATGCTAAAAGCCTATATCTGAAAATTAGGGCATGAAAAACAGAGAAGATAGCTATATGCTTCTCTAACAGCACTAACACCTTGTAGGATGCATACATGATTGTTGTGTAGGTTCAGAAGACAGGCAATATGGATAGTTTTACTTTAGAAGCCTCCTCTGCCATGACTCTACAGATCCACTAGTATTTTTGCATCATTAGTAAATTATATAAATGTATCTTTCTTAATGTGGCAAGTTCAATTATTGAAGTTTTCCTCATTAATAAAATTATAAAAATGTCCTTAATGTGGCAACTTCAGTAGTACGCTGTTTCTCCCCATAGATTAAGAAGCATGCTGCTCTTAAACCTGTAGACAACATTCTTTTTATAACAGAAGCTTATTTTAGAATAAAAGAAGTACATAAAATTCTTCCATTAATCCATATCTTCATATGTCTTGTGGACAGATCTTTCAGCAGTTCACACCAAACCGGTGCTAAAATCATCTATTATGGAGTAGATTTTATGAGCTTAATCTTCTCTCAAAAATTACAGACACTTATTTCTTCAAGTTTCTTTTACTATGGACCATACCATTAGGTTGTCTCTAAACTGATCTTGCCAGGTGACCAAATCTAACAAAGTAATATTTATGGACTTTTTTTTTTAAAGGCAAAATGAATATTATTGATAAAACATCTCAAAAAGAGATTAATTACCAGCCAAGCTCCACACCTAGAAACCAGAAAAAACACACTCCAAATTCCACACCGAAAAAACCAGAAAGGCCCTATAAGTGGTAAGAAACATAACAACAAAAAACACCCCACCCCACCAAACAAGAAACCAACAAACCACAAAATGCAACACTCCAACCACCAAAACAAAACTCAACAGCAGCCATACCAGAAAAGCCCCACAGTAACACAAACTTAGATGAAACAAAACCAGGCAAATGCAGAAACTAGAAACAGAAGCAAAAAACCAGCACAGAATGAACCCAATCTGAAGCTAAAACCAGAAATTTAAATTTCTAAGAACAAGCTCACCAACCGGTCTTATTAAAACCCGCCTTATCCCATTCTTCAAAATCCCTCAATTCCAATTTATATAACTCATCTATCATAACACATCACCATCATAAACTAAGCCTAATTTTTCCCCAACTCCCACATATTTATGGACTTGACATCACATGCAGACATCTACAGACTTTTGAGTCATAAGAAAGAAACAACCAACAACGGCCGAGTTCAAATAGGCCGAGTTATGTTCTTCCATGAAATGTTAAAATTCAAGTGGACCATGGAATGTCTCCAATCACAATTTAAATGATCTTCCTTGATGGAAACATGGTTTTTGCCACATTTATCAGCAAATATACCTTTTTATAAAGAAGAAACTCTATTAGACATTAATTTTGGCTCTATCAATCATTAATGTCAAGGTAGATGGACTTCAAATGAGATTGCCAGAGTAATCTGAATCAAAGTGAAACTATTTCACCAATAGCTTGAACCATCATATGCTTTGCTTAATTTAAAGGATGGAAATATTACTGATCATAGCTAGCAGAGAACAGCCATTTCATAATTGTAAGAGAGTACAAGTCTATGCAGAGCCAATTTGGGTGGCATACATGATTGTACACTGTTTTAAATTACAAGGCAATTACAAAAAACAATCTTGAAACATTTTTTCATTATATGAAATGAAAACACAACCAAGTATAGCTATAAAGATTAGAGATAATAAGAAAGGATTCATACAGGGATGGAATCCAAATGAGAAAGCCTCTTCCCAAGCGTGCCATCAGTTCTCAAGTTTTCGTCTTGTGCTAATATGCTTGCAATGGTATGATCATCCTCTGTATCGGGGAAGCTGCTGTTCAAACTTGAGCTTGAGCTTGCACTTGCATTGCTGTAGTTCTCTGTCATACTCTCTCAACAATAAACCAATGAAAACCTACAAAAACATGACATAATGATATAGTTAAATACATTATAGCCATCAAATAGCCAAATCAAAATGATCATATACTTGCATGTATTCATGTTTGTATATGTCTATCATGAAATTCAAAACAGAATATCCAGTAATAACAGCATCTATTGAAAAAATCAACCCAAAAGGTAACATGAATTCACAGATACGCGCGTCTTCCCATAGGGACTTAGAGCAAATTATCAAAATTTATCTAAAATCATCAAAATATAAAAGATGGTCTATCAAGAAAACACTTAAAATGTCCAACCCATATCCTGATTAGACTCAATTAGATATACCGATAAGCTAAAATTCATGAAAATTGCTGACAAATAATATATCTAATGAAACCAGTAGCAACCTCCCCTTCGTTGATACATTTAATATAGAAGGAAAAAAAATGATTCAAGGCGCTGAATCTTGAATTCCCTAACTTGAGTCCCATATAAACTATTCAGTTGAGATGAATTGAACTGGATCAATCAACATTCAAGAAAACTAAATTTTTTTCTTCTCTTCTCCCTTTCACTTTCTCAGCAATCAAACTACAAAGAAATCCAACTAAAAGGAAAGAACAGATATCAAACGAACAAAAGAAGATAAAAGATTAATTGGCAACAAAATGAGTACATCAGAGGGAAACAAAAGGTACCCACAAATAAAAACTGAAAGACTTTGAGATTGGTCACTGATAGAACAGATGAAATCAAAAGAAATCAATAACTATTGAATCTTTTTCTTTTTAATTGAGCAGCATAAAATCATTTATGTATTTGTTCCAATTTTAGCAGCCGAGAAGAACATAGTAAACTTGAAAGATATGCAATCAAATGGAGTAGCATATCAACAGAAGGTAAAAGTAAAATAAAAGATAATGAAAATAATGGAAGATACCCAGATGAGAATTCGTGGAGAAAGCGACAAGTAAAGGTTAAAAAGTATTTTATAGAGAAGACAAACAACAATTAATATGGTGGAACTCACCAAGATATTTATTAATGGAGAGGAAGGCAAAGCCGACGTCGTAGTGTATAATTTTCTTGAGGGGATCGCTTTGACGAATCTTGGAGGCTCGGTCTTAATTGCCATCCTCTCTATCTCTCTCCCGACAAGAAACGAAAACACGACACGCACGGTAAGAGAGAGAGAGTTTACACGTTTAGCAAACCGTGTTGGGTTTTACCTTTCTAAAGTCTTGCTTCCTCGAATCATGTTTGGACAGTAAGTAAAGTAACTGTAAAAGAAAGAATGGAAAGCAACGAGGTATATTTTCCTTTTTTGGAAAGGAATGGTCCATGGTCATGGTACTTTCACACGTTTCTATTCAAAATATTTTATTGCATCGGTCGCAAATTTTTTTATTTGCATTAATAAAATTTAGATTAATAATTTTTAAAAAATTTATTAATAATAATTATGTATGTTAAACATTATTTATAAAGTTCTCAAATGTTATTAATCAAGTTTTTAAGTGATTAAAAAATTTGTACATAATATAACCAAAAATTCTTTTTCATTCATATCATTGTATGCAATTTTTACTGTGTATATGATAAAAAAATTCCATTGAAAAGCCAATAAAAACTCAATTCACACTAGTATCATAATTTAAGCAATCGAGAATAAAATTTTATTCTAGTTGAATATCTTGAGATGCTAAACAATGGAATTGAAATTTTTTACTTGCTTGTATTTGATAATTTCTTTTTTGGTGAATGTATCTAAGAACCTATATCCTAATTAGATATTTGGTTCTCATAATTTGGAGTTAAAAAGTATTTATGATTAATAAAGTCATTAAAGTTTACTAGTTTTTTTTATGGATGATATAAAATATTAAGTTGTCTGATGAACTCTAGCTATTAGTTCATTGATGATGTTTAGATCAATTTGAAATTAATTTTAAATTAAAATTTATCAAAAATTTAATCAAATCAAACCAAATAATTTATTAATTGATATTTTAATTATTATTTAATTAAGTTTTAAATAAATTTTAAAAAATTAATTTTATTTTAAAATTAATTTTAAACTAATCCAAACATCGTTATTATCTCAAGACGCATTTAAATATATAAAATGGTAATTATTTTTATATAGAGAGTTTTTTATTTAAATATATAAAAAAAAAATTAAGTGAACGATTGGTCTGGTTTAAGTATTCAACAAGTTATCCTTAATATTCTATCAATTCTCAATGTCAACCTTTATTTTTACAAGTATATCAATGCCATCCTTTTTTTTACAATGTGGTTATGCTTTTGTTTAAAAGAATTATCCTACCTAAATTCCTTTTTTTATTTTTATAATAAATCATTTTTTAAGGAATGGTAATGTACATTTCATAGTCTCGCAATGACGTGTTCAAGTAAAGATTTATTTTATCTAAATTCCTTTTCGTGCATTTTGTGTAGCCTCTTTCATCTTTAAGGAGATTTTTTCACCTTAATAAAATTATTTGTTTTCATAAAATTATTTGATTCTATCCTATGGGTGTTTTATTCTATCTTTAAGGGATTTTTTAATGCAATTAACCCATTTATCTATATATTTTGGATACAGTCATGAGTAAAATAATTAAAGATAATATCAATAAACTACATAATCAGCTCTTGAACTACATATTTAACTAATCAATGGAGGGACTGATCATTTGTTTGTTTCTTGAGATCATCAATAAAAGCTGTGAGAATAGCCATTACTCTGTAACTAGCCTCTTCTCCCATGGTCCTTTCACTTAACTTCAACAGCCTGTTCTTCATCTCGCTATCCTCCATCACTTTCCTCAACCCCTGTTCAATATCTTCCAACCCAAACCCATTAATCTGCACACCGATTCTCCACACTTTAACAATATAACTGCAATTCACAAACTGATCCCCTGCTATTGGATAACACAACAAGGGCTTTTTACACTGAATAGCCTCCATTGTAGAATTCCACCCACAATGAGTTAGATAAAACCCAACTGCCTTATGTTGCAGAACCTCCATTTGCGGTGCCCATGAAACCACTTTCCCTTTTTTCCCGTCCTGCAATTTTGAAAATCTTTCCAAGTACCCATTTGGTAATCCATGGCGCCAATTTAAACCCAACACCCATATGAATGGTTTCCCTGTTTCCTCAAGTGATAATGCTAAATTTCTCAATTTTGATTCCCCAATTGGACTCACCCAACTCCCAAATGAAATGTAGATTACTGAGTTTGGCTTTTGTTTGTCAAGCCAATCTATGCAGCTCATGTCTTCTTCCCAAAAGCTTGGATTTTTTATTGTGACAGAACTAGCTGCGTGCTTGCTTAGTGGTCCAATTGGGAAAATGAGAGGATCATGGATTTTGTTAATGGCAAGCAATTGATTTTGATCGATATTGGGTATAATTTCCTCAGGGTCAAAGGAATTGACTAGGAGCCAGCGGAGAGTTCTTGATCGATCAAGGGTTCTTCTCCAAAATTTAAATCTTGCTGTTCTTGCACTTGAAGTCCCGATTAACCATGGAAGATGTTCAGTAGAGAGCATTGATTGATTAGGAAGAAAACATGATGTGTCTATATCATGTTGAGGACATCCTGCGCTTATGTTAAATACAATAATGTAAGTATTTCCATGGGAAGCCAACAAGAAGCATAAGTTTAATTCAACAAAAAAAATCTCCAAAAAAAGGTAGCATAATTAAGTTCGTTAAATCAGCCAAAATTTTGTCATTTTATAGTGATTTACTAGTTGACTTGACCAGGACAGGCACGAACGTAAAGGGATGGCAAAAGTCCGCCCCCAACAGGGAACTGAACTTCCCAGCCCAATGGGGCCAAGTCGACAAAATATCTTCTGACAGATTTGGAACCGGAACCGGCGACGGAGATGATACTCCTCAAAGTGTTTAATCTTCGATTTTATTTTTTAATCATAGTTATCTTATATATATTTATTAATATATAAAATATTATATTTTTATTATTACTTTTTTAAGGGTATTTGATTTTTGCAAAAAATATTAAGTTAACGGAAAATTTTCATCAAAAATTTATAAACAAAAGCGAAGATAAAGATTTAAGATTCAAAAAATTATTGTTAAGACATGGATGGCCAAAAAAACCTTCATGAAAAAAAGATCACGAGTATGAGAAATTTTTGTTAATTTACAATGGATGTAAAACTCATTTTTACATCGAAGTGAAAATTTGATTGTAATTTTGATAAATCTCACTAATAACATATGTACATACTCAATTAATATTATTAGTGAAGTTCTAAAAAATTATCAATCAAAATTTCACTTCGGTGTAAATATGAGTTTTACACCAAGTATAGAGAAAAATCTCTCCACGAATAGTTTAAGGAAACAAAATCAAGCTCGTTGCCATCTTGGCAACATATTGCTAACTAGGTGATATGTGGGCAAATATATAAGCTACTATTTAGAATAAAAAATTATTAAGTGAACAATATTGTAATGTTTTTTTTAAATAGAACAGAATATGATAATCAAGACTTAGAGGTATGAATTAATTATTGACTTTAAGGTTTTACTCGTCCCCACTTGAATAAACAAGTTTGCTATGGGTATAAACAAATATTCCTTCAAGATACAACTAAATCTCTAGGTTGAAGTCAAACAGCAAAATCTGAAGAATTTCAGATTTTATTCTACTTTGAAATAATTGAAATATTATAGCAGAGGGCTTTGAGAGAAAAAAAGAGAATAAAAATGTGTGGAGGGAGACAGGGTATTTATAGGTGTAGAGATACATCTTCAATCAATTCTAGACAAACATGTCTTTCTATTTGGAAAGAAATGATTTTTTCATATTTAATATGAACCTCTAGATCATGTTTCTTAATTTTAAACGGTCTAGATCGTATCTGTTAAAGAGACAGTTGACTAATATGGCACCATTTTGATTAAGTTATGACATTTGGATTTAAATCATACCTCTATGATTAAATCACAACCTTTAGATTTAATATGACTACTATTTAGAATAAAAAATTATTATGTGAACTTTGTAATCTTTTTTTTAAATTGAACAGAATATGAGAATCAAGAATTAGAAGCATGAATTAATTACTGTCTTTAAGATTTTATTCGTCCCCACTTAAATAAACAAGTTTGCTATGGGTACATCCGAATGGATGCAACTAAGTCTCTAGGTTGAAGTCTGTAGATAGCAAAATCTGAAAAATTTTGAATTTTATTCTGCTTTGAAATAATTGAAATATTATACAGAGGGCTTTGAGAGAAGAAGAGAGAAGAAGAATGTGTGGAGGGAGACATGTTATTTATAGGTTTAGAGACACATCTTCAATCAATTCTGGATAAACATATCTTTCTAGTTCGTAAAGAAATGATTTTTTCATATTTAATATGAGCTTCTAGATCATGTCTCTTAATTTTAAACGATCTAGATCGTATCTGTTAAAGAGACAATTGACTAATATGACACCATTTTGATTAAGTTATGACATTTGGATTTAAATCATACCTCTATGATTAAATCACAACTTTTAGATTTAATCAAATGCCTTTTTGATTTAATTAGAAAGGTCATTTCTGATTAAATCCTAGGCTTTTGTCTAAAATCTGGATACCCGAACCCGAACCTGAACAATGGACACGAGCTGGGCTCGGGGCGCCTAAAGCGCCAATGCAACGCTACCCGGGCCTGAGCTCGGACTTGGGTCGGGGCACAGGAGACAACAAACCTTCACCTTTATCCATTTTTTTAACCGAAGTAGATAAGAATCCAAAATAAATACTTATAAAGTATTTTATTTTTTATTTTATTATCAATGTGAGACAAAGCCAATTTGGGTTTTTAAACAATCATTTTATTCTCATTTTACGCTAATGCATTAAGATTTATTTTGAACAAAAATAAACACCCATTAAATCTCTAATTTAAGTTTAATTTAATGCACCTAATCAAAGATTTTTTAATGACCATTAATTAACTTAAATTAATACCTTAAAATGATCTAAAAGCAGCTCTTAGAGCTGATTTTCCAACAAACAGTGTCCATTACAATGGATCAAACCAATAAAAAAATGTCACATATGTTTATTTTAGCCAAAATTTAGAAAACATTGTTTATACTACGTTTGGTTGTCTGTAATTAAAACTTGAAATTACAATTGAGATAGAATCATACTTCTTTCAACATAAAAATGATTAAAAAACCATAATTTCATATCAATTTTAATTCTAAACTCCATTTACAAACAACTAAACGTAACATTTGAGTTGATTAGTGTATATATGGATCATCTAAAACAATTATTTTAAGTTGTGTTTTTTTCTTGACAGTTGATACTAATTTAAACGACGCCCATAATTCCTTGTGTTTTACTCGATATTATCTTGTCATATTTCAAAACATGAATGAATAATATGCTTAATAGCCATGTGGTCCTTGTTCCTGTTAGCTTGATATATATATATATATAAAAGAATAAATCTATTTCATTTGATATCCTCTATTAAACCTCTAATCAAATCAAATCTGTAGTCAACCTGTCAAAGTAAATATTAGATTGATTATTAATTTAATAATTGCTATATAGAGTATAGAGTGACCAATAATATTTTAATTTTTTAGGCAATTAATTCTGAGAAGTTGACCCTACATTTTTGCTTGCACCACTTAATATAAAAGGCCTATTTATGTCTACGTTGATGCATTTCACGCTTAAGGAGAATGCAAATTAGTTGCAATATTATTCAAATAAATAGGGAAGAAAATAAGTGATTATATATGATTGATAAAGGTTTAAATAGGTACATTTGATAGAGTTCTTTAAAATAAATAAAAAAGTACAATTAATGGTGTTTTGGAAATGATTTATTTTTGTAAACAGAAACTAAATTAAATACTTACAAAAACGAGTGAATTATCATCTCTACTTCTCATATTTCGTTTGCTACAATGATTTATTAAGATCAAAATATGTAAAATGTAATAAAATTACTAGTTCTACTCTTATCAATTACTAGTCTTTCTATCAACTAGATGTGGTTTAAAACGATAGTCTAAGGTCGTGGTTTATTTAACATAAACAAAAAAATCAAAAGCTAAAAATTAAATTTATATCAAAAATTATTTTTATTATTGTTTTACAAATACACAAACACACAGTACTACCAAAATCCATTTCGTTTGGTACTGATAATATATAAATATTACCTGTATCAGAAATGAGGCTAGTCCTGAGCATATCCGGTATGGCAGCAATCAAACGGTACGTAGCAAGCATGGCAGGCCAGAATCCGACGGGGGGGACCCCACATCGATCAGCCACTTGTATAGCCCATGATGCTAATAAATCAACGATCAAACACACAACTCTACCGTCATCTTCATGAAAGATTCGCTCCAAATGGATTGGCATGGTGTTTTCCATGGCCTTCTCGATGCCAAAGAAATCGTGTGGCTCATCTTCGTCCAACCCATCGGGGATTGAAACGCAAGAAATTCGGTCGTTTTGATTGAGACTCGGAATGATCCGACGGTGAATAAACTCCGGGATGACTATCACTGGCTCGAATCCTTGGCTAAGCAAGGCTGACCCCAGCTTTAGCATGGGAGTTACATGGCCCTGTGCTGGATAAGGAATCAATAGGATTCTAGGCTTCTTCATGCAGTAGTAGTACTGATCACAGTGGATATTTCCCTTCTCGATCATCTCGTTCGAGCGCGATACTCTCAAGTCTCAAGTAGTCGATCCCCATTAGTGAAGCAATAACCCAATTTATAAGAAGATAAAAGAGGGAGGGAAAGAGAACAGGGTCAACACCTACGCATGTGCCTCAAAAATCAATGTGTACAGTGTGGACCAACTTCAAGGTCACTTCTTAATTTTACTTTTTTAAAAATGAGTTATTTTAAATTTTTAACATATATTTGAACTTTAAATTTGTAAGTGCATAACCCAAAAAAAGTATTCGAAATTAAACTTGTGATCAATTTTACAAATAACTATTAAGTTAAAAATTGTTTTAAATTATGACCGTTTTTTAATTACCAAACAAAAGTTTATATGAAAATTAATATTTTTCTTAAAAAATATAAGCTATCAATCAAAATCAGAAAGAGGTGGTGTATAATTTGAATGGATTCATTTGTTCTTAAGGTGGGTTGGTCGATTTGTTGTGGATCTTTAAAGGGTACACACATACGTATGGTTAATTTGTTTACTGATAAAGGGTATGCAAGTTAGGCTTAAGGGCACCAACGATTATTTTTTAATTAAAGCATGGTGAGTTTTTACTACACTTGATGAGACTTCATGTTACAAGACACCTTTCTGTGTCGTTTAAAAAAAACTCTTTGTGCCTACTTAACTAATCAATAAATTAGTGGAATTTTCTTTTCACACAGTTTCTTTTCTTTTTTTTCTTCTAAAAAACATTTGTTGGGTATTTGACTGAACGGATATTGTCTTCAGGAGTGACTATAGAAAACGGTAAATCTGCATATCGAATTTAAATCGATGTAATGGGTTGAGTTTGAATTGATAAATTTTTTAATTCAATAGATTAAGGTACGGGTTAAAAAAGTTCAACCCGACACAAACTGATAATTTGGTCCAAATCGATAACTTGATTATTATATAATTATATTTTATATGTATTTACTTTAAGGATTACATTAATGTTTTGGTAAATTAGTTTGGACTTTGGATTGCAATATATATTTCATGTGTTTATGTGCGTGTGTGTATATATATTATATATATATATATATATATATATTTTCTTCTTTTTTTTCTTAGAAACCATCCAACAAAAAATGTTAATTTGCATAAAAAAAAATGTCAATTAGAATTTAAATATGTGAGGAATATGTTTATTTTTAATCATTTCTAGTTTAAGAATGTCGTTTGTTCTCTTGAAAATATTTCTTTTGGATTTTTAATATGTTTTTCAATAAGAGTATTAATTTTTTAATATTTAATTATTTTTATAAATTTTTTTTAGACTTAATATCTGTATATAAAAACAAAAATTATTCAATAACCTCATCAAAAGAAACCCTATTAATGGCCCAAAGCTGAACAGTAGACTGCATGGAACATGTCAAAAACCAATGGTCCATTTCATACTCCATATAGTCCAAATTCTGTGCACTCTGTATCTGAGTTGTTTTTGTCATGTTAACGAAGTATTAATTTTTAGAAGAAATGCACGTGATTTTCAGGGCATGGCTTAAATTTGTTGCAAGTTGTAAGTTGTATGCCAAGTGCCGACCACCCCATTTAAAACCAACCAAATTGTTGCCTGACTGATAATATGCACGTGTTAAATTAGTTGCTTATAAAATTGTGGCCATGAAAGAAGAAGAGAAGAAAATATGGGTAAAGATATTTTCAGTGAAGAATGGATCTTTACCTACCCTGCAACTAGAGTCATGAGATATGTATTTATTAAGTAAATTGGACATGCATTCAAGTTCTTCTTTTTCTTTTCCTTTTCGTTTGGAAATTGTGGGTCAAATTACACTATTGAATATTGATTTTTATAATTTAGTTTTTTTTATCAAATTGATTATAAAATTTTAATTTAATTAAATAAATCTTAAGAATTTCAGTTTAATTCAATTAAATTCATCTGTTAACTCCCCCTTTAACTTCGTTAGTTTCTCTTACCTGTGATGGTCAACATAACTGAATTACTTAGTCACTTGGTTAAATGCTGCGATTTTTTTTTCTCTTAGATTTCATGTGAAGAATAATTTAAATAGATGAATAATTGTTATCTATCGTTAATAAATGAATAATTTGAATAGAGAAATGCTAAGATTTTTTTTTTTGTTTAAATTTCATGTGAAAAATAATATGAATAGATGAATAATTGTTATCCATCGTTAATAGATGAATAATTGAACAGAGAAGACCATCGTTAAGCACTGTTGCTTTTTTTTTTAATGTTTTTGAGCTAGTTATGCAAAGTTTTGTAAATAATATTTAGATGTTGTTGTAATATTAGAAAGAGAAAATTAGACTACAACTTTGAAGTTTACAACTATTGGTTACGTAAAATTATGCATGATTCTCACGTGAAGTTTAAGTGAGAGAAATTTCCTTGTATTTTAACTATATGGTTACGCAATTCAATCTGGGTAGTAGAAATTACTAGATTTAAGATGGAGTTAACGGGAGAGATTTAATTTAATCAAATTGAAACTATAGGGCTTGACCGAATTGGAATTATGAGGACTAATTTGACCAAATGTTCAAATTTTAAATATTTATTTAACTAAATTGAAACTCTGAAAACTAATTTAACCGAAAAAAAACAAAACTATGAAGATTAATATGATATTTAAAAGAAATTATGGTTTAATTTTTTTTCTTGAAATAGATGTTGTACATGCTTATGTGTCATCGCACCGTCCGGTAGAGTTTGTTTTTTTATTTTCATTTTAAAGAAATAGAAAGTAAGCCAAATAGTTTTTAAAAATAGATTTTAGAAAGAATCAAAATTTGAAAGAAAATCAAAAGTTGAATTTTTGTGTCAAAACATTATTTTTTTGGAATTCAATCAAAAACACACATGAGGATGATGCAGTGACAAATTGATAATTAATGTCTACATACATGTTATCACCATCCAACATAATTATACATATTACCAATTATGAAACTTTGTAAATATAAACTTTTACCATCCATTATTGTTGTAGGATGGAGAGGGTAAATGAGCCTAAATCAAGCCTAAGCCCAAAGGCAAAAACTCCAAAAGCAATTAATCAATTTTCATTTAAAAACCTAACGTACTGCACACTACAACTTGACCGAAGCCATATTCAAATACTAAACCCAAAATACCATAAATCAAGACACCCAATTCATGACCCAAGAATCCGAAGCTGGAGGAACCAAACTCTCCTGAACTTATAGATCTAAAGCAATTCTTGACTAAATCGAAAATCTGTTTGAAATTTTATTAATAATTTTAAAAAAAATTATTGATAATATTATTTTTTAAATCTCACATTTAATATTATAAGGAAAGCATTTTAAAATTAGTAATGAAATTTCGAGCTAAAATTGTTCCAACATATAGATGCAAAAAAACTCAACCAGAGACCTGACTATGAAGAAATTTTCTAAAGCCCATAAACTCCTCTCTTTCCAGAAACAAAAAATTATTAAGCACGACGGTTGTCTAAGTAGTGAGCAACGGATATCTCATATTCTCATCCAAGAAAAATGGCATCTTCCAATCTTAAAACCATTTTTAATATAATTCAGCTGGCACTAGGTCATACAAGGTTCTCTTTATTCTTAAATTCTGCTTTTTAAGTACTATCGAAGACCAAAGTGAGTAAAAAGAATTAAAGAAGGGCAAAAGTGAAAAGGATAAAGGAAAAAAAAGAAAGAAAAAAGAAACTTGGGGGCATCATGTTGGACAGTTGGAGCTTGAGGAGAGAAGTTCGATGTGTTTCGATTTTGGAAGCAGATGTGTTGATGTGGGTCTCAAGGTTGAGTCATTGGACTTCTTCTTCTTCTTCTTCTTCTTCTTTTCCTTCTTCTTTTTTTTTTTTTTTTTTTTTAAAGAATATCTCCTTTTTGTTTGGGGGTAAATTATTGGCTTAATCAGATCTAAAATTAATTAGGCCTATCTAAAAATTTATTGATAATTTTAAAGAATTTTATAGATAACATTATTTTTTAAGTCTAATATTAATATTAACGTTAAATGTAAAGCTTTTAAAAATTATCAATAAAATTTTGATCGAGTCTAAAATCAATGTTTCCAAATAAATTTTCTTTAAAAATTAAACATTAACACATATACATCGATCTGCATATAAATTAAATAAATAAAATAAAGAGAAGGTATATACAAAGATAGGGCGGGCCTGCCGTTCTGCTTCTAATAGTAGAATTTTAATTTAATTAATTATTTAAGTTGAATAATTCAATTAAATGAGTTTCTTAAACCGGTGCCGTTATAGTCAAGTCTTGATGATAACGCGGTATAGCCGACCGCCTTTGTAAGCTTCGTCTTCTAGGAAACAACCACTCCAGTACCATTCACATGCTCCTTTTTCTATATATAAGTATTCCTTAATCCTTACCTTATATCATCAGAATTTTTAATTCTTAAATTTTTCTTATAAATTTCTCCAATTCATCTCCTTCTCTCTTCGTAATTAAGCATACAATACCTTTGATTTCTAAGTTTTCAGAGCAAATTTCTCCAACATGAGTCAATACGATCAGAATCAGCAGCCTACAGGTAATTTATCTTCCATATTTCCATTATTGTTTCTTAAATCCCTTTTTTCACAACCATAAGATTTGATCATGTGGTGTGTATAAGAATCTCTTGGTTAATTAGGTTTTAGCCCTTCAATGGAATTTTAGAGTGCTAAATTATTTAGCAGTGAGATTTTTAGCTCGTACTTGTTATTCGTTTGTTAAAATACGATTATAGATATGAAAAATAAGACCTGTTAGGAAAATGAGCATTTGTAGTCTGTACCCATTGACCCCTACTCGTAAGACTCAGCCTGTATCCGGTTCATCTCACCCTTTTTTTTTTACATTAATATAGAAATTTTCGTTAATACCCATTACCCGTCTGTTGAAATACGGTTATGGACATAAAAAATAAAACCCATTAAGAAACAAACATTTTTAATATGTACTCGTTAACCCGCTACTCGTAAGATCCGGTCCGATCCGTCTGTTTCTCATATTTACTAAATATGAGTTTAATTTTTATTTTTTATATTGACGGAATAGAATCGAACCGGATCTTTATTTTTTTTAAGTTGAATTTTTGTATCCTAACATTATTTTTTTTTGGAATTCAATCAAAAACACACATGACGATGATGCAGTGACAAACTGATAATTAATGTTTATATACATGTTATCACCATCCAACATAATTACACATATTACCAATTATGGAACTTTGTAAATATAAACTTTCACCACTGTGAACGATACATGTAACTACACTGAATCGTTATAGCATGTTATCGATAATTATTATTGTTCTAAACATTCTAATGAATATTTACTCGACCACTATCTTGTAGTTCTTTTTAATATTTCAGTCATCAGATTAAGCATATTATAACTTAGTTTTGTTTGTTTTACCTTAAAATCATTGGTAAAAAATAATTTTTATTTAAAATGATATTTTTCATTGTGTTTGATTGAATGTATTCATATAGGAAAACACCTTACACAAAAAATTACAATTTTAAAGAAATTAACTTATAGAGTTTTTTTTGGAATAAGTCATTTTATAGATGAATGGACACAAGTTTTTTCTTTATAACAAGATCTAGTTTCCCAATCCTAGAAAATCTCATCAAAATAATACCATTAAATCTCTCACTTTACTTGTTTTTTTTTTATTTAAAAAAAATCTTCATAAACTTTTAAAATTCAATCAAATAAAGAAAACGTGACTGAAAAGTTATGATTCTACGTGAAAATAATTTTATATTATATTATATTTTACATGAAAACAAACGAGAGAAAAAACGAAATGGATGAATTTTCTTAATCGTATCCAAGCCCAAGTAAATAAAGAACCCAAGTCCATTATTGTTGTAGGATGGAGATGGTAAATGAGCCTAAATCAAGCCTAAGCCCAAAGGCAAAAACTCCAAAAACAATTAATCAATTGTTCATTTAAAAACCTAACATACTGCACACTACAACTTGACCGAAGCCATATTCAATACTAAACCCAAAATACCACAAATCAAGACACCCAATTCATGACCCAAGAGTCCGAAGCTGGAGGAACTAAGCTCTCCTGAACTTAGAGATATAAAGTAAGACGAAATTGAATATCTGTTCGAAATTTTATTGATAATTTTAAAAATTTCATCGATAATATTATTTTTAAAATTTTTCACTTATACTGATGTTATTCGTAAAACTTCTTAAAATTAATAATGAAATTTCGAGCAGTAGAATTTTTGAAAGATATAAGGCCTGCACAAGAACCCCAAAATTGTTCCAACATATAGATGCAAAAAACTTAACCAGAGACCTGATATGAAGAAATTTCATCCAAGAAAAATAGCACCTTCCAATCTCAAAACCATTTTTAATATAATTCAGCTGGCACTATGTCATTGGACTGCTTTTTTTTTTAGAATATCTCCTCTTTATTACGAGAAATTATTAATTAAATCGGATCTAAATCTAATTAGATCTATTTAAAAATTTACTGATAATTTAAAAAAAAATTAAAAATTATTAATAAAATTTTGATCGAGTCTAAAACCAATGTTTCCAAAAAAATTTCCCTAAAAATTATATCTTAACACATATATACGACATATGAGCATTTGTAGTCCGTACCCGTTGACCCTTACTCGTAAGACCCGGTCTGTATTCTGTTTGGGTCACCTTTTTCTTACACAAATAAATAAATTTTCACTAATACTCGTTATCCGCCCACTAAAACACAGTTATGGGCATGAAAAGTAAAATCCATTAAGAAATAAGCATTTTTAATCTGTACTTGATGACCCACTACTCGTAAAACTCGATCCGACCCGTTATTTATTGGACTCGGTTCGACCTGTTACTTATAAGACTCGGTTCAATATGCCGGTTTCTCATATTTACTAAATATGAGTTTAATTTTTATTTTTTAATATTGTTTTTTTCGCATAATATATATTATAGTTTTGAATATTAATTGTAAATAAGATATGATAAATTAATTGGGGATAATTTTGATTTTCAACAGTAGCATACCCTCCACCAGTTGCTACGGCACCGGGTCCTTACGTGGTTCCACCACCAGTTGGTTATCCCACGAAAGATTCTCATCCATTTTCTCAGAATCCTCCAATGGCTGTGGAGACCAAGTCTAGGGGTGATGGTTTCTGGAAGGGATGGTAAGTTCCTCACAAAATTTATATTAAATGAAATTTATTTAGTTAAATTTATAAAAATAATTTTTTAATATGTTATATGGTAATAAATGGAATATATTACTGATAATTGTTTACCCTGCAGTTGTGCTGCCATATGTTGCTGCTGTGTCCTGGATTGTTGCTTTTGAGGATTGAGGAACCTTCAGAGACATTATAAAAACAATTTTTTAATATGTTATAGGTGATTATCATTCGTTGTTTTTTTTTATTTAAATAAGCATGAATGAATTATTGTTATTATTATTATACTGGTTGTAATCATATTTTTAATTAATAATTCATTGGGGTTGTTCTATGCAATCTTTACTCTGTATATGATAAAAAAATTCCGTTGAAAATTCAATTAAAACTCAGTTCACACTTATCTCATAATTTAAGCAATCGTGAATAAAATATTCTTCTAATTGAATATCTTGAGATGCTAAACATTTGTTGTTAAAAAGTATTTATGATTAAGAAAGTCAATAAAGTTTATTATTTTTTTTATGGATGATATAAAATATTAAATTGTCAGTATTAGCTCATTGACGATGTTTGGATCAATTTAAAGCTAATCTAAGTTGAAACTTATCTTTTAAAATTTATCGAAAATTTAATCAAATCAAATTAAACAATCTATTAATTGATATTTTAATTATTATTTAATAAAATTTTATTTTAAAATTAATTTTAAACTAATCCAAACATCATTATTGTCTCAAGATTTACTTAAATATATAAAATGGTAATTATGTTTATATATAGAGAGTGTTTTTGATTTAAATATATAAAAAAATAAGTGAAGGTTTGGTCTAGTTTAAGTATTCAACAAGTTATCCATAATATTCTATCAATTCTCAATGTCAACCTTTATTTTTACAAGTATATCAATGCCATCCTTTTTTTTTTACAATGTAGTTATCCTTTTGTTTAAAAGAATTATCCTACCTAAATTCCTTTTTCTTTTTATAATAAATCATTTTTTAAGGAATGGTATTATACATTACACAGTCTCTCGATGAGGTGTTCAAGTAAAGATTTATTTTATCTAAATTTCTTTCGTGCATCTTGTGTAGCCTCTTTCATCTTTAGGGATATTTTTTCACTTTAATAAAAAAAATTGTTTTCATAAAAAAATCTAAATTCCCATTTCTTTTTTTATATTACATCAAAATTTTAGAAATAGAATTATACAATACACATAGCCTCATAAATGATATATGTTCATGTAAAGATTTATTTATTGATAAATTGAATTGAGAATATTTTTTGAAATTTTAACTTGTTGAACTTAAATCTTTAAAATATTAATTTTGGTAATTAAGCTTTGGGCCATTCAATTTTTGGCAATGTAATTCTATAAAAGTCCGATTTGCTCATAAACACTATTATAATAATTCTATATTTAATTTATTAAATTATTATATTGAGACTAAAGTAGATTATTAGTCTAAATATTAAAATACCATTCATCGTCTTCAACAATCCTTAGTTTTTTTAAGAATCCTAAAATTTCACTATTTTCATAATTATTATTATTATAATCATCATAGTATTTGTTATTGTAATTATTATTATTATTATAAGAATTATTTTTTTTATTATTATTATTCAATGGCAAAAAATTAGAAAAAATTTAATCATAAAGAGGTGAATTGATTCTATCGTATGGGTGTTTTATTCTATCCTTAAGGGATTTTTTAATGCAATTAACCCATTTATCTATATATTTTGGATACATTTATGAGTAAAATAATTAAAGATAATATCAATAAACTACATTATCAGCTCTTGAACTACATATTTAACTAATCAATGGAGGGACTGATCAATTGTTTGTTTCTTGAGATCATCAATAAAAGCTGTGAGATTAGCCATTACTCTGTAACTAGCCTCTTCTCCCATGGTCCTTTCACTTAACTTCAACAACCTGTTCTTCATCTCACCATCCTCCATCACTTTCCTCAACCCCTGTTCAATATCTTTCAACCCAAAACCATTAATCTGCACGCCGATTCTCCACACTTTAACAATATAACTGCAATTTACAAACTAATCCCCTGCTATTGGATAACACAACAGGGGCTTTTTATACTGAATAGTCTCCATTGTAGAATTCCACCCACAATGAGTTAGATAAAACCCAACTGCCTTATGTTGCAGAACCTCCATTTGTGGTGCCCATGAAACCACTTTCCCTTTTTTCCCCTCCTGCAATTTTGAAAATCTTTCCAAGTACCCATTTGGTAATCCATGGCGCCAATTTAAACCCAACACCCATATGAATGTTTTCCCTGTTTCCTCGAGTGATAATGCTAAATTTCTCAATTTTGAATTCCCAATTGGACTCACCCAACTCCCAAATGAAATGTAGATTACTGAGTTTGGCTTTTGTTTGTCAAGCCAATCTATGCAGCTCATGTCTTCTTCCTAAAAGCTTTGATTTTTTATTGTGACAGAACTAGCTGCGTGCTTGCTTAGTGGTCCAATTGGGAAAATGAGAGGATCATGGATTTTGTTAATGGCGAGCAATTGATTTTGATCGATATTGGGTATAATTTCCTCAGGGTCAAAGGAATTTTCTAGGAGCCAGCGGAGAGTTCTTGATCGATCAAGGGTTCTTGTCCAAAATTTAAATCTTGCTGTTCTAGCACTTGAACTCCCGATTAACCATGGAAGATGTTCAGTAGAGAGCATAGGTTGATTAGGAAGAAAACATGATGTGTCTATATCATGTTGAGGACATCCTGCGCGTATGTTAAATACAATAATGTAAGTATTTTCATGGGAAGCCAACAAGAAGCATAAGTTTAATTCAACAAAAAAAAAATTCCAAAAAAAGGTAGCATAATTAAGTTTGTTAAATCAGCCAAAATTTTGTCATTTTATAGTGATTTACTAGTTGACTTGACCAGGAGGGATGGCAAAAGTCCGCCCCCAACAGGGAACTGAACTCCCCAACCCAATGGAGCCTCTTGAGGAAAATTTTATACCTAAGTCGACAAAATATCTTCGACAGATTTGGAACCGGAGACGGAGATGATACTCCTCAAAGTGTTTAATCTTCGAATTTATTTTTTAATCCTAATTATCTTATATATTTTTATTATTACTTTTTTAAGGGTATTTGATTTTTGTAAAAAAAAAAATTAAGTTGATGGAAAATTTTCATCAAAAAATTTATAAACAAAAGCGAAGATAAAGATTTAAGATTCAAAAAATTCTTGTCAAGGCATGGATGGTCGAAAAAACGAGATCATGAATATGAGAAATTTTTGTTTACACTGGGGTAAAACTCATTTTTACACCGGAGTGAAAATTTGATTATAATTTTGTTGAATCTTGCTGATAACATATGTACATACTCAATTAACATTATTAGTGAAGTTCTAAAAATTTATCAGTCAAAATTTTATTTCGGTGTAAATATGAGTTTTACGCCCGATGCAGGGAAAAATCTCTCCACGACCACTTTAAGGAAACAGAAACAAGTTGGTTGCCACCTTGGCAACATATTGCTAACTAGGTGATATGTGGGCAAATATATAAACTACTATTTAGAATACAAAATTATTAAGTGAACATTATTGTAATATTTTTTCTAAATGGAACAGAATATGATAATCAAGACTTAGAGGCATAAATTAATTACTGTCTTTAAGGTTTTATTCATTCCCACTTGAATAAACAAGTTTGCTATGGGTACATACGAATTGATACAACTAAGTCTCTAGGTTGAAGTCTGCAGACAACAAAATTTGAAGAATTTCAAATTTTATTCTGCTTTGAAATAATTAAAATATTATGACAGAGAACTTTGAGAAAAAAAGAATGTGCAGAGGAAGATATGATATTTATAGGTGTAGAGACACAACTTCAATCAATTTTGGACAAATATATCTTTTCAATTTGGAAAGAAATGATTTTTTCATATTTTATATGAGCCTCTAGGTCATGTCTCTTAATTTTAAACGGTCTAGATCGTATCTGTTAAAGAGACAATTGACTAATATGATACCCTTTTGATTAAGTTATGACAATTGGATTTAAATCATAGCTCTATGATTAAATCACAACCTTTAGATTTAATCAGATGCCTTTTGATTTAATTAGAAATGTCATTTCTGATTAAATCCCTGGTTTTATCTAAAATATGGATACCTGAACCTGAACAATGGACACGAGCTGGGCTAGGGGAGCCTAAAGCGCCAATGCGACGCGACCAAGCCTGAGCTCGGACTTGGGCCGGGGCACAGGCGACAATAAACCTTCACCTTTATCCCTTCTTTTAACGAAGTAGATAAGAATCTCACATAGATACTTATAAAGCATCATATTTCTTATTTTTTTATCAATGTGAGACAAAGCTAATTTAGGTTTTTAAACAATCATTTTATTCTCATTTTACGCTAATGCATTAAGATTTATTTTGAATCAAAATAAATACCTATTAAATATCTAATTTGAGTTTAATTTAATGCACATAATTAAAGTTTTTTAATGACCATTAATTAACTTAAATTAAGACCTTAAAATGATCTAAAATCAACTCTTAGAGTTGATTTTTCAACAAACTGTGTCCATTACAATGGATCAAACCAATAAAAAAATGTTGCATATGTTTATTTTAACCAAAATATAGAAAACAATGTTTATACTGCGTTTGGTTTTTTGAAATTGAAATTTGGAATTGCAATTGATATGGAATCATACTTTTTTCAACATTAAAATGATTAAAAAACTATAATTTCATCTCAATTCCATTTCTAAACTCTGTTTACAGACAACTAAACGTAACATTAGAGTTGATTAGTGTATATGTGGATAATCTATTCATCGTTTTGTATACGTGCACTTGATAATATTTCGTTTACAACCAATTACTTGAAGTCAAGTGTAAAGAGTCTAAAACAATTATTTTGATTCGTGCTTTTTTCTTGACAGTTATGTCGATGTTTGGATACTGATTTAAACGACGCCGATAATTCTTTGTGTTTTACTTGATATTATCTTGACATATTTCAAAACATAAATGCATAATATGCTTAATACCCATGTCCTTGTTCTCGTTAGTTATATATATAAAAGAATTCATTTATTTCATTTGATATCCTATTAAAGCTCTAATCAAATCAAATACCTGTAGTCAACCTACCAAAGTAAATATTAGATCGATTATTAATTTAATAATTGCTATATAGAGTATAGACCTATAATATTTTAATTTTTTAGGCAATTAATTCTGAGAAGTTGACCCTATATTTTTGCTTGCATCACTTAATATAAAAGGCATATTTATGTCTACGTTGATGCATTCCACGCTTTAGCAGAATGCAAATTAATTGCAATATTATTCAAATAAATAGGAAAGAAAATAAGTGATCATATATGATTGATAAAGGTACATTTGATAGAGTTCTTTAAAATAAAAAAAATTACAATTAATAGTGTTTTTGAAATGGTTTATTTTTGTAAACAAAAACTAAATTAAACACTTACAAAAACGCATGAATTATCATCTCTACTTCTCATATTTCACTTGCTACAATGATTTATTAAAAACAAAATATGTAAAATGCAATGAAATTACTAGTTTTACTCCTATCAATTTTAAAAATTACTAAAAAATTTTTGATCAAGTCTAAAACTAACGTTTCTAAATTTTTTTTCCTAAAAGTTAGATCTTAACACATATATGACATGCGAGTCGGTCTGGATATAGATTAAATAAATAAATTAAAAAGAAAGTATATACAAAAATAGGGTGGGCCTGCCATTCTGCTTCTAATAATATAATTTTAATTTAATTAATTATTTAAGTTGAATAGTTTAATTAAATAAATTCTTAAACCGGTGCCGTGATAGTCAAGTCTTGATGATTACGCGGTATAACTTACTCCACTAATATTCACATGCTCCTCTTTCTATATATAAGTATCCTTTAATCCTTACCTTATATCATCAGATTTTTCCATTCTTAAATTTTTCTTATAAATTTCTCCAGTTCTTCTCCTTCTCTTTTCGTAATTAAGCATACAATACCTTTGATTTCTTAGTTTTCAGAGCAAATTTCTCCAGCATGAGTCAATACGGTCAGAATCAGCAGCCTACAGGTAATTTATCTTCCATATTTTCATTACTGTTTCTTAAATCCCTCTTTTCACAACCATAAGATTTGATCATGTGGTGCGAATAAGAATCTCATGGTTAATTAGTATTCAATTAATTTTTAGAGTGCTAAATAATTTAGAAGTGAGACTTTTAATTCGTATTTGTTATTTGTTTGTTATAACACGGTTATTGATATGAAAAATAAGATATGTTAGGAAAACGAACATTTATAGTCCGTACTTGTTGACCCCTACTCGTAAGACTCAGTCCGTATCTTGTTTGGGTCACTTTTTTCTTACACAAATAGAGAAATTTTCGCTAATATCCGTTACCCGCCTCCCAAAACACGGTTATAAGCATGAAAAATAAAACCCGTTAGGAAACAAACATTTTTAATCTGTACTCGTTGATCCACTACTCGTAAAACCTGATCCGACCTGTTACTTGTTGGACCCGATTCGACCCGCTACTAGTAAGACCCGGTTCGACCTGCTTGTTTCTCATATTTACTAAATATAAGTTTAATTTTTATTTTTTTAATATTGACGGAATAGAATCGAACCGAATCTTTATTTTTTTCCCGCATAATATATATTATAGTTTTGAATATTAATTGTAAATAAGATATGATAAATTAAATGGGGATAATTTTGATTTTCAACAGTAGCATACCCTCCACCAGTTGCTACGGCACCGGGTCCTTACGTGGTTCCACCACCAGTTGGTTATCCCACGAAAGATTCTCATCCATTTTCTCAGAATCCTCCAATGGCTGTGGAGACCAAGTCTAGGGGTGAAGGTTTCTGGGAGGGATGGTAAGTTCCTCACAAAATTTATATTAAATGAAATTTATTTAGTTAAATTTATAAAGATAATTTTTTAATATGCTATATGGTAATTAATGGAATATATTACTGATAATTGTTTACCATGCAGTTGTGCTGCCATATGTTGCTGCTGTGTCCTGGATTGTTGCCTTTGAGGATTGAGGAACCTTCAGAGATATTATGTGATTATCATTCGCTGTTTTCTTTATTTAAATAAGTATTAATGAATTATTGTTATTATTGTTATACTAGTTGTAATCATATTTTTTAATTAATAATCCTTTGGATTCTCTTTTATGACCTTAATTTTCCTTCATTTTTTAAAAAACTTTTTTTCAATAATTCAGGTTGGGATTTAAATTTGAGTCCTTTAATTTAAAGTAGATATATGGTTATTAATTAAACGTATATGATGTTTGAGTACAATTTAAAATCAATTTTAAGTTGAAACTTATTAATTAATACTTAATTTTTATTTAATATAATTTGATTCAATTTTGATCAAAACGCACCGTTTTAACACAGAAATTCGCCAAAACACCACCTTACGTGACCCTCAAATGAATCACATTGTAACCCTTTAATCAAGTTTAAGAACTCGATTGTGATTTTTGGAAGTTCAGAGATCAAATCGAAACAAACTTCTAAGAAAAAAACTAAATATGCAATTTGACCCAAAAATATGATTTTACTATTATTCAAATTTCAATTTCGGATAATCAAACATAATTTCAAAATAATTACAACGTGTTAAGACCTGTTGGGGCATTTTTCACATATTTAAATTAGATACAAATATTTTAGGTTTTGTTTTTTTTTCCATCACTTTTCTTTAAAAAACAATTATTTAACACAAAACATAACAAAAACAAAAAAAATTATAAATGAGTATATTTGGGTTCAACTTAAAGTCAACTTTAAATTGAAGTTCGTTTTTTTTTAAATTTACTAAAAACTTAGTTAAAGCGAATCAAACTTTATTAATTTTTATTAAATAAAAATTAATAAATCAATTAGCAAATGATTTGATCTTATCAAGGTTTTGATAAAATTTAAAAATAAATTATAACTTAAAACTGATTTTAAACTGACAAATAATTAGGTAAATGTCATCTGTTAAGCCTTAGCAATTTTGCAAGCTATGCAAAATGAACGATTGCACTACAAATTTCCCAAATCGTCATTTTTACAGTTTAGCTCAAAAAATCTATTTATACGGTGACTTATAAGAGTCAATAAGTAAAAAAAAAATTGACTTATGAATTATGACCATTTTAAGTCAAAAGACTAATTTATATAAGTCAAAAACAGTTTGATTGAATTTATTTTGCCAAACACTATTTTTAAAAAATTAAATTTATTTTGTACTTTAAGCCTCATAAGTATGTTTTATAAATCCGACCAAACATGGGCTAAGCAGCTAAGATCTAGGCTTAAGACTTGTTTTGTTAATCAATGAATTTTTCTATTATGAAAAAAGACAAAAAAAAATAGAAGAGATAATTTTCACGTGCTAGAGCTTAATGGATCATTTTCTTCACACTAAATTCGAATCAAATGAAAATAAATTGGAAAAAAAACATTTCAAAATGGATTTTTTGTTTGACTTTCTGATATTAACTTGTAATTTTTTTTTTATGAAATGTTAAATCGTAGAATTTAATTGAATTCTTATATTTAAATGTTTGAAAAAAATGAAAGAAATAAAAAAAATGAGAGAGGGAGAGGGAGAGGGTGAAGGAAAAAGAGGGAGGAAAAGAGAAGGGGAAAGAGATAGTATTATCGATAACATAATTTTTTATTTTTTATTTTGTGAGATTTTTTTGTAAATATTAATAACTCACAGGCTCATTACCAATTAAACGTTAAAATTGAGTAAATTAGCAATCTAAAGACTGCATAAATAAATAAATATTTAAAATTATTGTTTTTTTAATGTTATTTTAAAAAAATAAAATTTAAAAATAAACATATTCTAAGATTTTTTAATAAAACCAGAAAATTATCAATCTAAACATTTTTTCTCCATTTTATAGTATTTGATAAAGCCCAAACCAAGATAAGCCCATTAAATACTCCAAAACTGAGGCCCCTAGCTCAATACTCCTCCCAAAAGCCCAAACTAAAAGAAGCCAAGATCGACCAAGGACTAGGGCTTCATTCTCCATTCTGGTTCCAATACATTGCCATTACATACGGACAATAGAAACTGGAGCTACGGTTTACCGCAGACAGAGAGAGAGCGAAGATGGTGAAGTTCCTGAAGCCGAACAAAGCGGTGATACTCCTGCAGGGTCGCTATGCTGGTAGGAAAGCCGTAATCGTGAGGTCTTTCGATGACGGAAACAGAGAGCGGCCTTACGGACACTGTTTGGTTGCAGGGATAAAGAAGTATCCGAGCAAGGTCATCAAGAAGGACTCTACTAAGAAGACTGCCAAGAAATCCAGAGTCAAGGCCTTTATCAAGCTCGTCAACTACCAGCACGTGATGCCCACTCGCTACACTTTCGACGTGGACTTGAAGGATGCGGTGGCTCCCGATTCTCTACAGTCCAAGGACAAGAAGGTGACCGCTCTCAAAGAGACAAAGGCCAGATTCGAGGATCGATTCAAGACTGGCAAAAATAGGTGGTTCTTTACTAAGCTCAGGTTTTGAAACACTTGGTCCTTTTATGGCGTTCTTGGAGAAATGGTTCAACTTATCGTCGATCCTAAACTTTTGAAATATTTTCTTAATTTTAAGTATTTTTTTGGAGTTGCGTAGTGGATTGATGAACGGATTTGAATTTGTTTATGAGATATTTCTGGGTTTATTATAATGTTTTAGCCTAAGTGTTATCGTGTTCTATGATGCTGCTTTAAGATTTTGCTAGTTGTTAATAGGTCTAATGTTGTATTGGCGATAAGATAAGATCAGCAGTAATTTTAAGAAATTTCTGTTTATTTTTCTAATTTGTCAAGGCTAATGTTACTAATATTTTAGCATGCTCATTGTCAAATGGATTGTTTTTGTAATCGAACTCTGGGTTTTTAGGGTCGTTCACTCCTCTTGATCTCTTTTGGTCCAACTAGTTCTTGGTTTACAGTGCTCCATTCCAATTTTAGCTGGGCTATTTGTGGGGTTTGAATGATTATAGCCAATAAATTTTGTTTTTCTGGAGAATTTTGTGTTTCGATAATTTATTGGTGAAGCTTTCATGTTTGAAGTGCTCTCAGGATTTCAGTGTGTTTCATGAACCAATTTGGATGTTCTTATGAGAACCTTCTTGGTTTATTATAATGCTCTATAATATCATATCTGGGTTAATGATGCTTTGGATTAGCAATAATTTGAAGACTTTTTTTTTTGTCAATTTTACTAATATGTTAAGGTTAATTTTACTTCTTTTAACGGGCTTAATGTGAAGGTGGATTGTTTTTGATGTTATATTGTTGTCTAAATTGTTTTCGAGATGGTTTTGCTGCTCCATTTCAATTCAGGCTCAATTATTTTGTGGGGTTGAATGCTTCTAAGCAATACTGTTCATGATTTAGCTGAAGGATTTCATTTTGCTTATTGCAATATTATATTATTTGCTCATTAATTGGATTTATTTTGATTGTTTAACACCAAACTCTTGGAAGTTTAAATGAGATTGTTTCTGATTATAGATAAGTGGTTGATTGTTTATTCGGTGGTTAAATAAGGGGACTTAAGCTCTGAGGTATTTATGAAGGTTCCTGTGTTAATTTTATGCTTTCTATGAATGATGCTGTAGTATACTTTGCATTTAGGTATTTTATGTTTGAGATGAGGTTTTAATTTGAAGGCATGTTACATCGTTTTGCAGTTTGTTGATTTAGTTCAGCTGATCAATCAATTTGAGTTCAATTATTTAATGGATGTTCTTTATTGCTCATTCTTGCATAAAAGGTCTCTTAATTACCTTGCATAAGTTGGTATCATGCAATCTGATTTTGATAGTTTGTTCTTGGCGTGGCAAGCTTGTTCTGTTATTCCCAGAAAATAGAGAATTGAGAGTAAATGGTAGATTAAAAAGGATTGTATGCTTCTCTGTGTGTTCTGTAATCTATGAACTGATTTTAAAGGACTATTTTAACCACACTGTTTCTAAGTTCTTAATCGAACTTAAAATATAATGCATTTCAGAGTTTACTACATAGCTTTTTGCTAGTCACTTTTCTTTTCTGCTTGTCTTTGTGTTGCATTCGATCCAACATCTTTCATAGTGCATTGTTGTAGTCACAATTCTTTTGATTCATAATGCTTGTTTGCAATTACCATGCACTTTTTTTTGGAGGAGCTGCATAGGGGCTTTGGAAAACAGGCTCATTCGAGTCATCTATTTTTAACAAATTTAAGCACAATGGTTGTTTGCATTTCCCTATTTGTACGTTTTCTTTTCCCCTTTATGTTGAAGGGGGGTGGAATTTATTCATGAGTACAAAATGGTTAATGGTTGTGAAAACATTTTAGCTCATACGTTTTGGTTTACTGCCAAAAAAGGTATTGAACGTCTTACTATACCCAAGATGTATCGGGGTAGTGAAATTTTCTTTTATTTTACAGGATCTATATACGTTTATATAAATATTTGGTACCATATGTGCCATTCGATCTGCTATAGCACAAGGTTAAATTTTGAGGATTGAAATTTTGGGTTCGAACCCTATATACGTTTGTAGAGTTGAAAGTCCGGGTTTGAACTACGGCCACAGAATTTTATTTTATTTTGTAAGATCTATATATGTTTATATAAATATTTAGTAATAGATATGCCACTAGTTCTGCTCTAACACAATGGTTAAATTTCGAGTTGAAACAGTGGTTAAATTTGGATAACTGAAATTTTGGGTTTGAACATTGGCAATGGATTTTTTTGATTTATTTCATTGGGTCTATATATTAATAAATATGCAATCAAATCCGCTTTAGCACAATAATTAAATTTTGATGTTTGAAATTTCTGGTTCAATAATCGGTTTAATTCATAGGATCTTTATACTATTTATATAAATAGTAGGTAATAAATATGTCATTAGATCCGCATTAATACAACAGTTCGAACATTTTCAATGGAATTTTGTTTTATTTCATAGGGCATATATACATTTATATAAATATTGGATAATAAATATATCATCAAATTTGTTGTAGCACAATGGTTAAATTTTGATAAATAGTTATTTCATAGGGCATATATACATTTATATAAATATTGGATAATAAATATATCATCAAATTTGTTGTAGCACAATGGTTAAATTTTGATAAATAGTTGGTAATAAATATATCTTAGATCCGCAATAGCACAATGGTTTGAACCTTGTCAATGGATTTTTTTTATTTATTTTATAGGGTCTATATATGTTTATCTAAATATTTGGTAGTAACAGTACCATTAAATTCGTTGTGGCACCATGATTGAATTTTGATATTTTGAAATTCCGGTAGTGGATTTTCTTTCATTTTATAGGATCTTTATAGTATTTATATAAGTAGTTGATAATAAATAAGCCATTAAATCTGCAGTAACAAAATGGTACAAACCTTGTCAACAAAATTTTATTTTTTGTCACAGAGTTTATATAGGTTTATATAAATATTTGATAATAAATATACCATCAAATCCACTGTAGGTCAATGGTTAAATTTCGATAATTGAAATTCCGGATTCAAAACTTGGCAGTGGAATTTTCTTTTATTTCATAGGATTTATATACTATTTATATAAATAGATGGTAATAAAAATATTATTATACCTGCAATAACAGAACCAACTTGTCAAAGGAATTTTGTTTTATTTCATAGGGTTTATAAACGTTTATATAAATATTTGGTAATAAATATACCATCTAATCTGCTGTAACACAATGGTTAAATTTTGATATTTGAAATTCCGCATCAGCAGAGTTTTATTTTATTTCCTAGGACATTTAAACTATTTATGTAAATACTTGGTAATAAATATGCCATTAAATCCGCAATAACACATTGGTAAGATCTTATCAACAAAATTTTGTTTTATGTCATAGGGTTTATATACATTTACATAAATCTTTGGTAATAAATATACCATCAAATCAGCCGTAACACAATGATTAAATTTTGATATTTGAAATTCTGTGTTCAAATCCAGACATCGAAATTTTCTTTTATTTCATAGGGTTTTTATACTATTTATATAAATAATTGGTAATAAATATTCCATTAGATCCGCAATAACACAACAACCTTCTCAATTGAATTTTGTTTTATTTGATAGGATTTATATACGTTTATATAAATATTTAGTAATAAATAAACCATCAAATCTGTTGTAGCACAATGGTTCAATTTTGATATTTGAAATTCATGGTTCAAATCCTGGCAGCTGAATTTCTTTTATTTCATTTGATTTTTATACAATTTTAATAAATGGTTGGTAGTAACTAAGTCATTACATTTTCAATAACACAACCACCGCCTCAAAGGAATTTTGTTTTATTTCATAGGATTTATATATGTTTCTATAAATATTTAGTAATAAATAAACCATCAAATCCGCTGTAGCGCAATGGTTAAATCTCGATATTTGAAATTCCAGGTTCAAATCCTGGCAGCGGAATTTTCTTTTATTTCATTTGATTTTTATACAATTTTAATAAATAGTTGGTAGTAACTAAGTCATTACATTTAAAATAACACAACCACCGTCTCAAAAGAATTTTGTTTTATTTCCTAGGATTTATATACGTTTATATAAATATTTAGTAATAAATAAACCATCAAATCTGTTGTAGCACAATGGTTCAATTTCGATATTTGAAATTCATGGTTCAAATCCTGGCAGCTGAATTTTCTTTTATTTCATTTGATTTTTATACAATTTTAATAAATAGTTGGTAGTAACTAAGTCATTACATTTTCAATAACACAACCACCGCCTCAAAGGAATTTTGTTTTATTTCATAGGATTTATATATGTTTCTATAAATATTTAGTAATAAATAAACCATCAAATCCGCTGTAGCACAATGGTTAAATTTAGATATTTGAAATTCCAGGTTCAAATCTTGGCAATGGAATTTTCTTTTATTTCATTTGATTTTTATACAATTTTAATAAATAGCTGGTAATAAATAAGTCATTACATTTTCAATAACACAACCACCGTCTCAAAGGAATTTTGCGTTATTTCATAGGATTTATATATGTTTATATAAATATTTAGTAATAAATAAACCATCAAATCTACTGTAGCAAAATGGTTAAATTTAGAAATTAGAAATTCCAGGTTCAAATCCTGGTAGTGGAATTTTCTTTTATTTCATTTGATTTTTATACAATTTTAATAAATAGTTGGTAATCACTAAGTCATTACATTTTCAATAAAACAACCACCGTCTCAAAGGAATTTTGTTTTATTTCATAGGATTTATATACGTTTATATAAATATTTAGTAATAAATAAACCATCAAATCCGCTGTAGCACAATGGTTAAATTTCGATATTAGAAATTCCAGGTTCAAATCCTGGCAGCGGAATTTTATATTATTTCATTTGATTTTTATACAATTTTAATAAATAGTTGGTAGTAACTAAGTCATTACATTTTGAATAACACAACCACCATCTCAAACGAATTTTGTTTTATCTCCTAGGATAAATATTTAGCAATAAATAGACCATCAAATCCGTTGTAGCACAATGGTTAGATTTTGATATTTGAAATTCCAGGTTCAAATCCTGGCAGCGGAATTTTCTTTTATTTCATTTGATTTTTATACAATTTTAATAAATAGTTGGTAATCACTAAGTCATTACAATTTCAATAACACAACCACCGTCTCAAAGGAATTTTGTTTTATTTCATAGGATTTATATACGTTTATATAAATATTTAGTAATAAATAAACCATCAAATCCGCTGTAGCACAAGGGTTAAATTTCAATATTTGAAATTCAAGGTTCAAATCTTGGCAACTGAATTTTCTTTTATTTAATTTGATTTTTATACAATTTTAATAAATAGTTGGTAATAAATAGACCATCAAATCCGCTGTAGCACAATGGTTAAATTTCGATATTTGAAATTCCAGGTTCAAATCCTGGCAGCGGAATTTTTTTTTATTTCATTTGATTTTTTACAATTTTAATAAATAGTTGGTAACAAATAAGTCATTACATTTGCAATAACACAACCACCTTCTCAATGGAATTTCATTTTATTTGATAGGATTTATATACGTTTATATAAATATTTAGTAATAAATAAACCATCAAATCTGTTGTAGCACAATGGTTCAATTTTGATATTTGAAATTCATGGTTCAAATCCTGGCAGCTGAATTTTCTTTTATTTAATTTGATTTTTATACAATTTTAATAAATAGTTGGTAGTAACTAAGTCATTACATTTTCAATAACACAACCACCGCCTCAAAGGAATTTTGTTTTATTTCATAGGATTTATATATGTTTCTATAAATATTTAGTAATAAATAAACCATCAAATCCGCTGTAGCACAATGGTTAAATTTCGATATTTGAAATTCCAGGTTCAAATCCTGGCAGCGGAATTTTCTTTTATTTCATTTGATTTTTATACAATTTTAATAAATAGTTGGTAGTAACTAAGTCAATACATTTAAAATAACACAACCACCGTCTCAAAAGAATTTTGTTTTATTTCCTAGGATTTATATACGTTTATATAAATATTTAGTAATAAATAAACCATCAAATCTACTGTAGCACAATGGTTAAATTTCGATATTTGAAATTCTAGGTTCAAATCTTGGCAATGGAATTTTCTTTTATTTCATTTGATTTTTATACAATTTTAATAAATAGCTGGTAATAAATAAGTCATTACATTTTCAATAACACAACCACCGTCTCAAAGGAAATTTGCATTATTTCATAGGATTTATATATGTTTATATAAATATTTAGTAATAAATAAACCATCAAATCTGCTGTAGCACAATGGTTAAATTTCGATATTTGAAATTCCAGGTTCAAATCTTGGCAGCGGAATTTTCTTTTATTTCATTTGATTTTTATACAATTTTAATAAATAGTTGGTAGTAACTAAGTCATTACATTTAAAATAACACAACCACCGTCTCAAAAGAATTTTGTTTTATTTCCTAGGATTTATATACGTTTATATAAATATTTAGTAATAAATAAACCATCAAATCTACTGTAGCACAATGGTTAAATTTCGATATTTGAAATTCTAGGTTCAAATCTTGGCAATGGAATTTTCTTTTATTTCATTTGATTTTTATACAATTTTAATAAATAGCTGGTAATAAATAAGTCATTACATTTTCAATAACACAACCACCGTCTCAAAGGAATTTTGCATTATTTCATAGGATTTATATATGTTTATATAAATATTTACTAATAAATAAACCATCAAATCTACTGTAGCAAAATGGTTAAATTTAGAAATTAGAAATTCCAGGTTCAAATCCTGGTAGTGGAATTTTCTTTTATTTCATTTGATTTTTATACAATTTTAATAAATAATTGGTAATAACTAAATCATTACATTTTCAATAAGACAACCACCGTCTCAAAGGAATTTTGTTTTATTTCATAGGATTTATATACGTTTATATAAATATTTAGTAATAAATAAACCATCAAATCCGTTGTAGCACAATGGTTAAATTTCGATATTTGAAATTCCAGGTTGAAATCCTGGCAGCAGAATTTTCTTTTATTTCATTTGATTTTTATACAATTTTAATAAATAGTTTGAAATCACTAAGTCATTACATTTTCAATAACACAACCACCATCTCAAAGGAATTTTGTTTTATTTCATAGGATTTATATACGTTTATATAAATATTTAGTAATAAATAAACCATCAAATCCGATGTAGCACAAGGGTTAAATTTCAATATTTGAAATTCTAGGTTCAAATCTTGGCAACTGAATTTTCTTTTATTCAATTTGATTTTTAAACAATTTTAATAAATAGTTGGTAATAAATAAACCATCAAATCCGCTGTAGCACAATGGTTAAATTTCGATATTTGAAATTCCAGGTTCAAATCCTGGCAGCGGAATTTTCTTTTATTTCATTTGATTTTTATACAATTTTAATAAATAGTTGGTAATCACTAAGTCATTACATTTTCAAAAACACACTCACCGTCTCAAAGGAATTTTGTTTTATTTCATAGGATTTATATACGTTTATATAAATATTTAGTAATAAATAGATCATCAAATCCGTTGTAGCACAATGGTTAAATTTTGATATTTGAAATTCTAGGTTCAAATCTTGGCAACTGAATTTTCTTTTATTTCATTTGATTTTTATAAAATTTTAATAAATAGTTGGTAATCACTAAGTCAATACATTTTCAATAACACAACCACCGTCTCAAAGGAGTTTTGTTTTATTTCATAGGATTAATATACGTTTATATAAATATTTAGTAATAAATAACCTATCAAATCCGCTGTAGCACAATGGTTAAATTTTGATATTTGAAATTCTAGGTTCAAATCCTGGCAGCAGAATTTTCTTTTATTTCATTTGATTTTTATACAATTTTAATAAATAGTTGGTAATCACTAAGTCATTACATTTTCAATAACACAACCACCGTCTCAAAGGAATTTTGTTTTATTTCATAGGATTTATATACGTTTATACAAATATTTAGTAATAAATAAACCATCAAATCTGCTGTAGCACAATGGTTAAATTTCAATATTTGAAATTCTAGGTTCAAATCTTGGCAACTGAATTTTCTTTTATTTAATTTGATTTATATACAATTTTAATAAACAGTTGGTAATAAATAGACCATCAAATCCGCTGTAGCACAATGGTTAAATTTCGATATTTGAAATTCCAGGTTCAAATCCTGGTAGCGGAATTTTCTTTTATTTCATTTGATTTTTATACAATTTTAATAAATAGTTGGTAATCACTAAGTCATTATGTTTTCAATAACACAACCATCGTCTCAAAGGAATTTTGTTTTATTTCATAGGATTTATATACGTTTATATAAATATTTAGTAATAAATAAACAATCAAATCCGCTGTAGCACAATGGTTAAATTTCAATATTTGAAATTCTAGGTTCAAATCTTGGCAACTGAATTTTCTTTTATTTAATTTGATTTTTATACAATTTTAATAAATAGTTGGAAATAAATAAATCATTACATTTTCAATAACACAACCACCGTCTCAAAGGAATTTTGTTTTATTTCATATGATTTATATACGTTTATATAAATATTTAGCAATAATTAAACCATCAAATCCGCTGTAGCACAATGGTTAAATTTCGATATTTGAAATTCCAGGTTCAAATCCTGGCAGCGGAATTTTCTTTTATTTCATTTGATTTTTATACAATTTTAATAAATAGTTGGTAATCACTAAGTCATTACATTTTCAATAACACAACCACCGTCTCAAAGGAATTTTGTTTTATTTCATAGGATTTATATACGTTTATATAAATATTTAGTAATAAATAGACCATCAAATCTGCTGTAGCACAATGGTTAAATTTCAATATTTGAAATTCTATTTTCAAATCTTGGCAACTGAATTTTCTTTTATTTAATTTGATTTTTATACAATTTTAATAAATAGTTGGTAATAAATAAATCATTACATTTTCAATAACCCAACCATCGTCTCAAATGAATTTTGTTTTATTTCATAGGATTTATATACGTTTATATAAATATTTAGTAATAAATAAACCATCAAATCCGCTGTAGCACAATGGTTAAATTTCGATATTTGAAATTCCAGGTTCAAATCCTGGCAGCGGAATTTTTTTTATTTCATTCGATTTTTATACAATTTTAATAAATAGTTGGTAGTAACTAAGTTATTACATTTTGAATAACACAACCACCGTCTCAAAGGAATTTTGTTTTATCTCCTAGGATTTATATACGTTTATATAAATATTTAGTAATAAATAAACCATCAAATCTGTTGTAGCACAATGGTTCAATTTTGATATTTGAAATTCATGGTTCAAATCCTGGCAGCTGAATTTTCTTTTATTTCATTTGATTTTTATACAATTTTAATAAATAGTTGGTAGTAACTAAGTCATTACATTTTCAATAACACAACCACCGCCTCAAAGGAATTTTGTTTTATTTCATAGGATTTATATATGTTTCTATAAATATTTAGTAATAAATAAACCATCAAATCCTCTGTAGCACAATGGTTAAATTTCGATATTTGAAATTCCAGGTTCAAATCCTGGCAGCGGAATTTTCTTTTATTTCATTTGATTTTTATACAATTTTAATAAATAGTTGGTAGTAACTAAGTCATTACATTTAAAATAACACAACCACCGTCTCAAAAGAATTTTGTTTTATTTCCTAGGATTTATATACGTTTATATAAATATTTAGTAATAAATAAACCACCAAATCTATTGTAGCACAATGGTTAAATTTCGATATTTGAAATTCCAGGTTCAAATCTTGGCAACTGAATTTTCTTTTATTTAATTTGATTTTTATACAATTTTAATAAATAGTTGGAAATAAATAAATCATTACATTTTCAATAACACAACCACCGTCTCAAAGGAATTTTGTTTTATTTCATAGGATTTATATACGTTTATATAAATATTTAGTAATAAAGAAACCATCAAATTCGCTGTAGCACAATGGTTAAATTTCAATATTTGAAATTCCAGATTCAAATCCTGGCAGGGGAATTTATATTACTTCATTTGATTTTTATACAATTTTAATAAATAGTTGGTAGTAACTAAGTCCTTACAATTTGAAAAACACAACCACCGTCTCAAAGGAATTTTGTTTTATCTCCTAGGATTTATATACGTTTATATAAATATTTAGTAATAAATAGACCATCAAATCTGCTGTAGCACATTGGTTAAATTTCGATATTTGAAATTCTATGTTCAAATCCTGGCAACGGAATTTTTTATTATTTCATTTGATTTTTATACAATTTTAATAAATAGCTGGTAATAAATAAGTCATTACATTTTCAATAACACAACCACCGTCTCAAAGGAATTTTGCATTATTTCATAGGATTTATATATGTTTATATAAATATTTAGTAATAAATAAACCATCAAATCCGCTGTAGCACAATGGTTAAATTTCGATATTTGAAATTCCAGGTTCAAATCTTGGCAGCGGAATTTTCTTTTATTTCATTTGATTTTTATACAATTTTAATAAATAGTTGGTAGTAACTAAGTCATTACATTTAAAATAACACAACCACCGTCTCAAAAGAATTTTGTTTTATTTCCTAGGATTTATATACGTTTATATAAATATTTAGTAATAAATAACCCATCAAATCCACTGTAGCACAATGGTTAAATTTTGATATTTGAAATTCTAGGTTCAAATCTTGGCAATGGAATTTTCTTTTATTTCATTTGATTTTTATACAATTTTAATAAATAGTTGGTAGTAACTAAGTCATTACATTTAAAATAACACAACCACCGTCTCAAAAGAATTTTGTTTTATTTCATAGGATTTATATACGTTTATATAAATATTTAGTAATAAATAGACCATCAAATCCGCTGTAGCACAATGGTTAAATTTCGATATTTGAAATTCTAGGTTCAAATCCTGGCAGTGGAATTTTCTTTTATTTCATTTGATTTTTATACAATTTTAATAAATAGTTGGTAGTAACTAAGTCATTACATTTAAAATAACACAACCACCGTCTCAAAAGAATTTTGTTTTATTTCCTAGGATTTATATACGTTTATATAAATATTTAGTAATAAATAAACCATCAAATCTACTGTAGCACAATGGTTAAATTTCGATATTTGAAATTCTAGGTTCAAATCTTGGCAATGGAATTTTCTTTTATTTCATTTGATTTTTATACAATTTTAATAAATAGCTGGTAATAAATAAGTCATTACATTTTCAATAACACAACCACTGTCTCAAAGGAATTTTGCATTATTTCATAGGATTTATATATGTTTATATAAATATTTACTAATAAATAAACCATCAAATCTACTGTAGCAAAATGGTTAAATTTAGAAATTAGAAATTCCAGGTTCAAATCCTGGTAGTGGAATTTTCTTTTATTTCATTTGATTTTTATACAATTTTAATAAATAGTTGGTAATCACTAAGTCATTACATTTTCAGTAAAACAACCACCGTCTCAAAGGAATTTTGTTTTATTTCATAGGATTTATATACGTTTATATAAATATTTAGTAATAAATAAACCATCAAATCCGCTGTAGCACAATGGTTAAATTTCGATATTTGAAATTCCAGGTTCAAATCCTGGCAGCGGAATTTTATACTATTTTATTTGATTTTTATACCATTTTAAGAAATAGTTGGTAGTAACTAAGTCATTACATTTTGAATAACACAACCACCATCTCAAACGAATTTTGTTTTATCTCCTAGGATAAATATTTAGCAATAAAAAGACCATCAAATCCGCTCTAGCACAATGGTTAGATTTTGATATTTGAAATTCCAGGTTCAAATCCTGGCAGCGGAATTTTCTTTTATTTCATTTGATTTTTATACAATTTTAATAAATAGTTGGTAATCACTAAGTCATTACATTTTCAATAACACAACCACCGTCTCAAAGGAATTTTGTTTTATTTCATAGGATTTATATACGTTTATATAAATATTTAGTAATAAATAAACCATCAAATCTGCTGTAGCACAATGGTTAAATTTCAATATTTGAAATTCTATTTTCAAATCTTGGCAACTGAATTTTCTTTTATTTAATTTGATTTTTATACAATTTTAATAAATAGTTGGTAATAAATAAATCATTACATTTTCAATAACCCAACCATCGTCTCAAATGAATTTTGTTTTATTTCATAGGATTTATATACGTTTATATAAATATTTAGTAATAAATAAACCATCAAATCCGCTGTAGCACAAGGGTTAAATTTCAATATTTGAAATTCAAGGTTCAAATCTTGGCAACTGAATTTTCTTTTATTTAATTTGATTTTTATACAATTTTAATAAATAGTTGGTAATAAATAGACCATCAAATCCGCTGTAGCACAATGGTTAAATTTCGATATTTGAAATTCCAGGTTCAAATCCTGGCAGCGGAATTTTTTTTTATTTCATTTGATTTTTTACAATTTTAATAAATAGTTGGTAACAAATAAGTCATTACATTTGCAGTAACACAACCACCTTCTCAATGGAATTTCATTTTATTTGATAGGATTTATATACGATTATTTAAATATTTAGTAATAAATAAACCATCAAATCTGTTGTAGCACAATGGTTCAATTTTGATATTTGAAATTCATGGTTCAAATCCTGGCAGCTGAATTTTCTTTTATTTCATTTGATTTTTATACAATTTTAATAAATAGTTGGTAGTAACTAAGTCATTACATTTTCAATAACACAACCACCGCCTCAAAGGCATTTTGTTTTATTTCATAGGATTTATATATGTTTCTATAAATATTTAGTAATAAATAAACCATCAAATCCGCTGTAGCACAATGGTTAAATTTCGATATTTGAAATTCCAGGTTCAAATCCTGGCAGCGGAATTTTCTTTTATTTCATTTGATTTTTATACAATTTTAATAAATAGTTGGTAGTAACTAAGTCATTACATTTAAAATAACACAACCACCGTCTCAAAAGAATTTTGTTTTATTTCCTAGGATTTATATGCGTTTATATAAATATTTAGTAATAAATAAACCATCAAATATACTGTAGCACAATGGTTAAATTTCGATATTTGAAATTCTAGGTTCAAATCTTGGCAATGGAATTTGATTTTATTTCATTTGATTTTTATACAATTTTAATAAATAGCTGGTAATAAATAAGTCATTACATTTTCAATAACACAACCACCGTCTCAAAGGAATTTTGCATTATTTCATAGGATTTATATATGTTTATATAAATATTTAGTAATAAATAAACCATCAAATCCGCTGTAGTACAATGGTTAAATTTCGATATTTGAAATTCCAGGTTCAAATCTTGGTAGCGGAATTTTCTTTTATTTCATTTGATTTTTATACAATTTTAATAAATAGTTGGTAATAAATAGGCCATCAAATCCTCTGTAGCACAATGGTTAAATTTCGATATTTGAAATTCCAGGTTCAAATCCTGGCAGCGGAATTTTCTTTTATTTCATTTGATTTTTTACAATTTTAATAAATAGTTGGTAATCACTAAGTCATTACATTTTCAATAACACAACCATCGTCTCAAATGAATTTTGTTTTATTTCATAGGATTTATATACGTTTATATAAATATTTAGTAATAAATAGACCATCAATTCCGTTGTAGCACAATGGTTAAATTTCGATATTATTCCAGGTTCAAATCCTGGCAGCGGAATTTTCTTTTATTTCATTTGATTTTTATACAATTTTAATAATAGTTGGTAATCACTAAGTCATTACATTTTCAATAATACAACCACCGTCTCAAAGGAATTTTGTTTTTATTTCATAGGATTTATATACGTTTATATAAATATTTAGTAATAAATAAACCATCAAATCCAATGTAGCACAAGGGTTGAATTTCAATATTTGAAATTCTAGGGTCAAATCTTGGCAACTGAATTTTCTTTTATTTAATTTGATTTTAATACAATTTTAATAAATAGTTGGTAATAAATAGACCATCAAATCCGCTGTAGAACAATGGTTAAATTTCGATATTTGAAATTTCAGGTTCAAATCCTGGCAGCGGAATTTTCTTTTATTTTATTTCATTTTAATACAATTTTAATAAATAGTTGGTAATCACTAAGTCATTACATTTTCAAAAAAACAACCATCGTCTCAAAGGAATTTTGTTTTATTTCATAGGATTTATATACGTTTATATAAATATTTAGTAATAAATAAACCATCAAATCCGCTGTAGCACAATGGTTAAATTTCAATATTTTAAATTCCAGATTCAAATATTGGCAACTGAATTTTCTTTTATTTAATTTGATTTTTATAAAATTTTAATAAATAGTTGGTAATAAATAAATCATTACATTTTCATTAACGCAACCACCGTCTCAAAGGAATTTTGTTTTATTTCATAGGATTTATATACGTTTATATAAAAATTTAGTAATAAATAAACCATCAAATTTGCTGTAGCACAATGGTTAAATTTCTATATTTGAAATTCTAGGTTCAAATCTTGGCAACTGAATTTTCTTTTATTTAATTTGGTTTTTAGACAATTTTAATAAATAGTTGGTAATAAATAAATCATTACATTTTCAATAACACAACCACCGTCTCAAAGGAATTTTGTTTTATTTCATAGGATTTATATACGTTTATATAAATATTTAGTAATAAATAAACCATCAAATTTGCTGTAGCACAATGGTTAAATTTTGATATTTGAAATTCCAGGTTCAAATCCTGGCAGCGGAATTTTCTTTTATTTCATTTGATTTTTATACAATTTTAGTAAATAGTTGGTAATCACTAAGTCATTACATTTTCAATAACACAACCACCGTCTCAAAAGAATTTTGTTTTATTTCATAGGATTTATATATGTTTATATAAATATTTAGTAATAAATAGACCATCAAATCTGCTGTAGCACAATGGTTAAATTTCGATATTTGAAATTCTAGGTTCAAATCCTAGCAGCGAAATTTTCTATTATTTCATTTGATTTTTATACAGTTTTAATAAATAGTTGGTAAACACTAAGTCATTACATTTTCAATAACACAACCACCGTCTCAAAGGAATTTTGTTTTATTTCATAGGATTTATATACGTTTATATAAATATTTGGTCTTAAATAAACCATCAAATCTGCTGTAGCACAATGGTTAAATTTCAATATTTGAAATTCTATGTTCAAATCTTGGCAATTGAATTTTCTTTTATTTAATTTTATTTTTATACAATTTTAATAAATAGTTTGTAATAAATAAATCATTACATTTTCAATAACACAACCACCGTCTCAAAGGAATTTTGTTTTATTTCATAGGATTTATATACGTTTATATAAGTATTTAGTAATAAATAAACCATCAAATCTGCTGTAGCACAATGGTTAAATTTCAATATTTGAAATTCCAGGTTAAAATCCTGGCAGTGGAATTTTCTTTTATTTCATTTGATTTTTATACAATTTTAATAAATAGTTGGTAATCACTAAGTCATTACATTTTGAATAACACAACCACTGTCACAAAGGAATTTTGTTTTATCTCCTAGGATTTAAATACGTGTATATAAATATTTAGTAATAAATAGACTATCAAATCCGCTGTAGCACAACGGTTAAATTTCGATATTTGAAATTCCAGGTTCAAATCCTGGCAGGGGAATTTTCTTTTATTTCATTTGATTTTTATACAATTTTAATAAATAGTTGGTAAACACTAAGTCATTACATTTTCAATAACACAACCACCGTCTCAAAGAAATTTTGTTTTATTTCATAGGATTTATATACGTTTATATAAATATTTAGTAATAAGTAAACCATCAGATCCGCTGTAGCACAATGGTTAAATTTCGATATTTGAAATTCCAGGTTCAAATCCTGGCAGCAGAATTTTCTTCTATTTCATTTGATTTTTTTACAATTTTAATAAATAGTTGGTAATCACTAAGTCATTACATTTTCAATAACACAACCACCTTCTCAATTGAATTTTTTTTTATTTCATAGGATTTATATACGTTTATATAAATATTTAGTAATAAATAAACCATCAAATCTGCTGTAGCACAATGGTTCAATTTCAATATTTGAAATTCTAGGTTCAAATTTTGGCAACTGAATTTTCTTTTATTTAATTTGATTTTTATACAATTTTAATAAATAGTTGGTAATAAATAAATCATTACATTTTCAATAACACAACCACCGTCTCAAAGGAATTTTGTTTTATTTCATAGGATTTATATACGTTTATATAAATATTTAGTAATAAGTAAACCATCAAATCTGCTGTAGCACAATGGTTAAATTTCAATATTTGAAATTCCAGGTTCAAATCTTGGCAGTGGAATTTTCTTTTATTTAATTTGATTTTTATACAATTTTAATAAATAGTTTGTAATAAATAAATCATTACATTTTCAATAACACAACCACCGTCTCAAAGGAATTTTGTTTTATTTCATATGATTTATATACGTTTATATAAATATTTAGTAATAATTAAACCATCAAATCCGCTGTATTACAATGGTTAAATTTCGATATTTAAAATTCCAGGTTCAAATCCTGGCAGAGGAATTTTCTTTTATTTCATTTGATTTTTATACAATTTTAATAAATAGTTGGTAATCACTAAGTCATTACATTTTCAATAACACAACCACCGTCTCAAAGGAATTTTGTTTTATTTCATAGGATTTATATACGTTTATATAAATATTTAGTAATAAATAAACCATCAAATCTGCTGTAGCACAATGGTTCAATTTCAATATTTGAAATTCTAGGTTCAAATTTTGGCAACTGAATTTTCTTTTATTTAATTTGATTTTTATACAATTTTAATAAATAGTTGGTAATAAATAAATCATTACATTTTCAATAACACAACCACCGTCTCAAAGGAATTTTGTTTTATTTCATAGGATTTATATACGTTTATATAAATATTTAGTAATAAGTAAACCATCAAATCTGCTGTAGCACAATGGTTAAATTTCAATATTTGAAATTCCAGGTTCAAATCTTGGCAGTGGAATTTTCTTTTATTTAATTTGATTTTTATACAATTTTAATAAATAGTTTGTAATAAATAAATCATTACATTTTCAATAACACAACCACCGTCTCAAAGGAATTTTGTTTTATTTCATATGATTTATATACGTTTATATAAATATTTAGTAATAATTAAACCATCAAATCCGCTGTATTACAATGGTTAAATTTCGATATTTAAAATTCCAGGTTCAAATCCTGGCAGCGGAATTTTATTTTATTTCATTCGATTTTTATACAATTTTAATAAATAGTCGGTAGTAACTAAGTCATTACATTTTGAATAACACAACCACCATCTCAAAGGAATTTTGTTTTATCTCCTAGGAATTTTGTACGTTTATATAAATATTTAGTAATAAATACACCATCAAATTTGCTGTAGCACAATGGTTAAATTTCGATGTTTGAAATTCCAGGTTGAAATCCTGTCAGCGGGATTTTCTTTTATTTCATTTGATTTTTATACAATTTTAATAAATAGTTGGTAATCACTAAGTCATTACATTTTCAATAACACAACCACCGTCTCAAAGGAATTTTGTTTTATTTCATAGGATTTATATACGTTTATATAAATATTTAGTAATAAATAAACCATCAAATTCGCTGTAGCACAATGGTTAAATTTCGATATTTGAAATTCCAGGTTCAAATCATGGCAGCGGAATTTTCTTTTATTTCATTTGATTTTTATACAATTTTAATAAATAGTTGATAGTAACTAAGTCATTACATTTTGAATAACACAACCACCGTCTCAAAATTTTTTTGTTTTATCTCCTAGGATTTATATACGTTTATATAAATATTTAGTAATAAATAGACCATCAAATCCGCTGTAGCACAATGGTTAAATGTCGATATTTGAAATTCTAGGTTCAAATCCTGGCAGCGAAATTTTCTATTATTTCATTTGATTTTTATACAGTTTTAATAAATAGTTGGTAAACACTAAGTCATTACATTTTCAATAACACAACCACCGTCTCAAAGAAATTTTGTTTTATTTCTTAGGTTTTATATACGTTTATATAAATATTTAGTAATAAATAAACCATCAAATCTGCTGTAGCACAATGGTTAAATTTCAATATTTGAAATTCTAGGTTCAAATCTTGGCAGTGGAATTTTCTTTTATTTAATTTGATTTTTATACAATTTTAATAAATAGTTTGTAATAAATAAATCATTACGTTTTCAATAACACAACCACCGTCTCAAAGGAATTTTGTTTTATTTCATATGATTTATATACGTTTATATAAATATTTAGTAATAATTAAACCATCAAATCTGCTGTAGCACAATGGTTAAATTTCGATATTTGAAATTCCAGGTTCAAATCCTGGCAGCGGAATTTTCTTTTATTTCATTTGATTTTTATACAATTTTAATAAATAGTTGGTAATCACTAAGTCATTACATTTTCAATAACACAACCACCGTCTCAAAGGAATTTTGTTTTATTTCATAGGATTTATATACGTTTATATAAATATTTAGTAATAAATAAACCATCAAATCTGCTGTAGCACAATGGTTAAATTTCAATATTTGAAATTCTAGGTTCAAATCGTGGCAACTGAATTTTCTTTTATTTAATTTGATTTTTATACAATTTTAATAAATAGTTGGTAATAAATAAATCATTACATTTTCAATAACACAACCACCGTCTCAAAGGAATTTTGTTTTATTTCATAAGATTTATGTACGTTTATATAAATATTTAGTAATAATTAAACCATCAAATCCGCTGTTGCACAATGGTTAAATTTCGATATTTGAAATTCCAGGTTCAAATCCTGGCAGCGGAATTTTATTTTATTTCATTTGATTTTTATACAATTTTAATAAATAGTTGGTAGTAACTAAGTCATTACATTTTGAATAACACAACCACCATCTCAAAGGAATTTTGTTTTATCTCCTAGGAATTTTGTACGTTTATATAAATATTTAGTAATAAATAAACCATCAAATTTGCTGTAGCACAATGGTTAAATTTCGATGTTTGAAATTCCAGGTTGAAATCCTGTCAGCGGGATTTTCTTTTATTTCATTTGATTTTTATACAATATTAATAAATAGTTGGTAATCACTAAGTCATTACATTTTCAATAACACAACCACCGTCTCAAAGGAATTTTGTTTTATTTCATAGGATTTATATACGTTTATATAAATATTTAGTAATAAATAAACCATCAAATTCGCTGTAGCACAATGGTTAAATTTCGATATTTGAAATTCCAGGTTCAAATCCTGGCAGCGGAATTTTCTTTTATTTCATTTGATTTTTATACAATTTTAATAAATAGTTGGTAGTAACTAAGTCATTACATTTTGAATAACACAACCACCATCTCAAAGGAATTTTGTTTTATTTCATAGGATTTATATACGTTTATATAAATATTTAGTAATAAATAAACCATCAAATCCGCTGTAGCACAATGGTTAAATTTCGATATTTGAAATTCCAGGTTCAAATCCTGGCAGCGGAATTCTCTTTTATTTCATTTGATTTTTATACAATTTTAATAAATAGTTGGTAGTAACTAAGTCATTACATTTTGAATAACACAACCACCGTCTCAAAGGAATTTTGTTTTATCTCCTAGGATTTATATACGTTTATATAAATATTTAGTAATAAATAGACCATCAAATCCGCTGTAGCACAATGGTTAAATTTCGATATTTGAAATTCTAGGTTCAAATCCTGGCAGCGGAATTTTCTATTATTTCATTTGATTTTTATACAATTTTAATAAATAGTTGGTAAACACTAAGTCATTACATTTTCAATAACACAACCACCGTCTCAAAGAAATTTTGTTTTATTTCATAGGATTTATATACGTTTATATAAATATTTAGTAATAAGTAAACCATCAAATCCGCTGTAGCACAATGGTTAAATTTCCATATTTGAAATTCCAGGTTCAAATCCTGGCAGTGGAATTTTATATTATTTCATTTGATTTTTATACAATTTTAATAAATAGTTGGTAGTAACTAAGTCATTACATTTTGAATAACACAACCACCGTCTCAAAGGAATTTTGTTTTATCTCCTAGGATTTATATACGTTTATATAAATATTTAGTAATTAATAGACCATCAAATCCGCTGTAGCACAATGGTTAAATTTCGATATTTGAAATTCCAGGTTCAAATCCTGGCAGCGGAATTTTCTTTTATTTCATTTGATTTTTATACAATTTTAATAAATAGTTGGTAATCACTAAGTCATTACATTTTGAATAACACAACCACCGTCTCAAATGAATTTTGTTTTATCTCTTAGGATTTATATACGTTTATATAAATATTTAGTAATAAATAGACCATCAAATCCGCTGTAGCACAATGGTTAAATTTCGATATTTGAAATTCTAGGTTCGATTCCTGGCAGCGGAATTTTCTTTTATTTCATTTGATTTTTATACAATTTTAATAAATAGTTGGTAATCACTAAGTCATTACATTTTCAATAACACAACCACCGTCTCAAAGGAATTTTGTTTTATTTCATAGGATTTATATACGTTTATATAAATATTTAGTAATAAATAAACCATCAAATCCGCTGTAGCACAATGGTTAAATTTCAATATTTGAAATTCTAGGTTCAAATCTTGGCAACAGAATTTTCTTTTATTTAATTTGATTTTTGTACAATTTTAATAAATAGTTGGTAATAAATAAACCATCAAATCCACTGTAGCAGAATTTTCTTTTACTTCATTTGATTTTTTTACAATTTTAATAAATAGTTGGTAGTAACTAAGTTATTACATTTTCGATAACACAGCCACTATCTCAAAGGAATTTTGTTTTATTTCCTATGATTTAGATACGTTTATATAAATATGTGGTAATAAATAAACCATCAAATCTGCTGTAGCACAATGGTTCAATTTCAATGTTTGAAATTTCAGGTTCAAATCCTGGCAGCAGAATTTTCTTTTATTTCATTTGATTTTTATACAATTTTAATAAATAGTTGGTAGTAACTAAGTCATTACATTTTCAATAACACAACCTCCGTCTCAAAGGGATTTTGTTTTTTTCATAGTATTTATATACGTTTATATAAATTTTTAGTTATAAATAAACCATCAAATCTGCTGTAGCACAATAGTTAAATTTTGATATTTGAAATTCCAGGTTCAAATCTTGGCAGCGGAATTTTCTTTTATTTATTTAGATTTTCATACAATTTTAATAAATAGTTGGTAATAAATAAGTCATTACATTTGCAATAACACAACCACCTTCTCAATGGAATGTTGTTTTATTTCATAGGTTTTATTTACGTTTATATAAATATTTGGTAATAAATATACCATCAAATCCACTGTAGCACAACAGTTAAATTTCTATATTTGAAATTCTAAGTTCAAATCCTAGCAGCAGAATTTTCTTTTATTTCATTTGATTTTTATACAACTTTAATAAATAGTTGGTAATGAATAAGTCATTACATCTGCAATAACACAACCACCGTCTCAAAGGGATTTTGTTTTATTTCATAGGATTTATACACATTTATATAAATATTTAGTAATAAATAGACCACCAAATCCGCTGTAGCACAATGGTTAAATTTTGATATTTGAAATTCCAGGTTCAAATCCTGGCAGTAGAGTTTTCTTTTTTTTCATTTGATTTTTATACAATTTTAATAAATTGTTGGTAATCACTAAGTCATTACATTTTCAATAACACAACCACCGTCTGAAAGGAATTTTGTTTTATTTCATATGATTTATATACGTTTATATAAATATTTAGTAATAAATAAACCATCAAATCCGCTGTAGCACAATGGTTAAATTTCAATATTTGAAATTCTAGGTTCAAATCTTGGCAACTGAATTTTCTTTTATTTAATTTGATTTTTATACAATTTTAATAAATAGTTGGTAATTAATAAATCATTACATTTTCAATAACCCAACCACCGCCTCGAAGGAATTTTGTTTTATTTCATAGGATTTATATACATTTATATGAATATTTAGTAATAAATAAACCATCAAATCTGCTGTAGCACAATAGTTAAATTTCGATATTTGAAATTCCAGTTTCAAATCCTGGTGGTGGAATTTTCTTTTCCTTCATTTGATTTTTTTAGAATTTTAATAAATAGTTGGTAGTAACTAAGTTATTACATTTTCGATAACACAGCCACTGTCTCAAAGGAATTTTGTTTTATTTACTAGGATTTATATACGTTTATATAAATATTTAGTGATAAATAAACCATCAAATCTGCTGTACCACAATGGTTCAATTTCAATATTTGAAATTCTAGGTTCAAATCTTGGCAGCAGAATTTTCTTTTATTTCATTTGATTTTTATACAATTTTAATAAATAGTTGGTAGTAACTAAGTCACTACATTTTCAATAACACAATCTCCGTCTCAAAGGAATTTTGTTTTATTTCATCGGATTTAAATGCGTTTATATAAATATTTAGTAATAAATAAAACATCAAATCCGCTGTAGCACAATGGTTAAATTTCGATATTTGAAATTCCAGGTTCAAATCCTGGCAGCGGAATTTTGTTTTATTTCTTTTGATTTTAATACAACTTTAATAAATAGTTGGTAATAAATAAGTCATTACATCCACAATAACACAACCACCTTCTCAATGGAAATTCATTTTTTCATTTGATTTTTATACAACTTTAATAAATAGTTGGTAATAAATAAGTCATTACATCCGCAATAATACAACCGCCTTCTCAATGGAATTTTGTTTTATTTCATAGGATTTATATACGTTTATATAATTATTTGGTAATAAATAAACCATCAAATCCTCTGTAGCACAACAGTTAAATTTCTATTTTAGAAATTCCAGTTTCAAATCCTGGCTGCAGAATTTCTTTTATTTCATTTGATTTTTATACAATTTTAATAAATTGTTGGTAATAAATAAGTCATTACATTTACAATAACACAACCACCTTCTCAATGGAATTTTTTTTTATTTCATAGGTTTTATATACGTTTATATTTGGTAAAAAATAAACCATTAAATATACTGTAGCACAACAGTTAAATTTCTATATTTGAAATTCTAAGTTCAAATCCTGGCAGCATAATTTTCTTTTATTTCATTTGATTTTTTTACAACTTTAATAAATAGCTGGTAATGAATAAATCATTACATTTGTGGAAATTTGTTTTATTTTATAGGATTTATATACCTTTATATAGATATTTTGTAGTAAATATACCATCAAATCCGCTGTAGCACAACGGTTAAATTTCTATATTTGAAATTCCAAGTTCAAATCCTGGCAGCTGAATTTTCTTTTATTTCATTTGATTTTTATACAATTTTAATAAATAGTTGGCAGTAACTAAGTCATTACATTTGCAATAACACAACCACCTTCTCAATGGAATGTTGTTTTATTTCGTAGGTTTTATTTATGTTTATATAAATATTGGTAATAAATATACAATCAAATCCACTGTAGCACAACGGTTAAATTTCTATATTTGAAATTCTAAGTTCAAATCCTGGCAGCAGAATTTTCTTTTATTTCATTTGTTTTTTATACAACTTTAATAAATATTTGGTAATGAATAAGTCATTATATCCGCAATAACACAACCACCTTCTCAATGGAATTTTTTTTTTCCCTTTGATTTTTATACAATTTTAATAAATAGTTGGTAATAAATAAGTCATTACATTTGCAATAACATAACCACCTTCTCAATAGAATTTTGTTTTATTTCATAGGTTTTATATACGTTTATATAAATATTTGGTAATAAATATACTATCAAATCCGTTGTAGCACACCGGTTAAATTTCTATATTTGAAATTTCAAGTTCAAATCCTGGCAGCGAAACTTTCTTTTATTTCATTTTATTTTTATACAATTTTAATAAATTGTTAGCAATAAATAAGTCATGATATTTGCAATAATACAACCAATAACACAACCACCTTCTCAATGGAATTTTGATTTATTTCATAGGATTTATATACGTTTATATAAATATTTGGTAATAAATATACAATCAAATCTGCTGTAGCACAACGGTTAAATTTCTATATTTGAAATTCCAGGTTTAAATCCTGGCAGCGAAATTTTCTTTTATTTCATTTGATATTTATACAATTTTAATAAATAGTTGGTAATAAATAAGTCATTACATTTGTGGAATTTTGTTTTATTTCATAGGTTTTATATACATTTATATAAATATTTGGTAATAAATATACCATCAAATCCACTGTAGCACAACGGTTAAATTTCTATATTTGAAATTCCTGGTTCAGATCATGGCAGCAGAATTTTCTTTTTATTTCTTTTGATTTTTATACAATTTTGATAAATAGTTGGTAATAAATAAGTCATTACATTTGCATTAACACAACCACCTTCTCAATGGAATTTCGTTTTATTTTATTGGATTTATAAACGTTTATATAAATATTTGGTAATAAATATACCATCAAATCCACAGTAGCACAATGGTTAAATTTCTATATTTGACATTCCAGGTTCAAATCCTGGTAGCAGAATTTTATTTTATTTCTTTTGATTTGATACAATTTTAATAAATAGTTGGTAATAAATAAGCCATTACATTTGCAATAACAAAACCACCTTCTCAATGGAATTTTGTTTTATTTCATAGGTTTTATAAATGTTTATGTAAATATTTGGTAATAAATATACCATCAATTCTACGGTAGCAAAATTATTAAATTTTGATATTTGAAATTTTGAGTTCAAATTCCGGCAACGGAATTTTCTTTTATTTCATAGGATTTTTATACTATTTATATAAATAGTTAGTAATAAATATGCCATTAGATCCGCAATAACACAACCACCTTGTCAATTGAATTTTGTTTTATTTCATAATTTTTATATACGTTTAGATAAATAATTGGTAATAAATATTCCATCAAATTTGTTGTACCAAAATGGAATTTTTTATTATTTAAAATTCCGGTTTAAAACCGTGTCAGCGGAATTTTCTTTTATTTCATAGGGTTTATATACGTTTATATAAATAATTGGTAATATATATACCATCAAATCTGTTGTAGCAAAATTGTAAAATTTTGATATTTGAAATTCTGGGTTCAAACTCTGGCAGGGGAATTTTCTTTTATTTCATAAGACCTTTATACTATGAATAAAAATAGTTGGCAATAAATATGCCATTAAATCCGCAATAAAACAATGATCCAAAACCAGTCAACCAAATTTAGTTTTATGTCGCAGGGTTTCTATACGTTTATATAAATATTTTGTAACAAATATATCCTCAAATCCGTTGTAGCACAATTGTTAAATTATTTACATTTGAATTTCCGGGTTCAAATCCTTGTAGCTTAATTTTCTTTTATTTTTGAGGACCTTTAAACTATTTATATAAATAGTTGGTAATAAATATGCCATTAATCCCGCAATAACTCCATGGTTTGAACCTTGTCAAAGAAATTTTATTTTATACCATAGGGTTTATATACGTTAATATAATTATTTGGTAATAAATAGACCATCAAATCCGCTGTAGCACAATGATTAAATTTTGATATTTGGAATTCCAGGTTCAAATCCTAGCAGCAGAATTTCCTTTTATTTCATTTGATTTTTTTTACAATTTTAATAAATAGTCAGTAATAACTAAGTCATTACATTTGCAATAACACAATCACCGTCTCAATGGAATTTTGTTTTATTTCATAGGATTTATATATGTTTATATAAATATTTGGTATTAAATAAACCATCAAATCCACTGTAGCACAATGGTTAAATTTTGATATTTGAAATTCCATGTTCAAATCCTGGCAGCGGATTTTCTTTTATTTCATTTGATTTTTATACAACTTTAATAAATAGTTGGTAATAAATAAGTCATTACATCCGCAATAACGCAACCAGCTTCTCAATGGAATTTTGTTTTATTTCATAGGACTTATATTTGTTTATATAACTATTTGGTAATAAATAAACCATCAAATCCCCTATAGCACAACAGTTAAATTTCTGTATTTGAAATTCCAAGTTCAAATCCTGGCAGTGGAATTTTCTTTTATTTCATTTGATTTTTAGACAATTTTAATAAATAGTTGGTAATAAATAAGTCATTACATCCGCAATAACACAACCATAAATAGTTGGTAATAAACAAGTCATTGCATCCGCAATAGCACAACCACCGTCTCAATGGAATTTGTTTTATTTCATAGGTTTTATATACATTATATAAATATTTGGTAATAAATATACCATCAAATCTACTTTAGCACAACGATTAAATTTTGATACTTGAAATTTTGGGTTCAAATTCTGGCAACGGAATTTTATTTTATTTCATAAGATTTTTATAGTATTTATATAAATAGTTAGTAATAAATATGCCATTAGATCCGCAACAACACAACCACCTTGTCAACAGAATTTTGTTTTATTTCATAAGGTTTATATATGTTTTGATAAATAATTGGTAATAAATATTCCATCAAATCTGTTGTACAAAAATGGAAAAATTTTGATATTTAAAATTTCGGGTTCAAATCCTGTCAGCGGAATTTTCTTTTGTTTCATTGGACCTCTCTACTATTTATATAAATATTTAGTAACATATGTGCCATTAAATCCGCAATAACACAATGATTCGAACTTATAAACAAAATTTTATTTTATGTCATAGGGTTTATACACGTTTATATAAATCTTTGTTAATATATATGCCATCAAGTCCGCCGTAGCACTATGCTTAAATTTTGATATTTGAAATTCTTTGTTCAAACCCCAAAAGTAGAATTTTCTTTTATTTCATACCACCTTTATACTATGAATAAAAATAGTTGGCAATAAATATGCCATTAAATCCGCAATAACACAATGATCCGAAACCTGTCAACGAAATTTAGTTTTATGTCACAGGGTTTCTATACGTTTATATAAATATTTTGTAATAAATATATCCTCAAATCCATTGTAGCACAATGGCTAAATTTTTTACATTTGAAATTCCGGGTTTAAATCCTTGTAGCTGAATTTTCTTTTATTTCATAGGACCTTTAAACCATTTATATAAATAGTTGGTAATAAATATGCCATTAATTCCGCAATAACGCAATGGTTTGAACCTTGTCAAAGAAATTTTATTTTATACCATAGGGTTTATATACGTTAATATAATTATTTGGTAATAAATAGACCATCAAATCCGCTGTAGTACAATAATTAAATTTTGATATTTGGATTTCCAGGTTCAAATCCTGGCAGTGGAATTTTCTTTTATTTCATTTGATTTTTATACAATTTTAATAAATAGTTGGTAACAAATAAGTCATTACATTTGCAATAACACAACCACCTTCTCAATGGAATTTCATTTTATTTGATAGGATTTATATACGTTTATATAAATATTTGGTAACAACTAAATCATCAAATCCGCTGTTGCACAATAGTTATATTTTGATATTTGAAATTCTAGGTTCAAATCCTAGCAGAAGAATTTTCTTTTATTTCATTTGATTTTCATACAATTTTAATAAATAGTTGGTAATAAATAAGTAATTACATCCGCAATAACACAACCACTTTCTCAATGAATTTTTTTTATTTAATAGGTTTTATATACATTTATATAAATATTTTGTAATAAATATACCATCAAATCCACGGTTGCACAACGATTAAATTTCGATATAATAAATAAGTCATTACATCCGCAATAACGCAACCACCTTCTCAATGGAATTTTGTTTTATTTCATAAGTTTTATATATGTTTATATAAATATTTGGTGATAAATATACCATCAAATCCACAGTAGCACAGCGATTAAATTTCGATATTTGAAATTTTGGGTTCAAATTCCGGCAACGGAATTTTCTTTTATTTCATAGGATTTTTATAGTATTTATATAAATAGTTAGTAATAGATATGCCATTAGATCCGCAATTACACAACCACCTTGTCAACGGAATTTTGTTTTATTTCGTAAGTTTTATATACGTTTAGATATATAATTGGTAATAAATATTCCATCAAATCTTTTGTAGCAAAATGGAAAAATTTTGATATTTAAAATTCCAGGTTCAAACCCTGTCAGCAGAATTTTCTTTTATTTCATATGACCTTTATACTATTTATATAAATAGTTGATAATAAATATGCCATTAAATCCGTAACAACATAATGATCCGAACCCTGTCAACAAAATTTTGTTTTATGTCATAGGGTTTCTATAGGCTTATATAAATATTTGGTAATAAATATACCATCAAGTCCATTGTAGCACAATGGTTAAATTTCGATATTTGAAATTCTATGTTCAAATCCTTGTAGCTGAATTTTCTTTTATTTCATATGATTTTTATACTATTTATATAAATAGTTGGTAATAAATAAGTCATTAAATCCACAATAACACAATGGTTCAAACCTTGTCAAAGAAATTTCATTTTATGTCATAGGGTTTCTATACGTTTATATAAATATTTGGTAATATAGATATCTTCAAATCCGTTGTAGCACAATGGTTAATTTTTTATATTTGAAATTCAAGGTTCAAATCCGAAGTTTTCTTTTATTTCCCAGGACCTTTAAACTATTTATATAAATATTTGGTAATAAATGTGCCATTAAATCCCCAATAACACATTGGTTTGAACCTCGATAACGAATTTTTATTTTATGTCATAGGGTTTATATACGTTAATATAAATATTTGGTAATACATATATCATCAAATCCGCTGTAGCACAATGGTTAAATTTTGATATTTGAAATTTTGTGTTCAAATCCTGGCAGCAAAATTTTCTTTTATTTCATATGATTTTTATACTATTTATATAAATAGTTGGTAATATATAATTCATTACATCCACAATAACACAACCACCTTGTCAATTGAATTTTGTTTTATTTCATAGGGTTATAAATGTTTATAGAAATATTTGGTAATAAAATATACCCTCAAACCCACTGTAGCACAATGGTTAAATTTCGATATTTGAAATTTTGGGTTCAAATCTCAGGAATGGAATTTTCTTTTATTTCGTAGGGTTTTTATATTATTTATATAAATAGTTAGTAATAAATATGCCATTAGATCCGCAATAACACAACCACCTTGTCAATGGAATTTTGTTTTATTTCATAGGGTTTATATACGTTTATATAAATAATTGGTAATATATATACCATCAAATTTGTTGTAGCAAAATTGTAAAATTTTGATATTTGAAATTCTGGGTTCAAACTCCGGCAGTGGAATTTTCTTTTATTTCATAAGACCTTTATACTATTTATAAAAATAGTTGGTAATAAATATGCCATTAATTCTGCAATAACACAATGATCCGAACCCTCTCAATGAAATTTTGTTTTATGTCATGGGGTTTCTATACGTTTATATAAATATTTGGTAATAATTATATTATCAAATCTGTTGTAGCACAATGGTTAAATTTTGATATTTGAAATTCCGGGTTCAAAACTTTGCAGTGGAATTTTCTTTTGTTTCATAGGACCTTTAAACTATTTATATAAATAGTTGGTAATAAATATGCCATTAAATCCGTAACACCACAATGGTTCGAACCTTGTCAAAAGAATTTTGTTTTATTTCGTAAGATTTATATACGTTTATATAAATGCTTGGTAATAAATATACCATCAAATCTAGATAATTGAAATTTTGTATTCAAATCCTAGCAGCGAAATTTTGTTTTATTTCATAGGGATGTTTATACTATTTATATAAATAGTTGATAATAAATATATCATTAGATCCGCAATAACACAATGGTTTGTTGATGCGGTATTAATTTATACTTAAATAATTTATTAACTTTATGGTACACAGTAATTGCTTTTCAAATCTTTTGCAGCCGTAAAGTTTTATCTTTGTTAGTGGTCTTTTTATTTATTTATTTTTCGTAGGATCTATTTGCTTTTATATAAATATATTTTTTTTAATAAAGGTATTATGGATCTGTTGTACACAATAGTTAAATTTTGAGAATTGAAATTATGGGTTCAAACCTTGGTGATTGAGTTTTTTCTTTTAAATTTCATAGCATCAATACACAGATTCATATAAATATTTATTTATAGAAATGCCATCAGATCCGTTGTAGTACAATGGCTGAATTTCAAAAATTGAAATTTTGAGTTTGAACCCTGTCACTGGAATTTTTTTAGAGAATATTTTGCATGTTGATATAAATAATTGGATTAAAGATGCCATCAATTCTGCTATATTCCAATGGTTAAGTTTTATGGATCCAAATTCTGGATTTGAAGTTTTTTCTTTTGGTCTTTTTTATTCTTTTTATTTATTCCGTGGGATAGGACTCGACGTTTATATAAATATTTGGTAATTTTTTTCAATTCTTGATTGGCTTGTGCCATAATAATTATTGATTTTGTACCCAAAAAAAAAAAGAGTAATAAAGTTAGGTCTTATTGATTTTGATAATACTATTAAATTCATCATCTTTAACAAACTTTCAATTACATTACATGTCAAACCAAAAAACACAGGAACAAGCCTCAGCAAGAAGCAACATCAAAAAGCACAAAAGGCTCAATACTGGAGGAAAACTCGTCTAAGCAGAACCTAGGCTCCTCAAAACTCAAGCCAAGCTTAGCTAACTGATGGGCAACTTGATTAGCTCTTCTCCTTACATGCATGAAAGAAATAATTCCCCAAGTCGTAATATATGTATATCATCAACATGACCTCCATACCACTTCAAAAATCCCTCATGTGACCTGAGAGCTTGTCCGGTTTTAGCTAACACACAATGATGGACCCTAGTCTCTCTAGCTAGAATGTGATTTTGTGTCCCTGCCTCTAGTGGCACATAACCACTGCCTTGAGATCTGAAGATCGCCCTTTGTCCTCGTTGGCACATGTCAACTACCATTTTCCGACTCCTGCATTACGTCAGACAACATTTGTTAAACTACGCGAAGAACTCCATTGGAAAATAGGGAAAATATTATGCTTAGTCTCTAACTTAAGTAAATAAGTGATTAGATGCAATCATCTCACCTGAATAACAATTGAATAAGGAGGCGGCATGTGGAGGTTAAGTCCCTTCCTTGAGACCGAAATTCGAACCTAAAAAGTAACAAGAAGAAGACAAGCTTATCATTCTTTTCCTTTAGATTCACACACTTGGAATCACAAATTGATACTTTTACCTCAGTTTTCCAGATAATTTAACAGTATAAACTCTGAAAAAGTTACAAAGCAAAAGTGGATGCTATATACTGCGACCAACTTGCAAGTCAACTTCGATGAAGTTGCAGCATGTCAGCTAAACTTTTGTCCATCCCATATCGCTATGTAAGTGCATGCAAATAGAAGATATTGGAGAATTTGATTTTCCCCAGTTTGCAAATGAGGATTAGAATAATAATGCACAAATCATAAGGATTTTGGTAGATGTTAGGCTTTAGAAACTAGAAAGTCAGAGACATGAGGTTCACATATGTTTTACAGAACATAATATTGGCGAATGGAAGAGATAGCAAGCTCAAAAATGGGTGTTGCAGAGATAAGCATGCCAAACTGAAGTGTCACAATGCAATAGATGAATTAACACTGGAAAGAGACCCACAAGAAAAGACAATGAAACTTAGGTAAAGTTCTAATATTGACATAAGGGACAGAAACAGTGGAAAATGATATTATTGTCAGAATTTCATAAACCTAATAAAAAATCAAACAAATTCATGTATCTGACTCGATTTACTGGGAATTCAGGCTGAATTGGTTGAAGTTGCATTGCATTCTATACAAGTTGCAGACATCTTAGCAAAAAAAACACGAACAACTTGCAAGACGACCACATAAACACAAGGAAAGCCAGTTGAGTAAAACACCCAAAACAAATAAATGTGAAACATAAAAAATATGCATCATCTGGAAATAATACCTGATGCTTTTCCTTCCATCTCGAGAAAAAATTAGTCCCTAGTAACTGGAACAAGTGGTCCCTCATCTCGTCATTTGTCACTAATAAACACTTGCAACTCACTGCAGCATATTGCCAATACCTGCAAATAAACGTTGGAGAAAATTTTGGCAATGATGAACTATGAAGGTCACAAAAATACAGCTACAAATCAAAATCTAAAATGTACATAAATTGCAGGTATTGTTGGCAAGTCGAAGAGGAGACCAGGGAAGTGAAGGAAGGAGGCAGCGAGGAGAGCAGCTGAATTTAATTTAATGGATTGTGGAGTATCTAGTATGAATAGAATTCCACACTTCTGAGGGTGTGGAACTTTCTTTTCGTTGACAAAAGCTGCTTTTATTTTATAAACCCTTCTTCATCTTAATATCTTATTGTATTCCTCTTCTATTAGTTCTTTCTCAATGTTTTCTGGATTTTTCTAAGGTCTTGGTGTTCCTATCATATACTTCCTGTTTACTGCATTCTTCTAATTACTTATCTAAAAAATAAAAATAAAAAGAGTAAGAGCAGTTGAAAGGAAAAAAATCAAGTTTGAAGGAAAGATTGATGGTGTTTTGACTAAACTTCAACTTTAGCTAAAGGCGTGTATCCTCCAACGAGGGTGATCCAATAACATGGTCACTGTTCTGAGTAAATATGGAAAGTGCTGAAATACATCAATCAAAGAGAACCAACTTGAGAGTAACGGACGAAGGGACTGAGGCAAGAACACCATAATCATAGATATTGCATTAGTAATTTCAATCCAATCCATTCACAGTCATGAAATACAAACCTACAATCATCATTCGAACCGGGAGGAGTGGCATAAAGTGCACCAGACTTTTTCCAGCTCTCTAACAGTTTCTTGTTTTTAGGATTCTGAGCAGGACCCCCAGTTACACGACTTCTATGCAAAATAACAAGCGGCATTCTCTTTGATGGGCTTATTTGACGTAATTAATTAACAACATTATTAAGCTACAACCAAAAGGAACCACTAAGTAGCACATCTATATATATTTCTAAGAAGAAACTGAATATATATTCTTATAGAGCTTATCTCAGAATCCTCCTTACCCGGTGAAAGCTGAAATTTTGTTGATTGGCAAGGCCTATATTGGCACCATCTATAACTGCATCAAATGGACCATGCTGCTCCAGCCACTCCTGAATGAGTTAAATTAGTCAAGATGTCACTGACAATCATTTATTGTTGACTACATACTGAAATCATTGTAAGGATGACAAGATGTTATTATTGACTAGATCATAGTTAAATAAAGAAAAGTTAAGACATCATTCTAAATATTGTGCAAAGAATTAACAGTTAGAAAGTATACATCATTGTGAATACACAAGCGTATATTGCACATACATATCAAAGTTATCTATATCAGATATCTGTAAATCACAATTTAAGTAGCTAATTAAAAACTAAGCACTGTTTGATAACCATTGAGATGACAGATATTATTCCTTTTGTGCTCAAGTAGGGAAATTGTGTGATCAGCCTACATTTTGTTTCTGCAACTAGAATTTAATCACAGGTTTTAAGTGGATTTCAGTGCTATTCGGTTTCCAATTGCATAAACCATAAATCACTTTGTTGATGCCAAATATGTGCGTGGATGAGCTGGAGGCCTAACTGCACCTATACCTACACAAGGAAAAAAAGAAGGGCTATGGGGTCGCCGGAGGGGTGCCTCCGGGGATGCTCCGATGCTTAAGTTAGGATAAAGCAAATGTCTATGGCGACTTGTCGTGTCGTTCCTCATGCTGAATGAAAAACTTGGGTCTTTTGGAATGCATACCTGGCCCTTTTTATAGGGTTTTTAGGAGTCGGTCTTCTACCTGGGGCGGCAGTGATATGATCCCCCAACTGGGTTGAATAATGATGCCTAAGAGGCCCAGCTAGGCGGTTGGAGACCGTTCATTTAGGGCTTTACCTTGTTGGTTGATCAGGAGCCGTCCAAGTCTAAGGGCGGTTCTGTGACTTGACACATCAACTTGGTTAGGTGATGATGCCTAGGAGGCCCAGCTAGGTGGCTGGAGACCGTTTGCTAGGGCTTTTGCCTTGTTGGCTCAATTAGGAACCGTCCAAGTATCTGGGGCAGTCTGTTGCCCTGACAGCCCAACATAGCTGGGGCATGATGGCCTGGAAGGCGGTGGTGACGTGGAGCCCAACTGGGCCGACTGAGTTGTGAAGAGCAGTTTACGAACAGGGGTTGAGTTTTTCGATCCTGGGTTATCCACGTGTCCTCTCGTGATCCTTTGCCAGGAGGAGCCACATGTTGTCCTTTTATTGGAATGGTAGTTTTTGGCAGTATCACACTTCACACCATTTATTGATATGAGATCTATATAACTCAAGGTGTATCTCAACCAGGGCAAGCATAGCCTTTAACAAATATTTTATGCTATGCTTCTCCAGAAAATTTACCACTGGGAATGTAAAAAGAAGCATTGGCATGCATTTCTTCATAACAGCATAAGATGGTCAGATTAGAAGTTTTTCAATAGTATGAAGTTTGAACAGTGATAAGTAAGAAGATAATTCTTTCCTGATACCACAAAGTAAATATTCAAATGATTTGTAAAAAGTGAAAGAATTAACAAGAAATGCAAATCCAAATTCATGTACATTATAAGAAAGTGCATTTGTTAAACCCCAGAACTAGGAGACAACAAGGAACATGTTCTCATACCTGGAACTGAAAAAAATCAGCCTCAACCTCTCTTTGGCAAGCCAATTTGTTTAATGAGGTAGCAAAGTTTTCTCTCTATCGGGTTGATATCCATACAAACAAGCTTCTCCTTGCAAGAATGACACATGCCCTTCTCATCCATCTGAGTTCTCAAAACCTTCCATTTCCCACTCTCAAGCCACCCCTTCCCATGCCACCCTCCCCCTCCCCTCACAATTCCTTCCCTTACCAGGTTTGCACCCAATTCCCTACCCCAACTTTTGCAGCATCGTCAGACTTTGTTAAATGATGCCCTAGGAGCTGCTGATGTTTGAGTTGTTGAGGTTTAATAAAACAAATGCTTGATCTACTCTTTTATTTTGTTGGTGATAGGAGACATAGAGATTATGTTTGTTATTTTGTTTTATTAGGCCATGTTTTCATCCTTGTTTTAAGGATTACTTTAGGCCTTGTTTTCATCCTTGTTTTAAGGATTGTCTTTTTCCTTTAACAACCTATATATAGGTTGAAATTGTATTCTCAAATTACATTGTGAAAAAAATCAAGTTTGTTTTTGCAAGCTTTTGCACTTCATTTCTATCAAAAAACCGACAAATTGGTATCAAAGCCATAAGTTCTTGAGAGACCTATGAGGTTAAGTGAGCCTAACCACTTACCTTAAACACTTGCATTAAACACTCGCCATCTTCCCTATCCAAAACACAAAAGCCTACAACCAACGCAAGATGAGTTCAGGAGCTTCATCGAATGCACTAGCGCCTCCGGTGTTTGATGGAACGAATTATCAATTGTGGGTTGTCCGAATGGAAGCCTATCTTGATGCTAATGATCAATGGGAAGTCGTTGAAAATAAGTACGAAGTTCCTCCCTTGCCCGACAATCCAATTATGGCTCAAATAAAAAATCACAAGGAGATAAGGCAAAGGAAATCAAAGGCAAAAGCTAGCTTATTTGCAGCTGTTTCATCTTCAATTTTCATCAGAATCATGAAACTGAGGACAACAAATGGAATTTGGGACTTCCTGAAGAAGGAGTATGAAGGAAATAAACAAGTCAGAGGCATGCAAGTTCTGAATCTGATCAGAGAATTTGAGATGCAAAGAATAAAAGAATCATAAACAATCAAGGAGTACTCTGATAGACTCCTTGACATTGTTAACAAAGTAAGGCTTATTGGTACTAATTTTTCTGATTCTAGAATAGTTCAAAAAATCCTCGTAACAGTTCTTGAAAAGTTTGAGGCTACAATATCATCAATAGAAAACTCAAAAGAAGTGCCAAGTATTACCTTGGCAGAACTGTTAAATGCACTACAGGCTCAGGAACAAGGGAGACTTATGAGGCAAGAAGGATATGTGGAGAATGCATTCCAAGCTATATCACGGAACAATATGTACAAGAAAGAGAAGCAAAGCAATAGCAATAACAGCAGCAACAACACTACGTTTCTACTATGTCCTTATTGCAAAAAAATCAATCATCCACAGAAAAGGTGTTGGTGGAGGCCGGATATAAAATGTCACAAGTGTGGTTAGCTTGGGCACGTGGAAAGAATATGCAAATCTCAACAGCAGGAAGGAGAAGCCAAAACTGCTGTTGAACAACCTCAAGAAGAGCAACTATTTGTGGCATCATACTTTGCTACCAATAGCTCCACAGAAAGCTGGCTTATAGATAGTGGTTGCACAAGCCACATGACTTATAATCAAGAGCTTTTCAAAGAGCTTGACAAAACTGCCATTTCTAAAGTTAGAATTGGAAATGGAGCATATCTTGCTGTAAAAGGCAAAGGAACAGTTGTAATCGAAGGCCACACAGGTTTGAAATTAATTTCTAATGTCTTATATATTCCTGAAATTAATCAAAACCTTTTGAGTGTTGGTCAGCTGCTGGAAAAAGGATATAAGGTGTTGTTTCAGGATAATCATTGCTTGATTACTGATGCACAAGGCAGAGAGGTGTTTAAAGTCCAAATGGAAGGTAAAAGCTTTGCCTTGAATTTGTTGGCAGAAGAACAGGCTGTAGTACGCAAAGAAGATAACAATACAATCTTTGGCATAAGAGATTGGGGTACTTTCATCATACAACCCTTCTTGTGCTCCTCCATCATTTTGTCTATGTCAGCAACCTCTTCTTTAAGAATTGATGTCCGCATCTCATGCATAGAATGAGGTTTAAAGTCAGGCCCAAAATTAGAAATAGCCTCAACTGTACTAATCCAATAAGGATTATTCATCAAACTAAAAGGGAGTGCTCCATTGTATATCAAGCGTCCAATTTTTCTACACACATCTTTTATTTCTTTTTGCTTCCATTTGGAATTCAAAGTTGCTTGGCGGGTTTGCGAAGAAGTGAAATTATCCATTGGCCCATTAGGTGTACAAAATGGTTGAGTAGACGGGCCACTGCGACTTGAGATCCTATAGTCTCCAACTAATGGGGAAGATAAACTCTCACTTCTTCCTCCAGGACCCATTCCAATCTCTTCAAGCATCTCATTCTTTTTTTCTTTTGGTTGATTTGAAACTAGCTAACATTGCTACAAGTTCTTCTTTAACATTTTCAGGAACCTTCAAACAAGGTTTCATACCAAAATGAGTGTCCACTAAATGTTGCTTTAATCGGTTTATAGTCTCAGAACAATGTTGATCACAAAATCGAAAATAGTAATATTTTTCTCCAGGATTTTCCTTTGCATACTCCCATATAGGATATTTCTTCAAGCCATGAATATTTTCAGGTTCACCCATACTTCTTAATTCAATTATATTTACACCGTCAATAAGATGAAGAGAAAATAAATATCAATTAAAAACTAGAGTAAAAAAACTACTAACATTAATGCAACTAAATTAAAGCAGTTGCAAAATAAAATCAACAAATCTTACAAGCTTCTTTTATTGTTAACATTAGATATATAATAGTCAAAGACAGGTACTATTTGTGAGGGGGCTGCTGCATAGTAACCCCTGTACAGGTGCTGCTTATGAGGGGATTGCTGCACTGCAGCACCTGTGAGGAAGCTGCTGCACTATACCACCTGTGAAAGGAGCTGCTGCACAGCAGCACCTGTGAGATACTTTGTATTTAGCATTAACTATGTTAATAATGTTATCAACTAGAAAGCCAACGTATCTCATATTCTGTAATAAATGTAGAAAAAAGTACACAACTACAAGTTTGGCTATACACACTAATATTTGGTTCCACAAATATAAGTAGTACAATGATAAATTGATTATAACATAAGCTCATATTATCCTATTATCCATAAAAAAAACTTACAATACTATCATAACCCAACTCACAATAAATCAATAAATAACTGATATATAAATCGAACAAATAAACCCCCACTCAATTAAAGAAAATTTCATGAAAGACACATATCTCTTCTATATAATACTTTCATTATTCTTCCTTTAGGACAGAAACATAACTTGGGTGAATCAGTGGGATTTGAAGTTATGTTTTTGTTGTGGATCATTACCTCAACATCTAAAGAGGCACAACACACTAAGGTGGTCCTTTGTCATGTCAAAGACCATGAAAAACTAGAAAAAAAACAACTGGTGTTGTTTTGCAACCGGAAGAGAAAGTATTCGTAAAAATAATTACATTATTATGTAAACAGGATATCAATGAGCTTCACTGGAAATCAACTGAAAGTATTATGCATGATACCCTTTATTCTTGTAGAATCGGAACATGTTAATATTATTTTTTAGCTTAATAGGAATGGTTAATATAGGTTTTTGTCATAATAGGAAAAAAAATGTGCATCAATTCAAAAAAGCAAGAAATAAATCAATTCAAAGCAATCAATAGACAAACTGTTAATCTAAGACACTGAACTTGCTAATAAGAAACACTTCAAAACCAGCATTCAAATTTCCTCCGCCTTTACTGCATTTTCTCACAAAACAAACAGAGCATCAAACAAAATCTCAATCTTAAATACAAAAAATAAACAACAAATTAACAAACAAACACCAAAAAATACTTATCACAAAAGCTCAGAAAAGGCAAACCATATCAAAATACTCACCAAAAATGACACTGGTAAAACGAAGTTAATAAAATTTTGAAAAAAAACCCTAAATTTAGATTATTTAAACCTAAAAGACCTGAATCAGTCCTTATTCACATAATTTGTAACTTGAAAGCACAGTATAAATGACTAACCTAAGATAATTATGGAGTATGGATGGATAAGTGAAAGCGAGAGAAAGATGAAGATGGCTTACAGGTAAGGACTGTAGTAAGGAGCTGGAGTACCAGTGAGACAAAGACGTGGCTTCAGGGAAGAAACCTAAATGGGTAAGGCTCTTATTAATACGACGTCGTTTTGGTTAAATGAGGCTGATTTAATTTAAGTCAAAACGATGTCGTTTTGAGTTTGCTGATTTTAAAAAAAAAATATTTCATGGGGTGTACACCTAGACGCCTAGGGCTGGGCGAACTTCTAGACCCACAAAACACACACCCAGTAACAGGAACGCCTAAGATTTCGCGCCTTGGGGCGTTTTAGACCCGTTTGGCCTTTGGGCGTGCCCAGAATCCACCTTTTTAAACACTGTTATTCACCACTTGATCAGCCTTTTCATTGCATTTCAGAATCTGGGCATGAACTCCTTTACCAACTCGCAAAAATTTCAAATTAGCGCACGCCTTTAACGCCACAGAAAACGTAAAATTACTTGGCTCCACAAAATGTTACAGTATGTCAATATAAAAACGCAAAGCTTCCCTAAAACACCCATTTCTTTAATACCCAATTTCCATTTCCACCCACACTAACTCAGGCAAGTAACTGTCTTCAAGGGCATCAATAGAAAAGAGACGGGCATGGTTGACATGGTTGCAAACGGAAAAAAAAAAAAAAATGTGATGAGCTTGCTTTGTAATCTGTGGTCTTTGAAGAGGTTGTTATTGTTATTGCTGTTTTGTAGGAGCGGTGAGTAGAGTCTTTGGCCATGGTGCAAAGATCTTGTGGAGATGCAAGCATGGAGCATGAGGGAGTACGCCTCAGGATTCATGAAATCAGTCTTTTGGGTTGTGTTTGTTTGTTTGGCAAAAGAGAAAATTGAGATAACTTTCAAATTTTTTTTCTAATTTTGTAAACTATTTGATTAAGATTTTTAAATTTATTTACATGGGAGCTAATGAATAAATGTCATGTGGCTAAATTTGTAATGTTTTTCTAATTGGACTGTTGACTATGCTTCACGTCAGCTTTTAATAAGCCACAATAGATTTTCGTTTTCGTCTTGACGGAATATTTAACAGGAGTGATTTGTTTGTTAATTTTTACAAATATTAATGGTCACCTTACACACTTTTGAATCTCAATGGCCAAAATCAGTGTTTTAAAAAACGTAATTGGGGCGGGCTCAGGGCGCGCGCCCACGGGCAAAATCCGCGAAAAACGCCCATGAGGGGCTTTTTTTTTTTGCAACCTCAAAACGAGGTCGTTTTAGTCAGCCCCTACTAATTCTTCTTCTCTATGGCTCGAACTCATGATCTAATGTGCCATAGACCTTACCACTGAGCTAGTACTCTTGATATGATATTATTACACTTCATAAATATATAATACGTGTTATTTAGTTTAATAATAATTACAAACTATTTAATTAATCACTTATAAATTACAATAATATATAAATATAAGTTATACTTCATATAATTTATATATAAATATATATTAATATTTATAAAATTATAATTATCAGACTATAAAGAGTTAGTAACGTATTAAATTTTGATAAAAATTAATTAAAAATTAAATTATTTTTATTTTACTATTCTACTTAATTAATTAATATTATTTTATTAAAAAGTCAAAACGCCCAAAAATATTCAAAAAACTTACCTGGATTTTCAGCCTTTTAGGTCAGAATTTTAAATTTTCAACATTTTGATTGGACGTCATCACAAATGGAACCACTATGTTGAAAGACCATAGTGTAAATTGATGGATACATATGCAACAAATGATAGTGTACGTCTAATATCATGTGATTAAAATTTTCATCAAATTGTTTGATATTTGTGTAAAAATATTTTGATAAATATTCATTCATAGGTCTTAAGTTAGTAAAGTTTATTGATAATTAATTTATTTATATTATTTTAATTTTTTAATATTTTTATAATTTGATTAATATTATTTTATTCAAAACACCCCAACGTTTCAAAAGACTTACGTCCCAACGCTTCGGGACTTATGTCTCGCCTCATTGAGGTAAAACACCTCGCCCAACGCCCTTGCCTCTGAAAACACTGGCCAAAATATTAAACTGGTCAAACATCAATGGCAAAAATGTTATTTAGCCCAATTTTAAGCCTAAAAGGCAATACAAATTCATATTTTGCAAAATGCAAGCGAACAGAATTTTAAAGTACCATTGGCTTACACTTCACATGATGGCAGAGATGGAGAAAGAGACATCCTTCTGGGACAAACGTATAAAACGGCATCGCTTTCATTACGTTTCAAGTTTTCTTGCACCGGTCCGATTGCCCGACGCTGATGTCATAACTCGCGAACACAAGCTCACAGCTGTCGGATCGATATTTTCTTTTTTCTTTTTTAATCATGGATAAAAATCATTATTTTCTTTTTTTCATCAATATTTTTAAAATATAAATGTCGATTTCTAAAAATTCCTTTGTCCTGCTGATTAGTGGTCCTGCTGACTTTTAGGGTAGTTAGTTCTTTCGATATAATTAAATCATCATAATTTACCATTTAATAATTAAATAATTAGACATATCGATATCCCAACACAAAAGATAAACTTTGATCTCTTAATTTAATTTTACCCAAAACAACATCCCAAGAATCATCCAATGATGATGCAATTAGCGGAATAATAATCTTCAACGTTTTCCCTAACTTCTCCTCGAATCGGACGGACTTAACGACACGCAAACGGAGTACCTAACGAGGATAACAAATAATGATCCCTTTATTTCGATTTCTTTCTCTGGCTAAAAAGTTATCCAACTTTTTCCTCTTAAAATTTTCCTTTACTTTCTCTCTCCCCAAACAGTTTATCTTCTTTTTCTGACACATCTCTGCAACTCTACGTACAAACCTTTCATGTCCTTTTGGCAAAAATTTGTCCCTTTTCACTCAAGAGCTCTTCGCCTTTCGAATCTCTCTCACTAAAAGTCACTTTCTCTCTCTAAGAGAACACGCGCAGTCTCCATCGATCATGCTCCAAAGCTTAGTTCCACAATCGCCTATCAGTTCAAACCCTAATTCTAATCCTAGCTCCGGTTCTTCAATGAGGACTAAACGCGTGGAGAGAGACGTCGCTGGCGGCGACTCATCCGGCGACGATCCCTCCACCAAGCGACCGAACTTCTCCGGCGATAACACCGCCGTCGAAGAAGAAGAGACTGTCATAGAAGGAGAGTCAGCGGGGCTAAGGCTCCTTGGGCTCTTGCTGCAATGCGCCGAATGCGTAGCCATGGAAAATCTCAACGACGCCACCGATCTATTACCGGAGATCTCGGAACTCTCCTCTCCGTTCGGTTCCTCCCCGGAGCGAGTTGGAGCGTACTTCGCGCACGCGCTCCAAGCGCGCGTGATAAGCTCATGCCTCGGTTCTTACTCTCCTCTTACCACGAAAACACTAACCCTAACTCAGTCCCAGAAGATCTTCAACGCTTTGCAATCATACAATTCAATTAGTCCGTCGGTCAAATTCTCTCACTTCACGGCCAATCAAGCCATCTTCCAAGCATTAGACGGCGAGGATCGAGTCCACGTCATCGATCTCGACATAATGCAAGGACTTCAATGGCCAGGATTATTCCACATACTCGCTTCTCGGTCCAAGAAGATCCGATCGCTCAGGATAACCGGTTTCGGGTCATCCTCCGAGTTGCTCGAGTTAACTGGACGAAGACTCGCTGACTTTGCGAGTTCACTTGGTCTCCCATTCGAGTTTCATCCGTTGGAGGGCAAAATCGGGAATATAACGGATTTGAGTCAACTCGGGTTGAGACCGAACGAGACGATAGTAGTTCACTGGATGCACCATTGTTTGTACGATATAACTGGGAGTGATTTAGGGACGTTGAGATTGTTGAGTTTGTTGCGGCCAAAGTTAATCACGATCGTCGAACAGGATCTGAGTCACGGGGGTAGCTTCTTAGGGAGGTTCGTTGGGGCATTGCATTACTATAGCGCTTTGTTCGATGCGCTTGGGGATGGATTGGGTGTTGACAGCATAGAGAGGCATATGGTGGAGCAACAGCTGTTTGGGTGTGAGATTAGGAACATCGTGGCTGTTGGTGGGCCCAAGAGAACTGGAGAGGTGAAAGTGGAGAGATGGGGTGATGAGTTGAGACGGGTCGGGTTCCAACCCATTTCTCTCGGCGGTAACCCTGCCGCCCAAGCCAGCTTGTTGCTTGGTATGTTCCCCTGGAAAGGGTATACTTTGGTAGAGGAAAATGGGTGCCTGAAGTTGGGGTGGAAGGATTTGTCCTTGTTGACTGCTTCCGCTTGGCAGCCGTTCGATTGAATGGATGAGATCCATCATGGATTCGATCAAAGTTATTATGATTCATTGGTTTATTAGTGATGACTGATGATCATGATATGAAGCACTGAATCATTTTCATGGCAACAACGCTCTGCTTTCGGAGAGGGAAAATGCCCTGTTTCTTGATCAACAATGGAAGTTTTCTCAAAAATGAGATTTGATGTTGGAGCATCAAGTGAAGTTATCTTTTTGTTGTAATTCTTTGAAGAAGAAAGCTTTGTATATTATTATTTTTTTTTTTTTGTCAAGTCAATTTTGAAAGGGAATGTGGGAAAAATGGAAAGAGAAAATAAAGGAAAAGAAGAATAAAGTAGTCAACTCCTGCTCTATTAGTATCAATATGGAGTTAGTAGTTCATGAGATCTGTAAGTGCTCGTTTCTACTTGGAACTTGGAAGTCACTGAATTTTTAATTACTTGTTAAACTTGCTTTTACTATTCGGGATTTGGTATGCATCGTTGATTTCTGTGACCATTTCTTTTTGTTTTTTAACAATAATTTTTTTTTTATAAAAAAAACCACTTGGTTTGTGGGTTGCATGGAAGTTGGGGCTTGAGAGTTCCATCTCCCTTGAAAGGAACATTTTAATCAAGAACTTTTTTTCCATTTTCTCGTGTGATCGGCTATGTCCAATATCTTATTCAAGCATATTTCATAAGTTTGGTTTAAGCAAGAATTTTTCAATGACCATAAAATTTGGGAGGATTTTCTATTATTGTTTTTATCTTATTGGGTAAAACTCGTTTCTCGTTTTTTAATTATATTTTTAATTTGAATCTGATTATATGAAACTATCAATGGTTTAATTATATTTTTTAATTTTTAAAATTTAATCTTGATTTTAATTTTAATTGGTATATTGCTTAGGTTAGAAATGGGGTAAAGTTGAAATCAAGACTCGATTTTAAAAATCGATAAGGTTTTGATTTAGCTGTGAAGATTTAGATCATGATATTACAAGATTTTATGTTAAATTTAAAAAGATATGTGAGATATTTGTTTGATTTATGTATTATTTTTTATTTTAAATGGGTTGTGGTGACATTACAAATTTCTATATGGATAATAAGATAGTATGATATTATAATTAAATCAATCATTATACTACTTGTATATGACATTATTTACATATAGCATCGTTTAAAAAGATTTAATTTTAATAATTTAAAAGATACACAAGTACAATGCATTACAGTACTAAAATTAAATTGAAATTGAAATAAAATTGAGGGACGAAAAATATATCTTTTAAGAGTACTTGAAAGTGAAGTTGTATATGCCTTTCATCTTCAAAAATCATAATTGAAAAAGAAAAAAACATTTTCATTAAAGTGCTATCATTATTTAAGGTAGTAGAATGGTACACGCCTCGGAGGAGTTTCCAACCAAGAAGATAGCAAGTAGCAACATTGAAGATGTTTGGTTACTGATTTAATCACGTCACCGTTTACGTAAAAACTGAAAAGAAGAATAAGAAAAAGAAAATTAAAAAGGAAAAATCCGGAAGAAGAAAGACCAACATTGAGGACAAAGTTGCACAGCTCACGACATGAAAAGGCCAAACAAATGAGTCCATGCATGTGATGTACTGTGGAATTTGAAATCTCTGCTGTGATTGAGATATTATTATCATAAATGCTACAACTGCTGTAGTACTTTCTTTCAATCTATGTTGGGTAAAGTCTCAAGTGCATGTGCATTGACAAAGATTGTAGGGTAAATTGCCCAGGAGATTTTTGAAGTATTGTTTTCTAGCATTTGGATTCTTAAATTATGAATTTAATATCAAATATTCTTAAATATTTAATTAGTTTAAAAAGTTTAAAATTAAAAAAAAATGCACGCTTTTTGCCTTCCCGTAAAGTTTTTTTAAAAAGTTTAAAATTTAAGAAAAAATGCACGTTAAAAACTCGAACTCATAACCTAATGAGTGAAATAAACCTTAACCACTAAACTAGTATTCTTGTTGTTAATACATGTTATATAGTTTAATAATAATTACAAACTATTTAATTAATTATTTATAAATTACAACAATATAGAAATATAAGTCATACTTCATATAATTTATATATAAATATATATTAATATTTATAAAATTATAATTATCACACTATAGAGAGTTGGTAAAATATTAAATTTTGATAAAAATTAATTAATTAATTAAAATTATTTTTTTATTATTTTAATTAATTAATATTATTTTATTAAAAATTTGAAACGCCCCAAATAATTCAAAAGACTTATGTCTCAATGCCTCGGGGCTTATACCTCGCCCAAAGCCTTCACCTATGAAAACACTAATTGTAATGTTGTCATCTTCGTTAATATAATGGCTATTTTTCACTTTGAGATTGTTGAATACACTAAATAAATGTTTCAATAAACTTTATAAACCATTTGGAGATCATTCAATTTTTTTGATAATTTTCAACTAGCGTGCTATTTTTTGTGATTTATCAATATTTAATGGTAAATATTTAGAAGAAAAAAAACTCCAATAGTTAATTTTTTTATACTTTTTCTCATGTTATACTACATTTATCTTTAATATGTTAATTCAAAATATGGATTAATTCATTTTGACGTACGCTAAAATCAAATACTAACACGTGGCTTTTATCAAAAGTCAAAAAACAATTACAATTACAGTAATTATTACAATTTAGTTTCAAATTTTTGAAAAAAAATACTCTCTTCCTAAAAGTTTTAATTAACATGAGAATTAAATTCAAAATAAATAATAGCTGGAGCATAAATTAATAAAATAAATTCTGAAAACAATGTAACATTGAATTTATGTTGTTTCGTTAAGATGTGAGTTGACTGTTTACGTATGTGATATATATAGTAGTTAAAGATCATTTGTGTTTTTTTTCTTCAGTTTCTATTAAATTTATTATAAAATATTTTTTTAAAAAAAACTTGAAATTAAATTGTAATTTCTAGCCATTCTAAGTTATTTATATGAATTTTATTTCATATCCCAAAGACACCAACCAATAGGATATCAACATGTGGCTTGCTCATTAAATATATTATATCAATTATAAGGCCAATCTGCAATGATAAGTTAAGATATACACAAAAAATTTAATCCAACAAAATAAATGACTAGTGACATTTGAAGTGATAAAAATAACAGAGAATGAGATTCAATAACCAAGAATTAATTTGAATCCACTCACTAGTTCAGGTGTATATCACGATAACTCATTTTCATCCATATTTCACTACTATATTTAATGGTAAAACAATATATTTGATGGTAAAAAAAACTTACATTTGATGATAAAACCTACATATTTAATGATATTTTTTTGTCATCAAATGTATTGGTTTATCAACAAATATCAATATTTTTTATCATTAAATATATTGTTTCACTTGAAAATGTAGTAGTGACTTTCTTTTAATTTACTACTTTATTTTTTGATATTATATATTTCTAGTGGTTAGTTTTGTCAAGTTTCAATAAAGCTAATAAATATCAATATCTTTTTTATCATGAAGTATATTGTTTTACTTGAAAATGTAGTAGTAACCTTCTTTTAATCTATTACTTTACTTTTTGATATTGTATATTTCTAGTGCTTAGTATTGTCGAGTTTCAATAAAACTAATATATATATATATATATATATATATATATATATATTAACTCATTTGCAATAAAAATTTGAAGGTAAAACCTGCGATACACTATTTTTGCACATGAATTTGAATTTTTAAAATTTTGAGATGTGATAAAAATCACTTTATAATTAAAATTTATGTATATTGTAGGCTTTACTAATAGAGTGAAAGCAAAAAAAAATTTGCAAAATTTGGGAGATCCGTCCGTATTAAATATTTTATTATATAAAAAATGTTAGAAAAGACAAATATTTTATTTTTCTTTCATCCTTCGGACTTTTGACTTAAACATCAAAAAGTTTCTCAAAATTCTTTATCCAAACATGACAAAATTGTATATATGTTAATTTAAAAAAACATTATACTATGCCTTTTTTAAAAAGTTAGCATATATAATAATAATAAACCAAACATTATACTATGTTTAGGAGTTTAAAGGAAAAAAACAAAGACAGTTTATAAAACAAATGACAAAAGGGTGAAATGAGAATAAAAGAGAGATTGATAACTTACTTTCTAGGAGTTCAAGAGAGTAAAGGATGGTAAACTTACTCCCTCAAACTTTGTAAGCCCTCATTTTGGGTGTTAAAATTTAAGGGGTTTTAGAGTATTATAGAAAAGAATTTTGACTCGATCGATCCGGTTTTATAGTAATTATCACGAAATTGATAAATTTTATTGATAATTACAGGGAATTATAGTAGTAACTGAATAAAAGTAAAACATTTAAATTTTCAATTACTATTACGGTTCCTTGTTATTACTAATAAAATTATCCGATTCTGTTGTAATTATCACGAAACCGAGTCTGTGTGAACAAAACTCTATAGAAAAACCTTCAAAACCTTTATTTTCTTTACAAAAAATCTCACAAACAACAAATATAAGTTGATTTCTTTTACTTTTCTTATTCTATTATAAAAAAATCCTTATCCAAACATAATGAAATTGCAGTGGAACAACATAATTATAATTATTACACTTCTAAACTCACATGTTAATTACAATTTGTTTCTCATTGCTTTGGGTCAAATAAAATTCAATTATCGTAGTATAAAATGTATTAAATTGATATATTATCTCAACTAAGTTAACGTCATTAGTTTATTTGATTTTTCTCGTGTCATTGATGATAACATTTGAGTAAATTATAATTTAAAATGATGAATGTCTCAATTAATTTCAAGAAATAACATATGTAACAAAAACTCAAACACTATTGTTTCTTGTCGTTTGTTTTTATTTCCATTTATTAATTTTTGTTGTTTTATCTTAAACTTAGTTCAAGTATTTTTCAATTTAGACGTTAACTTCACGTGTCTTAGTCTATGTGCTGCGAAAATCCATTAATTTAACGGTGTTAGCCTCCCAAAAGAAATTGATGTTAGCTTAGTTAAAATAAAGACCTAACCCCCAAGCTATCAATTTGTTACACTTTAAATGGCAGCGGTTGAATTTTTTGGCCCAAACCACAAAGGGACAAATTGTAAATAAACCAAAAAAATAGTAAGCCAATTCCAATTATATTCTGCGAATCAAACGAGTCGTTAAAAAATTTCGATGCGATTAACCGCACTGAAATTTCTATGCAAACTACTGAGCGTTTGTGTCTTCCATCGTCTCCAATGGCTATGGCATAGAGTCGATTCTCTCTCTAGAATTACTCCGTAACTTTTGGGGAGGGAACCACGCCACCAACCGGACCAAACCATCGGTTCGCCCGTATCACTGGCTACCGGCTGGTTGAGGTTGCAACTCAACCGGAAGCTTCGATTCTCCTCCTTTCCTGAAAGCGGTCCGCCACTAGATCGTCCGGTGGGATCCAATCAATTCAGCCAGACCCAACAGGTTCACCCGTACATTGCTAAAACATGTAAGGTTTCCTTTTTTTTTGGTCCTTTCTTCTTCTTCTTCTTCCAATTTATAGCGTTGATTTTAAATTTATTTTCTGAGCTATAATGTAGTAGACCTCTTGAGATATTGTGCATTGTTTTCTTTTAGGTGATAATTTTATTTTGGCTCAATATGCACATTTGTTTGCCTCTTCGTGTGTTGTACTTTATAATGTAAAGTCTTTTAGTTTATAATGTAGCATTTTAGTATTGACTTGAATTTTGTTTTGTGAAACTTGATAGTAGCTATCGTGATAATTTTTCTTAACAAAGTCCATAATGTGAACCTTTTAACCACAAAAATTTACAGTTTTCTTGCTTTGGATAGTGAAGTAGTGATAGCGCACTGTAGATTAATCTGATATTTTAATGTACCGATGGAGTTTTACTTTGTGAGGTATAACGTTAGGCTTTTCTGGCTTGCTATGCACCATTTCTACTGTCCAGGCTGCAGAGTATAATGTGAAATGCTTGTGTTTGGCTTAGCTTATAATGCACCATTTTGATATTCGGATTTAAATTTGTAAACCATCATGTGTAGCTTATTGCTCACTTCCTTCCTTTTATGGAAAGGTTAACTGGTTAAGGGGGTCTTGTAGTTTCTTTTTTTGCTAATAAAAGAAAGGACAGGTGGGGGACAGCCATTCCTCAGCAAACCCTCATTCTAAGTGACCATTAGAACATCTATCCCTTGGGGAACCAATACCAAAAGAGACCTGGACAAAGTTTGTAGATGATCCAGGTCCTCAGGTTCCCTGTACCTGACCTCAACTCAATCAAGGTCACATTGCGATTTGCTTTGATTTGATTAGTGGAAAATGGAATGCAGATTGCCTCAACCCAGACTCGAACCCACGTCCTTTAACTTGGATTGAACTTTAGCCACTAAGCCAAGGCCTTGGTAGTAAGGGGGTCTTGTAGTTTCTTTTTTTTTCAGATTAAATTTTCGTTTATTCTTATTCAGGGTCAGATGATATGACGTGAGCTTACTCCTTATAACAGTGAACTTCTTGAGTTGAATTACTTGGTTCACATTTCTTTTGAGGAAAACAGTATTGTGGTGACTCTTAATGTGCATAGCCTTGCAGTGGTTTTATCAAGATTTATAGTGAAATGGAGTCGGGTCTGGAACCAATACCAATTACACCTCAAAAGCAGGACCTGGCGTGGAAGCATTGTCAAATCTTCAAAAACGGGCAACGGGAACAGATTAAGTGTATATATTGTGACAAAATGTTTAAGGGTGGTGGCATATATAGATTTAAGGAACATCTTGCCGGTAGGAAGGGACAAGGCCCTATTTGTGACCGAGTTCCAAGCGATGTTCAGCTTTTAATGCAGCAAAGCTTAGATAGGATCATAAGGAAGCAGAGGAAGAAAAAAAAGACAACCCCAGAGATTTTAACCAACTTTAATTCCCCTTCTGGTGAAGTAGACCCACATGCCAATCATAGTGATATGACTAATGGGTTCAAAATGGTTGCACTTCCAAATCCAGTGTCACCTAATTCAAATTTGCTCTTGAGCGGAGTAGAAGAAACAAGTTATAAAAGTACAAATAGAAGGAAGAGGGATAGTGCTAAAAGTTTTTCCACCAACGCCAATGGTGGTACTAAAATTGATATTGCATTGGGTTCAAAAAGAGTAGACAATCCAATTCAAATGGCAATTGGACGTTTTTTGTATGATATTGGGGCAAATGCTGATGCAGTGAAATCAGCTTATTTTCAACCAATGGTTGATGCGATTGCTGCTGGAGGATTGGGGGTTGTCGTGCCCTCACATAATGATCTTTATGGTTGGATATTGAGGGATTCTGTCGAAGAAATGAAGAATTATATTGATGAATGCAAACTGATGTGGGGCAGGACTGGCTGTTCCATTTTGGTTGACCAATGGAACTCAGAAAAAGGTCGAACCTTGCTAAACTTTTTGGTTTATTGCCCTCAAATGACAGTGTTTTTGAAATCTGTGGATGCATCCCAGATCATGTATTCCATAGATCATTTGTATGAACTGCTTAAGCAAGTGGTCGAAGAAGTTGGAGTTGAACATGTTGTGCAAGTGATCACTAATACTGAAGATCAATATATGACTGCTGGGAAAAGGTTGATGGAAACCCATCCTCACCTATATTGGGCTCCTTGTGCGGCTCATTGCATAGATACGATGCTTGAGGATTTTGGAAAGCTTGGGTGGATAAGTGAAATAATTGAACAGGCTCAAAGTGTCACAAGATTTGTTTACAATCATAGTGTGATTTTGAATATGATGAGGAGGTTTACTCTTGGTAACGACATTGTGCAACCAGGAGTCACTCGTTTTGCTACAAACTTTACAACATTGAGACGAATGGCTGATCTTAAACTCAATTTGCATGCTATGGTTACTTCACAGGAGTGGAGCGACTGTCCATATTCAAAGCAACCAGGGGGATTGGCGTTGTTAGATGTCATAAGTAATCAGCCTTTTTGGAATTCATGCATCTTGATCAGCCGTTTAACGTATCCACTTCTGCGAGTTATGAGATTAGTTGGTAGCAAGAAGAGGGCTCCTTTGGGGTATGTTTATGCAGGAATATATCGAGCAAAAGAGGCAATTAAGAAAGAACTTGTCAAGAGAGAGGAGTATTTGGTCTACTGGAAAATTATAGATTATAGGTGGGAGCAACAGTGGCATCTTCCTCTTCATGTTGCTGGTTTCTTCCTTAACCCCAAGTTCTTCTATGGTACTGAAGAAGATATGCGTAGTGAGATCCTGTCAGGCATGTTTGATTGCATAGAGCGGTTGGTTCCTGATGCGGATGTCCAGGATAAAATTATCAAAGAGATAAACTTGTACAAGAATGCTGTTGGAGATATGGGGAGGAAGATGGCAATTAGAGCTAGAGAGACTCTGCTTCCTGGTAAGAGTTCTTTCATATTGGATTGTTACTTACATTTGCTATATTACAACTTTCTTCTTTGCTTATGATGTTGCTTGCATTTTTTAATTGAAACAATCTGTTTCCTTGGAGTGAAGTGTTGCCTATTCAAAAAGCAAGGATGCCTAGTTGAAGTGTTACAAGCATATGTAACCGTTTAGAGTCCTTTGTAGGAAAAGGCTGAGTATATGCAATTAACTTGTCAGAAAAATCCCCTCACTCTTGTGTTTGTCTATCTAGTGAGTTTTGAAATTTCATGTACTGTACCACATTTCTTCTTTGTCAATGTCTTGCATGTAATTGCATGTTCTCTTCATTTTTCTGTTTATATTTTCTTATTGATTTACTTCCAACTATTTTTTTCCCTTTTTCCTGAAATACTATATATCTTAGCCGAATGGTGGTCAACATATGGAGGAGGTTGCCCAAATTTGGCACGTTTGGCCATCCGTATTCTCAGTCAAACTTGTAGTGCAATTGGGTGTAAGAGAAAACAAATTTCTTTTGAACAAATACATGAAGCAAGGAACTGCCTTGAGCGACAGCGACTAAGTGATCTTGTCTTCCTTCAGTACAACATGCGTCTGAGAACAATGTGAGTAGAAACCAATGGAACCTAATTGTAATTATATATTTGACTTTTGGAGGGGAAAGGAGCTCTTATTCTTTTGCTTGTCTCGAAGTAGGGTTGATCAAAACAAAGAATATGATTCAGTGGACCCAATATCATTTAACAACACTAATATTCTTGAAGACTGGGTTATGGGGAATGAAGCTTGCCTGGAAGACCATGGAAGTTCAGATTGGACGTCCCTCGAATTGCCTTTTGCAAACATGATAGTTTCAGGACCCTCAGATGATGAAGCTGAAGACTTGGGTACAGGTAACTTTGGTTGCGTTTGAAACCTTCATAAAGAAACTTAAAGTAAATAAATAGATTAATATGCTAGCAAGTTTTTGATATGCAGGTTTTGAGGATCTTAAGGTTTTTAATGGGTGGAAAGAGATCAAGGAGGAAAGTGCTTTGTACAAGGTACAGTAGAACAGCATCTCAGAGAAACTTTTCTTATCTGGAGCACTGACATCGTTGACTGCTTACCTTTTCCGTTTATCACCCAGGGAAATGCATTGTAGAATAATTTAGTATGTATAAAGCTATGATTCAGGCCGAAGATAACGCAGTATCATATATGCTCAACAAACATGCAAAAAGGAAAAATCAGACTCTTAGGGTAGGGTGGGGTTTTTAATTAATTCAAAATTGGCAAATTTTCTCTATTTTAGGTTGGATTTTTTTATAAGTTATTTTGAGGTTGGAATTATTTTTGTGATATTACAATTTCACTTCTCTCTTCTTTCATTTTGCTAGACAGATTGAATAGAGTTGTCCTAGTCCCACTCAAGGTATACTAGAAAATCAGGGATGTAAATGATAAGGGTGGAGCGGGAGCAAAGGGAAGAGATGGACTTTTAGATATCTTTACAGAATGATAAGATTTTTTCATTTAAGATCATGCATTGTATTCTGATGATGCTGTTACCTACCAGAACCAGATGGCCATGGATTAGAACTGGTGCTTCATAAAAGAAGAGCAAATATGAGGAATGCTATGACAAATTGACAATAACTCGGTCTCCTGTGACATTGATTTGACCGCCATCAAGTTCTCAAAGCATACAAGTAGGTAGTTTCCAGGTTTGGGGAAGGGGCATTACAGCTGATTAATAGAAAGATTGGTTGTATATAATACTGTAGATTTAATACTCTTGTAGTAATAATCTCTTTTGCAATTCATTGAATACAAGCAGGTGGCTTCTAGAGTAAGTCACGTATCCCATCAGTGGCTGGAGACAAAGGGGTCCCTACCCGCCACCCCTTATTTACCTTCTAAAGGTTGGCATCATGAAACTAAAACTTTCATTTCCATCAAGAGAGAATAACTCAGAATTCTGAAGTCGAGGAATTTCTAAGTGTTTTGGCAAATTGTTGATTCCTCATTCTACAATTAGTTTCTTGGCTTTTCATATAAAAATGAATTAGATTCGTATGTTGCCTTTAACCATCCTTAAATTTCAGTATAGATTATAGTACCAATTTTTGTAGATCTAAAATCAGATTCAGAGATGTTGGGAATCTTGACCAGGTAACCAAGTAATTAGAACAGTAGCCAAAGTCCAAGCTGTAATTGGATGATCCTGGCATCAATATACCGTACACTAAACTATATAGCTAAAAATGTTTTGTGGCCAGCTTGTGCAATATAGCTAGTACCCATTCAAGGATCTTGAAGTCCGTGTTCTATAAATGCTTGTTTCATGGCAGTTCAAAGTATAAAAATTTGGAAGAAAGGTAGTTCCGATCGAATGGTGCCTAATCAGAATAGGCAGGATGTTTGCCTTGGAACGTTTGAGGACAAAAAACCTAGAAAGTGTGAAGTAGGTCTTTGACAGATATTGAATCGAGCTTGCATAATGTATGAATTGGCAAACCAGACCTGCTAGGGTTTGCAAGAAAGTCATTAGCTGCTATATGTAAAAAGCTTGCTTTGGCTGATGTTTGTTTGGTACAAATGGAAAGACAAATTGCAGAACCATCATGACGTTGATTGTAGACAGAAGCTCTGAGGATGAGTTTCTTGGAAATTTGTGTGATATTAGACATAAAGGGCTTATTTGGCGGCCGGATTATCCTATTAGTGTGTTTGGTAGACTGAGGAGGAGGATGAGATGAAGCAAGGATTCAAGATAAAGTCATCCGGTTTTTAGTTAAGATGAGACATCCCATTTTCCTATTCTCCTCTCATCCCGTCCACCAAAACACAACTTAAATCAAGGGAGAAAATGTTGTTATTGTAGGAGAGAAATTTGTGACAACAATGTGATTAACGTTAGTGTTACCTATATGATTAAAACACATTGTTTACTGTATGCAAGAATAAGCAGAGCTTTGGAAGCATGAATTCCTAGAGGATAGATATCTAGACTAGATGGCTCGCTTTCATGGTGAAACCTGTTGCAACTGTTAGTCAGTTTAGTTTAGATTTTAGGGTAGCCAAGAAAAATAATCCGAAACTTTTGCAACCCAATCAATAAAGTAAATACAAATTTGGATTATACACATATGCTTTGCATACAGACAAGGGAAAAGAATGAAAACAAATTCCCTGACCAACCTGAAAACCTAAGCAAGCATACAAACAAATCTTCCCAATCTGCTGTGAATAATTTATATGGAAAGTAATGTAGAATAAAAAACTGTAGATAGAGGCAAAACCAAAAACCATAATACCAAAACTAATATTTTTTCCCAAGAACTATGCCAATGATGACAGACACCAAGGCTACTCCCAAGATCACCTTAAAGCTCATGAATGGAGGAGAGACTTCAGAACTTTGAGTAGTGGTCGCTGAAGAGGATGAGGTCTGGGCAGAAGCTGCCTCTAACCTTTTCTTACTCTTCCGTTTTGATGGAGTAGAAAAGTTCAATCCAATATCTCGAGATTTGACCTCTATTCCGGCCTTCAATTCAACTTCACTGCCCTCAGTTCCCTGCAACATTGTCTAATTATAATCAGCCATTCAATTTTCATAAAAGACTAGGCTTGAAAAAACAGAAACCATGAAATTCTTGATTTAAATGTTATGTTATGGAGTGGGTGGTAGTTTGGATGTATGCCGTTTCACATTATGAAAATATATCAATGAAAATAAATAAGTTCAATATAAACGCTAAAATATTCCTGCCATGCATTAGTTTGAAAACAAAAATGAAATAATATAAGAAAGTGATATAAAAATACCAAAAGGGATTGGGGTGATTGCTTTCAAGAAAAGAAATGAATATTTTCCTGTAAATCTGGAGAAGTCAAAGTAATCCTAAAGTCACTTTGCAAACGAGAAAAAGTAATTGCTTTTGCTTAGACAGGATGCACATAGATGTCATATAAATAGTAATTCTTAGATGCAGATATAAATCTAGATGTCAATTGTTGTAAAGCTAATCTTCTCTAACTTACCTTCATAGCTTCCTCTATCCAAATTCAACATTTTTTATTTAATTTCTTTTACAAGTACCATAGAGGAACGTGAAGTAGTATAAAGTATAAACTCACCTTTACTCTAGAATCAGCTAGCTGCAATTTCTGCTCAAGCTCTTTCACTTGTGTCTCTATAAGTATGACTTCTTTCTTCTTAGCTTCAAGTTCTTCAAGGGAATGCTTCACAGTTGCTTCTCGTTCTAATTCCTTTTGAGAAAATATCTCTTTCTGATTAATTAAAATTTTCAAAAAAGAAAAGAGTTCAGTAATAGTCCTCTCAAATTCCTTGACTTATATAAGTTTAGAAATAGAATTATGCAAATTCACCCTAAAAGAGCTTAATACATGTAATTAGTTTGACAGATCAACAATGTAGACTTAACCTTGAAACAAATTAGCAGCACTAGTTTGAACAATCTTACAGAGAAAGTAAATCAAATTTAGATAGTCGTAGCGCCTAACCTGTTCATCAATGGCTGCCTGAGCAAGTTGTAACTCTCTCTGAAGCTGCAGCACTTGTTCATTTATAACATCTCTATCACTGACTTTACATGCGTAATCTTCCAATTTCAAAGTCAATTCTGCCTCTCTTTGAGCAGCAGCCTTAACACTTTCAACCTACAAAAGAGGGAATTATTAGAAACAATAATTCTGGGGTTTAAGTGTAAGTTACTATAAAAAGATTATTCTGAGGTTTCTTTCTTGATTCTTGTGGTAATACCTCTTCTTTCAATTGAGCTTCAACTTTCACCAATTGTTCTTCAAGTTCTTTGAGACGAGTTTGCAGCACAGGCTTCTCAGCAGCATCATCCTTGAGACTTCCAATTTTAGATGATAAAGCATCCGCATTTTCCTTTTGTTCTTTCAGCTCTCCTTCAAGCTGTAATATCACAGATTGAAGTTCATTCTTGGCATTCTGATACGTTTGGTTCAGCTGGCTGTTCTCCTCCATAAGTGAAGTTATCTATGGCATGAGTACATTATTTCATAAGATTATACGCCAAAAAGGGAAATCATTTTAATAATCAATTATCAAAGTAGACTTAAAGTTTTGCTTCAAACCTGAGACTGTAATCCCAGCCCTTCAGAAGTAAGCTGCTGTGTCAAATCTTCTATGGCCTTCTTTGAAGCATGAAGCTGTTCAACTGTTTCATCCTTCTCAGCAAGGGTCGTGAATAGTTTTGCCTGTAAATCACTAAGTTTGGACTCATACATGGCCAGTTCCTCAGTCAGCTTCAAATTTGCCTCAGCCAACCCTCCACTCTCTTTTTCAAAGTGGCTCGATTTGGTTTGAAATTCCTCATTTATGCTTTCCAGATGCTTCAGTTTCAAGAGAGTCTCTTCCAGCTCAATTTTTTGAGTTTCAGCAACAGCAGATGCTTCATTAGCTTGTTTTTCATACAATTTTATTTGGCCTTCGAGAGCATTTAGCTTTTCATTCAAGTCATTGGCATCTGCATCTCTCTGAGTGAATCTCTGAATGGCTTCTTGTAGCTCTTTTTCTGCTTCAGCGATGCGGGCTTCAGCTGCAGACTGAAGTTCTGAGGCTTTTGAGTGCTTATCCCTGAATTCTGTAATAGTGTTCATGTGGGAAGTAAGTTGTTTAGAAGTGGCTTCCTTCTCAGAAACAGTAGAATTCAGCAATTCCTGAAGTTCATCAATCTTGCTTTTGAGCTGAATGTTTGTCCCAACTAATAGTTCATTATCTGAGGAAGATTGTGAAGCTTTTTCCTCTGCTGCCAAGATCTGTCTTCTGAGTTCTTCGTTTGTGCTTTCCAGAGAAGCCAGTTTCGTCAAACTCTGATCCAGTTCTTCTTTCAAAGAGGAAGATTTTCCAGCAGATTCAGCCACCTGCTCTTCATATAGCTTTATTTGATCTTCAAGAGCTTTCAATTTTTCGAACAGAGATTTGGCCTCCGAATCCTTGTTGGTGAAGTTATCCATTACTTGTTGGAGTTTAAGCTCCGAATCTCTAGTTAAGGATTCATGTAATGATTCAAGCTCTGAGTTTCTTGTAGTAACTTGATCCAATACTCTTCCATGTTGCTCTAGTTGCTCTTCAGCAGATTTTAGCTTCTCCGTTATCTCGCTTCCTCTTAAACCGGCAGCCTTAAGATCATTTTCAATGTCCACCAGCTTCCCTTGTGTCAGATTCAATTCATTCCTCAAGACTTCCACTAGATTTTCTGCTTCGGCATGTTTCTCACTGGAGCTGTTTGATGCGTCTTCTGACCTTTTCTTCTCATCTGTCGCCACATCTAAGCATTCTGTCAATTCTCTCTCCTTTTCATTGGCCATTTGCAGAGCAATTTCAAGGCTTGATGCTCTTGCTTGGAATGCCTCGAGTTCTGATGCAAGCTCAGATACCTTGTCAGAGTATTTTCTCGAATCTGCCTCCGCATCGCCACATTTCTTTTCTAATGTGCTTATCTGTTCTTCAAGTTCTTGAATTCTGTATTTTTCTGCTTCGAGTAACAACTCCAACTCATTCACCTTTTTGCCAGCATCTTCCAATTTGGAGTGAGATGTCTGGAACAGATCTTCCAGTTCAAGGCTACGTTGATGATTCATATTAGATCGGTCCTCATGTTCAGCACATTTTCCCATGGCAATCTTCAACTCCTCCTCAAGCTCTGAATTCCGAGCTGCTGACTGGTTTAGAGTAGATTCCAGCTGGGTTATCTTTTCCTGGTATTCCTGCATTTGGCCATTGAGAAGTTTCTTCTCTTCTTCAACCTCTCCTAAAGTAGTTTTGAGTTCAGATATTTTCTCATAGAATTCTTTCAGTTCTCTCTCTGTGTCACTGTTTTTTAGTTCTGCTAAATTTAACTGTTGCTCAAGCTCCACATTCTTCTGTTCAACTGCTATAAAGCGCGCCTCAAGCTCTCGCAGCTGTGATTTTGCTTCTTCCGCTGCTTCGTTTGAAGCTTGAATTATATCCGCAAACTCAAGATTCTTTTGAGTAGCTGTTGCTGCTGCAGTTCCAGATTCTTTATGGAGCTCCTCCAGGGACTTCAAGTTCTGCTCAAGCTCTGCATTATTAGACAAAGCTTGAGACAAAAGAGAATCAGTTTTGCAGAAATTCTCATCTGAAAGCTTCAATTTTTCTTCAAGATCACTGCACCGCTCCTTCATTTGTGCTGCATTACCAGTGAAGTCTGCCACAGCTGCTTCAAGAGCTTCTTTTTCTTTCAACACTTCAGCCAACTTCTCCTGCACAGTTGAGACCTGAGCTTCCTGGGTTTTCAACCCAGCTTCGACCAATTCCCTTGCGTTGATTTCTTCTTGCAGCTTCAACTTGATGTCTTCCAACTCAGAGACCTTTGCTTTAAGATCTTCTTTGGTTGTGGCAAAAAGATTCTCCAAAGCCGAGATATCTTCTTTCACCTTAGACTCAGAAGCCTTCTTCAGGTCAAGTTCCTGAGTTATCTCATTTATAAGAGCTTCTTTTGAAGAGAATCTTTGTTCCAACTCCAGCACTTGTGATTTTGAAAGTGCCAACTCCTCTTGAACTGCGGAAAGTTCTGCTGTAGTGCTCTTAAGTGCTGCTTCAACTTTCTCATTTTCGGCAATCTTTGCATACATGCCCTTGAGTTCTTCCTGTATGGAAGCCATTTGATCCTCCATTTCCTTTGCACTCACTTTTGCCGCTTCAAGCAGCCTCTCAAATTCCAAAGCTCTCTGTGTCTCGGATTCAGCATGCGAACCACTTTGCTTATGTAAGTCCTCAAATTTCCGAGTGTCATCTGCAGAACTTTTCAGCTTATGCTCTAACTCTTGCATCCTCTTTCTTGAGCTTTCAAGCTCGATACTGAGACCATCAAATGATTCTTTAATCACACTCAGCTCCTTGTGTTTTGCTTCTTGAGCTTGCAAAGTCTCTTGCAAAGTGTTGAGCTGCGAACTATATTTCTCCTCAGCTTCAATGACCTGCTCTTCCAGCTTCTTGTGACTGAGTTCAAGCTCTTTGTATTTCTTTCCACTTTCCTCCAACTTCTCCTTTGTAACCAAAAGCTCATCCTTCAGCCCACCATTTTCAGATTCGCTGTGTTTCAATGCTCCAGCTACTCTTTCCAATTCAAGCTCAAGTTCTTTCGTCTTCTCTTGGGCTTCATTTAATTCTCTGCTAGAATCACTTATGCTTCTTTCAGTGACAGATGGCTTGTCATCCTCTTCAGATGGTCGCTCAGTCGTATGAGAACCATCCTTGACATCTATTGATTCCTTCTCTACTTTAATGAATTCTTCACCTAAGGTAGCTTCCTCCTCTTCTGTGTTATCTTCTTTTCCTTCTTGTGGCAACTCTCCATTTGTCACCTGTAACACATCACCATCAGAAGGTTGTGTTTGGTTTTGAAAAAATGTTTTCTGTTTTCGTTTTTATTTTAAAGAATTGAAATAGTTATCATCTTCTATTTTCATTTTCACATTTTAATTTCATAGAAAATTGTTTTCAATTATTGAAAACATAGAAAACAACACTTTTTTCTCTTATTCTGCTCAATTTGGAGCGTTGGTAAGGACATTTCCCGGACAAGGGTTCCAGGTGTTTGTGTGAATTTCAACAATTAAAAAAAACACATATTTCTGTTTTTCTGAATTTCGTTTGTTTTCATTTACATTTTCATTTTCTAGAAAGTATTTTTGGTTATCAACCACTAAGTGTATTTTCACTTTCATTTTCTATTTTATGTGAAAATGAAAACAAAAACATGTTAAATAAGTTACCTTAATGGGAATGACAGTACTTTCTGGGTCATCAATGGCCTTCATCACAGGGGTCCCAGAAGTCACTTGGGTCTCTTCTTCCATACTATAATCGAACTGCTCCCAGGAGATTTGTTCAAGCTCTGTGATTGTCAAAAATTTCATATTTCAGTTAGAATTAAATTGAAGAACAGAGAAATTACACTTTAGTCCTCACGTAACTAGAATTCTCACTGACTTAATTAGAAATAACTTTAAGCACTAGTTTGCAAATTACTAAACAAATAATCAACTTTGCACCAATACGCATTAGATCAAGTGCGCCAACAACGTCCATTATTGAATACGGGGTTCACAAAGGCATGATCTAAACAAAAATTTCTCTAGGGATTGTGGACCAACAAGAATTCTATGTATCCATTTAGGCCTTTATCTAGTAGACTTCAAAAAAATTGGTAGTTCAAAAACAGGTTTAACAAGAAATATCACTAAATGATGGGTATTGCTATTGCTACTTGTAGGGGTGTACAAATGGTCGAAACAGACTATTAAAAATTTAAACCGATTTTTTTAACCAAACTTTTTAATCGTTTCGACCAAATTAACATAAATATTTTGACATTAACCGAACAAATTGATTTCAATATATACGGTCGGTTAATCGACATTTTTTATATAATTAAGTTTTTTTAAATTTATTATATATTATATATTTAATTTATACTTAATATTTTTTAATTTATATATTATATTTATATTTAATATATTATTAATATTAAATATTAACATTAATTGATTATACGATCGAAACTGTTAAAAAATTAACAACTAACCAACCGATTAACTGATATATATTATTTCATTAATCAATTTAATACTGATTTAACCAATTAACCGAATAATTTTAAAAGATTAATTAATCGATTTTACTCTTTTAGTAAACACAGCTACCTATTTGTATTTTTTGGCAAAAGTTCAACAAAAAAAAAAGATAACTTTAAAAAATGAAAAGCAGATTGCTCGAACGAAAGTGCACCTGAACTAAGAATTTTAAAAGAAAAATACTAAGAAGATAATTCACTTTGTTTTTTTTAATGTTAGACAACTGAAGACTATACTTCATTTAAAAAGAAAAAAATAATATGAAAATTTGGTAGTAGATAGCAAGTGGAAAGGGAGAAACTTAAGTCGTTGTAGTAATTGAATAGTGCAAGTAACAGTGCACACACTTGTATATGACTGTACGAAACAGGATAAAAAAGAAAAGAAGAAGACAATATGTAGTCAAATTGTAGCATTACTTGTACATACATCTGTGTGCCAACAAAGAACCTGACGTGGATACCGAAGAGGAAAAAAAAATAAAAGAGTAGCCATAAAAATAACTTTTAAAAAAAAAAAATTATCTATTAATACTAAGGAGAATCTACTCCATATCTTTAGCAAGTTACCAGGCCGGTTTACATGTCTTATGCATAGAAACCAGAAACAGCTCCTTTTACCTTAGCTGGAATATTTTGTCATCTACTCCGGTACTTGCTTGATTTTACTCCACATTACAAATCAATCAGACCTGTAGGATTCGACTCCAATCCTGGATTATTCTTTTTTGTCTAAATCAAATTGTATAGATTAACAGAAAATTTTACTCATAATTTTTAAAAATTTATTAATAATATTAATTTTTAAATCTTATATTTATATTGATGTTATCAATAAAATTTTCAACTGACTTAAATTATTAAGCTTAAATCACCCGAGTAAGTTAAAAAATTTTATCAATCCAGACAACTTCAATAAAAATTCTTTTATCGTGCAACTGAAAAGGAAATTCAATCCTGAGATCTTGTTTAAAAAGGGTGTTATTATCAATAAATTATGCTCTCAATTGGACAGTTTCAGTGAAAATTTTATCTAGCAAGGTAACCTAAAAAATACTTTCTTTGAGAAATCTTTTGAAACTCAATGCGATGGAGTAAAAAGTAAGGATGCCCAAAAATAAGTAATTAGAATAATCTCTTCTATCTTTAAGAGGTGTCGGTTGATTGCTTGCACACAGTGTCAGACAATGAATACAAAGTTCCCAAACCCAAAAGAAAAAGTAAGAGAAAGAAACCGATAAAGCAGGAGGTCATAATTAAACGGCCTTATCAATATCCAAAGAATAATGGCTTAAAATCTTAAAAATTTATTAATAATTATAAAAAAAATTAAATAATAATTATATTAAAAAATTATAAAAAAATAAATATTAAAATTATTTTTTATTTTTTTATAATTTAAAATAAATTTTTTCGATTCCATGATAAATCCAACCAACCTAATTTCATGGTATTACCGTTCTAACTTCATATTACATTTATGAATTAATACTGCATAAAGAAAATCAAAATATAAGAAACAAGAACACATGTTATCACAGTAGTATATATTTTTATTCAAATAGCTGAGATCTCAAACTATAGTAAGATCCAAAATCACAACAGAATTTGATACTATGTTACAGTGATCAATCATGTGAACGAGTCATGTTAAACCCCTAACTTTGTAGGACCCAAGAAATTCCTTTTAAATGGAAAACACACTCCCCAGATTTGAAGATTTTGTTTCACAATAAATCAATCAAATGTACTACCAAAGGTCCAGATTCCAGAATGGACTAACAACTTTACCACCGCCAAATACACCAAAAAGAAATTAAAGTGAAGGGGACCCATCAAAGTAGGAACCCCATCAATTTAGCTTGATTTGTCTCACATTTAAAGCGGGTGACAGCTAAAACTACACCTTCTCGTTAGTAGAAAGGACCATAGCTAATAGCCTAATACTACTATAGTCTTATCATCTTTTCTAATTTTGCTTTTTTTTTATTTATAAATTTTTCATTTATACAAACTATTTATAAAGTAATTTATGTTTTTCAAAAATATTAAATTTGTATTAAAAATGTTTTTACTATTATTCTATTAAGTATTATAAATAAATTTTGTTTAAAAACCGTTTTATAAATTATAAAACATTTTTTCCCGCTGGATCGTACTAGCCCAATTTACTAAAATGTAAATGCAAGAAAAAATGTAGGTGAAATTAGAATTTAACAATAGATGAATATCTAAGCAAGGAGAATTCTATACGTTACAGATCCATTCTAGAACTTGCGAGTTGTAGTGTTTTACTCCATATCTTCACCAAACACTAACACAGTAACAGCCGTATCAAAGTAAAGAAGGAAAGACATAAACGCAATCGAAACATTTAATTTTCCAAACAATACTTTAATTTTCCAGCAGGCAGTAAGAAAACCACAAATTCAAATTCAAATCTGCTTGAAGAATATAGACTGATCAAATGAAGGAATCCATTGATCATAAATGATCCAGAACTTCTCCGATCCGAATCTAGTAGCAACAGAAATGATCAAAATTCATCACAAACTGATTTGATCACGCACTGATCCTGTTGTTTTAGATGAAAAAGGATCCTCAAAAGCATCGATTTGCCAGAATCGCAAATAAATACTTTATAGTTTTTTGACGAGTCGATTTCTATACATGAACTGATTCAGATTTAAAACAATTTCAAGAAATTAAAAAAAAACAAAATCATCGATCAACAACAAACAAAAAAACACCTTAAGCCTATTTTCTGAATCTCAGAAGAAATGCCAAAAACAAGAAAACAAAAGCGATTCTAGTCACGTAAACAGATTCAGAGACACGGAACTATAACTCAATCAGATATATAAATAACAAACACAGAAAAGTTTTTGAAAAAAAAAAGAAAAACAGAAAGATGAGATCGCTTGCCTGATGAGAAAGTTGATTTCCTTTGCTTTTGAGAAGCGTTTTTCTTTTCTATTTTGATTTAATTGTTTTCTGGGAACAAGGAAATAGAATGTGGGGAGAAAAATGGTTATCGCTGATGATGGTGGTGGTGGAGGAAAATATTAAAAATTGAGAGAGAGAGAGAGAGAGAGAGAGAGAGAATCACTGGTATATAAGAAAGGCAGATGATGTAGGAGTCCACTTATATTAGTGGTGTGGGACCCTGAGTGGGGCCCTTTAACAGCCAATTTGACAATGGCTGGGTAGGAACGCTGCCGCTTTGCTACGCCTACAACATCTGCCCCTATATTCGCATCAAAACTACAGACTTAGCCAATCACAATAAAACGAAATAAGTTAAATTAAATAATTTTTTTTTTCTGTCAATTTTTTTAAACCGAATTAACTTAAATATTTCGATATTAATCAATCGAATTAATTTTAATCGATACGATTAATTATATTGTTTGTGTAATTTTTTTAAATTTATTATATATTATATATTTAATTTATACTTTAGATTTTTTAGTGTATTATATTTGTTTATATATTATTTATCTTTAACATATTATTAAAAATTTTAATTGGTTAAACAATCGAAACGATTAAAAAAATTTAACATATTAATTAACTGATATATCTTATTTGGTTAATCGATTTTATACCGATTTAATAGATTAACCGAACTATTTTAATCGAATTGATTTGAAATGATCGATTAATCTGTTTTAACTGTTTAATTAATACTTTTACAAGTATCGAGCTCATTTTCAATTTTAAACTATAACTCTTATCTCCTATAATGAATTTATTTTAAACAAATTGTAAAAAATGAGGATAAGGTAATAGATTATTAACAACCAGAATTAAACGATTTTTTTTTCACTAGTGTAGAGGATGTAAACTCGATCATAATCAACTGAACGTCACATTATCTTTAAGTAATTAAATTTGAGCTAATTTAATTAAAGAATAACAATGATACAAAATTAATAGCCAAAGAACGTGAATAAAATTATTGAAAATCTAGAAACCGAAATGAAATTTTTTTGAGAATCCTATAAATAATATACTATAGTAGCAATATTTTTTTTTATAAGGTACTGTAGTATTAGTATGTTAATTTCACAAGCTACTTGAAATCAGTGGTGTTTAGGAGGATTAAGACAGAAACAAGGTTTGATTGGTCATTGAACATTATTTGCAAAAAGTTTGGATTTTTGGTCTCGAAGTGGCGGCCATTAGCGACCGACCAAACCGCCCTTTCATGCGAGCAAAGATGAGCATACGACGACTCTGTCTTTCATTGGCCTCTGATAAAGACATTTGGTCTTTTCTTTTTAACTTTCTCAATTTTTTTTAATAGTAGATTCTTTGTGGTACCTTTAGAATTAGATTGGCACAAATGTTTTGCGAATTTACAAGTTTTCCTCTTGATCGAAGTTTACATGCACGAATACCCCTATAATGTGCCCATAATTAATAATACCGGGCAACAATTAGCAAGTACTTATAAAGACATAATCCTCGTTACAAAAGGAATTTAATTCTTAATTTTCGATGAATTATCAAGAAAATTGGTTTTTAATATTGCAATGTAAATTTACCCTTCCGCATGGAATAAAATTAAATATGAAATTCATTTTATTTGTATATTTAATTAATTTTGATAGAAATTATTATAAATTAATTTACCTTTACTTAATTTCATAATAAATTCACCTAAAAATTAATTATATTTTTTAGTTTTTTCATACATAAAAAATACAATACAAAATTACAAATAAATTTCATAAAATACATAAAATTTTATTAAATAAATTTTTTTGGAGTCAGTCAATATTGAATAAACTCTAATTCTATTGACTCATACAATATATTCTTATAAATTCACAACCTTTTAACAACTGAATCTTCTTGATGATATTCATAATGAACAAAGTCAACAAACTTGTTCTGAATTGCTCAATACGTAGAGAAATATAAATTAAGAAAAAAATACATTCTTTTAATTAAATATAAGGAGTCAATTCTGAGCAAACTTATGATATATAATCCAGCCAGAAAATATTTTTTTTGGGTAAGAATTCGAAAATATTAAATGTGTAGTAATTTCAATTTTTGGGTAGATTAGTTGAAGTTTTTTTATGTATGATTAATTAATAACTACATTTAAAAAAAAGTGGACTATACAACGGTAGGTAGCCTTTTTTCGTTTCTTATCCGTCTTATCCCGAACATAAACGAGGGTTTAAACTTTGATTTTTTATAAAATATTTTTTTATTTTAAATCGATTTAAATTCAATACCGAACAGCGATTATATGAATTTTTGAGATCTAAATTGAAAAAATAAGTTAACGTTAGGGCAACTAAGAGAGGATTAAAATATTGACAACACACTCGAATTTGAATCTTAATCTTTTGTAAAGTATCTTTTCTATTTTAAATTGATTTAAATTCAATGCGGAACACGACTATAAGAATTTTCAATATGCAAGTTGAGACAAAGTAAACGATGGGGCAACACCTTAACGTTGACAAATCATCGCCGGCCTAAATAACATTTGACTAGTAGTTTTCTGACTCGCAAGTTTGAAGCCACCTCTTCAAATGGTCAAAATATATTGGGCAAGTCTGTCATTCGAAGGCACTAAATATGGTGTCTTAAAATTAATTCACAAATTTTACACCTTCTATCTTTGTATTTAGGACTAAGAAAATTATTTTACTTTAGAGACATAATTTTGTAACAACATCTAATTTGATTTTTTCTCTGTTTTTAATTTTAGATTATTAAAATTATTTGATGAGTACTCAATGAAATAGATATTTTCATAAATTTAAATTTTATGATTACTTATAAATTTTCGACACTATCATATCAAAATTATACATATAAAATCTCTTATTTGAATTGATATATATCCAAGTTTATGTGTAAAAATGTTCTTTATACAGAAAAAACGATTATAATCTATCATACCTCCGTTAAAAAATCGTATTAGAACCTTGTAATAATTTTTAGGGTAAATTACATTGATTCATCGACGGTTAGTTTGATTGCACTTATCTTATCTAATTTTTAGAATATATACTTACCTACATGTTGGTAGCATTTTGTTAACTTTTCGTTAATCAATTGTTCAAAATCCAATCAAACTTTATGCCAACTCATCAAAACTTATTGGAAACCTTATTTTACTCTCAATAATTTCAAAATTCAGTCAAAATTTTGGTTGCTACTTTGGTAAAAGATTTGATTAAATTTTAAAATTATTAAGAGTAAATTCAGGTTTCTAATAAGTTTTTTATGAGTTAGCATAAAATTTGATTAGATTTTGAACAATTGATTAATAAAACGCTAACAGAAAGTTAACAATAAGTATATAAAAATATACTCAAAAAACTAAGTGAAGTAAATGTAACAATAAATTAATATCAGATAAATTAATATAATTTACCCTGATTTGTTAAATTTGGATGGTGGAAACTAGTAACAGTCAACTTGATTAAGTAAACAATCTCATTCAGTCAAGATCCAATTTTGGTACAAATGAATTATTTTATTAAGATAAATGATAATTGGACTCAAAATCAAGTTATTATTCTACCACTGAGAGAACAACACTTTTTTTAAAATAATAAATACCCAAACAAAAACATCCCCACCTCATATAATGGGATCAACTAGCATTGGCAGTCTGGCATTTTGACACTAATCCTTCAACTCCATTTGGTAAATCCGATCGATCACTTTCCTCTCCATCTCTTTCAAATATCATGTCCATTTTCTTACCGATCTCTCACCTGTTTATTGTCTCGAGATGTCTACTATGTTATGCCTTACATAAAGTTACCACTGTACAATTAACCTTCAAATCCTTTAAAATCAGTATGATTAAACCTATGTAAATATTCGATTATGATGTTTGTCAGTGACACCATGCCAAACAATGTTTGTTAGTGACACCATGCCAAACAATGAATAACTATGTAATTAATATCTCAACACACGCTTGTATGTTTATCTGTTCTTTTATTTTTTTTATTTATAACATACCAAATATAATTGTCACGTATTTTCCATTAGAAAATTGAAACTGTAAAGAAACTCCAAAAGAAGAACAATCCGATTAGAATCACAAAAAAGAAATAAAAATAATCCGGTTAAAATCACAGAAAAATTAAAAACAATTGAAAATGTGAAGAAAATAAAAAAAATATAAAAAATCAATATGGGTTGAACATATAAGATAAAGATAGCAGAAAAGTTAAGTCTGAGTGGAATGATGTAAGAGAAAAACATAAAAAAAAAAAAAAATTGAAGTCAATTGATTTCATATATAACATTGCATTAAATACGAATTTTTATTTTATTAATAATATAAATATTTACAAAAGACTTAAATAATAATAATTTTATTGTTAATCTTTTACTGTAACAAATGAAAATGAAAGATTTAAGAGATTTTATGCGAGAGTGGCAGTCCAGCATGTGTAATAACGGTACTCCTTCCATATTCGAAGTTGTGATAAAAAAAATTTCAACCGTTGAAGTAATTATGCTATAGTAAAAGAGTTAGACCGGAGCTGGCGGCTTGGCGCTAGTGTTACATGAGATAGGCTTCAAATTATGATTTGGGTCAAGCTCGAACCAATCGGATTCCTGATAGGCTTATCTCTTCACCTTTTTTTTTCTTCTTTTATAATATAACCAAAAAAAGAAAAAGAAAACTTTAAGCAAAAGCTACAAGAACAGTGCAACAAAGTAATGGATGGGGTGATGCAAATAGGGCTTCCCGTACTGGGAATTGTAGCAGCTGCAGCTGTTACTTTCTATGCTGTAAGCTTTGCTGAGCTTAGAGAGGTACTTTCTTAATTGTTTCTTCTTCCTTCATTGCTTCTTGTCTGAATCGGCTCTTTAATTTGTTAATTCTCTTTTTTCTCTCTCTTATAATATTATTATCTTCTTTTTAAAAAAATATATATATATTGTGTAAGTTTCCGTGGGAATTTGTGTAGAAATCTTTTAAAGATTTAGAAGAGTCAGAAAATGAAAATGGAGGATTCAAGTCGTCTCTAAGTTCCAGGAAGAGGAGGGCTAAGAGACAAGCTGATAAACAAGCCAAAAGTTGAATTAGCATAGCTCACGTTTCCTTAATTTTTAATTTCCTTCTTCTTTCAGTTGCTTTTGTTCATGATTTTGAAATGTCGACTAAAATATTGATGACTTCCCTCATTACATAACGGATAAAGCTATGTATATTTCTTATATATCATTTATAATTGAATGAATAGAGCTAATGTTTCTCTTTTTTTCCCCCTTAGAAAATGGGGGAAAAATTTAAAAAAATTTCCAGCCAACCAACAAACAAAAGCTAAATTGCTTGGAAACCCAGTTTAAATGGAAATTTTTTTGATTGGTTTGAATCTAATTTTGAAGAGATTCATTGATAACGTTAGTATAAATGTGAGATCCAAAAACTAAGTACAATTCTTCAAAATGACAGATGGCTGTTATTCTTCTAAGGCTTTCTCCAAGTCCGCCTTATGATCAAGGTAAACTCGCTGTAAGATCAGTTCTTCCTAGGAAGCACCGATTAGGAGAGTTCATGAAATGTTAGATAGATTTTACAAATTGAATTTGTGTTAAAAGAAATCTATTTTCACTGCTGGTGAAGAAAAAAGAGAATGACATCGCCTTTAAAGGGGATAATGCTGTTGGCTGTCGCTGATTAGGAAGTTAATTTAAATCTCTGGGTCTAGAGAGGAGAGGGGTGGGTGGGTGGGTCTTATTCGCTGGCTGCCTGGCTGTAACCTGTAAGTAAAGACCTTTTTTTGTTGTTGAAAAAGGAGCTAATATGGAAAAAAGCATTAGGTTTTTAAAGACCTTGAGAGGTAGCTTCCTGCACGTCAAAAACAATAAAATTAACCAAATCCCTCGGAGAGGAATTAAAAAACAAAATAGAATTACATGTCAAGTTGTTTCCTTTGCTAGAAAGGGCGTCAGCCACCCTGTTAGCTTTCCTGAAACAGTAGCAATAATAGCTGCAATAGAAGCTTCCTTTGCTAGAAAGGGCGTCAGCCACCCTGTTAGCTTTCCTGAAACAGTAGCAATAATAGCTCCAATAGAAGTGTTACAACGTTTTGGGCATCCAATAATCTTAATTTTTTCAGCATTACAAACATACTGTTGATATTGATATTATGTTATATTATATATATAATAATCTGAATCACGTATTCTAATGTATATCGATCCAACTAAAGCTACCTCTTCGTATCGCATATTGAAAAAAGCACCGCACCACTACTTGTATCTGTACCAAGTACCATAGCACATTGCGTTCAAGGTAACTATGGTATGTCCATCGTTATTCATGGCTATAATGCTTAATATGGAGATTGGAGTAGCTCATACAGTCCTGTGTTTGCAGGTTGGGGATTTGAATTTAACAATAAAGTCACTGCAAATTTCAGGTCTCGCCCTGGTACTATCGGGACATCCTGTCTTATTACTTATCTATCTCATTGTGTCCACTAAACGCACAGACATAAGTAGTAACTAAGAACTCCCTTCCCTGTATTGGTTAGCATAATTCCGGCTCCTATGTATACTTTTTGGACTCCTTTTCCTATATGTTTATAAACTGAAGTAGTTAACAAACAGTCGGAAAATGTAGAGTTGCTTACCCAGGATTAATACTCCCAAAATGTAGCATTACAATTTTACAAACCAAACAGATTTCTTTTGATCCAAGCCTTGAAAATTGGTAGTGTCAGTTGATACTTTAACCCAAATCCTGTCCTGCAATTTTTTTTTTCACATTCATAAATAATTTCTTCCCACATGCATCATTCTGCATACTAACCAATCACAACAGCACAAAACTTAGAAACCATAAAATTAAAAACCTAAAAAGTGTTATAGATTGTGCATATTTCATGGGTCTAGATCTGTAGAACTCCCGACGATCACGAGTCTCTCTCCTCGATAAGCGAGAGGAGTAAAAGGCGTGAAAATTTCAGACCATATACACGTTTTGGGTATGGGTTTTTTACTTGACGGTTTGGGTTTGGGTCCACCGTGGTTTTGCAGCAATACTCTCTGTATACTGAATGTACATTGTAACGAGAGATTTGAGAAGTTGATTATAGTAAAACTTCTGGCAGGATGTAATCCTATTATGAGGTGAACCTAAGTATATCATGTCTTATTATTTTTCTTTCTGTTTATTATTCGTATGATTGACAAGTCTCGAATCGTTCAAATAGAAATGTAAATGAATGGATAATGCAAGAGGCAACGCTTTATTATAAATACCACAAGTCAAAATAGCAATTAAATTCCATTATTACACTAAGACAACAGCTTTTTCACCATTATCAACCACTGTCACTTCTGCTTCTGCTGAGACTTGAGCTCTTTCACCTTCTCCTCAGTAGCCTTCAGTGCTTTCCCATAAATGCTAATCATCTGAAAATAACAGTATTTCAGAGATTCAATTAGCATCTATATCCCAACTTTCAATCAAAATGGACAATGGCTAGAATCACCATTTTCCTCTTAAAAATGGATCTAGCGCACAGCACCAACTTTGAAGAAGAAAATCTTTTTTCTTGTTACCAGGAAGAAGCTTGTTACATATTTCCTAATACTACTATCTTTTCTTCTAATTGGGGACAAGTATGCCCATGGGAATACACATATCATTACCAAAAAGAATGCACATAAAAGATGATAACACTATTTTCTTTGAAATTACTTCTGGAAACTCTTAAAGAAACATGTTTGACATTGTGGATTATTGAGATGAATATGCAGATTATGGGCCTCCACATTACGATTCATGACCAACCATCAAGCAGGTTTGTGCTCGGGATTTTTCGTTGCAATTCACTAATACGAAAGAAGAGCTAAAGCCTTCACAGGTACAAATAACATTTAGATAATCCATAAATATTGAATCATCCTAATCTTTCTCCTTCAATCTTTAAGGGTCCACCCCCCAATGTTTAGGTCATGATACTGATTACTGAACCAGAAATCAATGTCTCCCTGTAAGAATGCACTTAAAAGGAATTTGATTTTTATTTGCAAATTTTCTAGAGATGAGCAAGAAGAAACACATTTGTATATCTTCAGTGCTTCAATGGAAACAGCACAGGCTATAGGGTGCCCAGAATAAGTAAATCCATGAGAGAAAGAGCCTGACACAAAGGAAATTAGAAGAATCATTCAATGATAGTGTGGGCTGATACTCCTTGATGATTATTATTAACATACCAAGTTTGTTGCTCTGGGAGTAAATGACTTCTGCAATTTCTGGGCTCAAAAGAACAGCTCCAATGGGCATATAGTTAGAAGAAAGAGCCTAGAAAGCATGATATTAGAACAATGCAGAAAATAGATATTGTATAAGGATATGAGCAACTAATCTGTCTATTTGGATTCGTCAAACTTTACCTTTGCTAAAGACACAAGGTCTGGTTTAATTCTTGCTAAAGACAGCATAATAAGCACTGCAAAATAATGTAAGAGCAACGACAAATGAGTAGTTGGACATACGATTTAGCTCGAGCTATAATTTTTTTTCTTTTCTGGTTTTACAAGTGCATTGAAATAATACCTAACCAGCTTCACCTACATTGCAGATAAAGAGATTAAAACATCATCGTCATCATCATTAAATTTATTGTCATTATCATAACAGTAAACTTTAGAAAAGAGAGCGCGAAAACCAGATTTAACCAACTATATATCTTCAACTGATTTTAGGTCATTAAATTTATTGTCATTATTTATATTTGAATAAGTAAAATTTCAAGGTCAAACAACATGACAAGACAAAAATTGGTAGGCTGATGAACCCTAGCCTGTCTGTTCACATCCTATTCCTCTTATCATTATCAAAATCATTATCTTAAGAGATAAATTCTTATCTAGTTTGGATTCATAAAAAATACATAACACGAAAAAATTACGAACGGTATATTAATTCCACTAAAGAAAGTAATTATACAAAAGACTACTGTGATTCTGATTCATCATGATTCAACCTCAAATGCCAAGTTTTTTTTATTTTTTTGGATAATGCAAATACCAAGTTTGTGATTGGTAAAATGGGAAATAAATGGGGCTAATATGGATAAATATGGTAAAAGTATTACCAACAGGTTGGCCTGTCCAGTTAGTTTTGTCTTTTATATAAGAGGCTTACACTACGTTATGGAGAGGCGTTTCTCTCATCAGTCTTGTTATAGACAGCGCTCATAAAATATTGCTCTCTTGTGAGGTTTTGCTAACTCCATCAAACCCAAAAATGAAAAACTCAATTTCAGACTCCGCAAAAATCTAAGATCTCTCTTTTTAATTTGGTATAATAACACCCACAATGCAAGATAAAACGTAAAAGATTGTTCTTATTTATTTGTAATTCTATTTACTGTACATTGTTATTAAAAATTTATAACTATGAAATTTCATATAATATCTTAACAATCATTGTAATTTTGTTGTAAACGACTATTTAACATTATCAATAAGTTATTTCAAAACATATTTTTATTTTTTATTTTCTCTTTTAGAGTTTTGAATTCTCAACCTATGTTAAAATATTTATCAAAATTTTACTTAATTTTTCAACTCAAGGTTTTAATAATAATAATTCTTTTCAAAAATAATTATTATTATAGTAATTATAATTATCGATCAATTTATTTCAAACTCTAATTATTATTATAGTAATTATAATAATTATGATTATAAAAATAATAATAACAATAATTAAATTTTAGAGTTCGTGAAGAAATTAAAAATTGTTAAAAATGATAAATAGTGTTAAATTATTTTGATATTTAGATTTTTTATTTTATTTTAATCCCAATCCTGCATTGATATTGTTTGGTACATACTTGAAGAAAGTTATTTTTGTTTTAAGTTGCGTTTAAAGCATAAACCAAACAACGTCAATAACATAAACTAAACATAAGATTAATGTATTTTATATTAATTTTAATATTATCCCACTATAATCTTGTCCGTAAACTTAACAATCCCTTGCAAAAGAAAGATACCCTTGAAGTATTAGAAATGCAGCTAATGTTAGTCCTTGATGTGGACAGATACCGTGAAACTATTCCTTCTTTCATTTGATTGCTTTTTAGCAGTACGGATTTCCAGAACCTACTCCTTTCTGTGTTTGATTGCTTTTTAGCACTACTCTGTTTATTACCAGTGTTGTTTCTATTTGTTACCAATAAAGTTTTGTAACAATTACTAATCTATTTTCACCATGACGCAGATGTAGAGTGGGATTTCTTAGTTTTAGTTCAAAAGGACAAGGCACCTACCTCGATATAACGTAAATAGCCCAAATCAGGCTGTAAACCTATCGTTTCTTTCTTACAAGTTCACATTTCATTCCGAAGACCAAAAATAAGGGAACACACTTTGTTGCTGATATAATGATATTATTATGTAGGAGAATTTGCCTCTAAGGAAGAGCAATGGAGAGAAAATGTGAACTAATAACCTTGATGAATCATAAACAGTGGAATAAAAGCTTGGATGATAAATCCTTCAATTTATCAATGATGGTCAGTGGTACAAGGACAATTCTCGCTACAATAGAGGGCGAGAGAGAGATTAAAATCTTCTAAGATTACCTCATTTACAAACTTGACCTATATAGCCGGCGTGTCAAATCATGAAATTCATTTGAGAAGAAGGAAGAAACCGCTTGAACCTTGCACAACGTTTCTTGTTTGCAAGAGTTAATAAAATAGCAAGGTTCATTCCAGGAATTGAGCAGCTCCTACCAGAGGTTTCTTCAACTTCATGGCCCTTCTTTATCAACCCTGGTGATTCTAAAAACATACACTTCATTAGAAAATCAAGCCCCTATAAATCTACCTCATAACAGACCCAGCTTGATGATCGTGCTCGAAACCCCCTGGGACAAACACGGGAAGCTGGTTTGAGGCTGAATCCCTTTTGAATCTCGATTCCTGTGGCAGGTTCACTGCCAACCTTTCTAGGCCCTCTCTTGAACCTGAACCCATTTCATTTTTCAAATCATCCCTGATGTGGACTTTCAAAAGAGGCCCACCAAAGAAAATAGAGTCTCCTGTGTACATTAGTTTCTCTGCTTGCTGCACTGGAGCCTTTACTGCTGAAGAAGAAGACTGTTGTGGAATAGCCAGCCTTTTACTTTGACTACTCATTTGTCCACCAGAAGTTGGCAAACTCACCTGCATGTATGATCTGTTCCGAGCTTCTGATGCTGATACTGGAACTGATATATACCTCCCAGCTTCTTGGTCCCAAATTACAGAAGTCCTTTTGACATCTCTGAGAAAAGAAGCCGCAGGAGCTGAGACAAGCAATGGATCAGCGATGCTTTCCTTCTGCACTATCTTTTCATGAAATCCTGATGAAGTATTGGTTATTGGGTTACTGACACTAGGAAAGGCTGGCCTAGAAGTTATTGGACGATCAGGAATTCCAGGAACTGAGGTGGCTGCAGTAAAACGGCCCAAAGCATGAGGCTGAGGTAAAGGACTAAGTGTGACTGACCCATGAATGTGGCTTGGACTGCTGAAGCTACTCACACTTTGAGTTCCTGTTTCATACTCATCCTGGCTACCTTGACTAGGAGCAAAAGAGTTTCTCAAATGTGACAATGTCAGTTCATTCTTTATCTCTTTATTTGCCCATGTATCTGCACTTACACTACTTCTGACACTCATGTTACTGCTGGAGCTAAATTCAGGATCTGGTACCCGACGATTATCAACAGGCCGTAGAACAGAGGAGGATGCTCTGGCTTTGGCAGCTGCTCTCATGGCTTCATCAGAATCTAACTTTGCAAGCTTCCACGCACTGATACGAACAGGCCTTTTGGGCCCCCCGTGCCCTCTTTCAGCAACTTCAGCTGCATCTGGATCAACAGTAGATGGGACCATTCCAGGCTCCAAGTGAGGTACAACTTCATCCTAATGCATCCATATTTAAGATTAGTTCTGAGACATCTTTCAAACAGACTAGAAACTTGTTTCACGTATAAAAGATAGATATAACTTATAAGAGGTGACCACTGGCTTTAGCCCAACCAGTCACACCTCCCCACTTGTGGCGGCATGTCTTGGCCTCTATGGTTCAATCCCTTGCCATCATCCGTCACAAATATTAAAAAACATAGATATAAGAGGGCCAAATAAATTAGCTTCAAGTATCTTGGCATCATATCAGAGACTTGGGATCAAGTCCCTCCACTAAGGTAAGCTCAAATAATTGACCCTAATCAGGACTGAAGGATTTTTCTTCTTTCTTTTTTCAATTAAAAAGAAAAGACCCAAGAATTTTTAGTTGGGACAAAGGATGAAATTTGTGAGAATAATCGATTCTCGCTAGATATATGCAAAGCATTATTTGAAGTGTGGCAGAGTTAAAATTTGTAGTCAAATTAAATAGACAGGTAGAGCCAATTGGCATCATTTGCAGGATAATGAAATGCAAACCCTTTGAATTAGACACCAGAGATATGTAAGAACAATCAATTAACTGAGACTCAAAATTACAAAGAGGAATTTATGAAGATCAAGTTTTGGGGATTTGGAAGGAGTACGAAAGGGAAGATTTTGAGGCAATGTGCCTGGTTTGTGATTCTGTCGGTGCCTTTGGATGCAAGAAATAGAAGAATTTTCTTAGATTAGTTCATTTCCATGCATTTACTTTGGGATAGAGTTGTTTCCTTTCCATTCTTAGGGCTTCAGCATCAGATGTCTTCAGGAGTATTTCTCTGAATGATACACAAACAGATTGAAGATCTATTCTAATGTAATATTTTATTTTCATTGTTAAGAGGATCCCTTGTCCTCCACCATTGTAATGTCTTTCTCCTAAAGAATTTTCTTCTTTATCTAAAAAATGAATGTACAAAGAAAAGAAAAGAAAAGAAAAAAGCTGTTGGACAGAAATAATTAGATCCTCACGTGTTCAAGACTTGTTGTTTGTGCAAATGCAGGAATATATATATATATATATATATATATATATATATATATATATATATATATTATACAGCAAGTCAAAGAAATTTCATGACAGCATTAAATGCACTGGAGTGGCACTATAATGATAGCTTAATTGATACAGAAATGTTTAGAGGGAAGAGCGAGCATGAAAAGCTTTCGAATTCATTGATTTAATGAAAGCAAAACTAATAGATTGAACAAGTGTGTAATTTTCCAGTAGTATTTACTTATCATCCAGTAGGTTTTAATAAATACTAAAATAACAAAAAGCTTTTATTGATATAGAACTTGGAAAACATGGGGAAATAGATAGAAAAGGAAACACCAAAATTTTGTATTTTAAGTTCCAACTACTTCATCTAATAGTCTATCCACTTGATCTTTGTCTGTCTTCTTCTACCGTCAGGAAAAAAAACAACCGACAGAATGTTTGGATGCAGAACAGAAGCACAAAACAAATTATCAAAAAAAGAAGCACAAAACAGCAATGACAGAGACTTTGCAAAGGAAAAATGCATCAATTAAGACACTTACAGCCAAGGTGGGTATTATTCAGCTCAAGGTGGATGAAAGAAATATTTTTCAAGCTTAGTATGCTACGATTTTCTTAAAATGACAAGAAATTAGTCTAGAATTCTGGAGTAAACCAGAAAACTTCTATGATCGAATGAAACAGGACTCTGGGTAGAGAGAGAATCTCATAAATATTTGAAAGATCTAACGAGAAAACAAGAGAACAATGTGAAAGAATGGCAAAAGAAACTCAGAGAGACAGAATAGACAATTTAAAGGAAAAAGAAAAGTGTTTTAAGAAGCATCCCTAATCAGAGCAAGATGTTGAAAGGGATCACACACCACCCAAATGTAATTGGAACAAGGCTTAATTCTGTAACCTATTTCTTTCAACAATTTTGTGTGCATTCCCAAAAGCTATTCAACAGGTCCAACAATCAAACTCTTTACTCATAACCAGTGTAATTAGTTTCTTATAAAAAAAAAACAACCAGTGTAACTAATCATGTGGTCAACAGTCAAGGTCCGAAGAAATCCATGTCAGATATTTACTTTGGAAGCCTAAGTGAGATCCTTTATTGGATCACTGAAGGTTTTGTGCAATCATACAACAAAAAAGGATGGACTAATACTAAAATATAATACCTGATAATCCACAAATAATCTAGGCGGGGTACACCATGCCCCTTTGTACTGCAGGCCAAGAGAGCTTCCACCACTCAAGCCAGTTGTGGTAGATCCTGTCGGAGAATATAGTATATTTGGCAGTTCGTCATCAACAGATGCTCCAGCAGGTGCCTCACTCATAGCTCTCATTGCCACAACAAACTCATATGTTGTAATGCCCTAAATCCATACAAGAAATCAAAAAGGGAAATGCAAACTTTAGATTGCTGCTCCCAGTGCCTCTTCCATATGAGATAGTTGCCTAGCTTTCCTTCTATTCTCCATTTAATCACCAAAAGAGTAGATAATTTACAGATAGCATTCCAAGACTAAATCTAGTTGCAGAATTTCAAGCTTTCACCTTCTCCTCATCCATTCTCTAAGGATGCTATCAAAGCACCATGAAAGTGAAAATAATATGAAGTTTGTTGCCCACTAACCTTTCTAATCAGTATCATGTGGAAAAAGAAAAGTTCGCCCAAAGGTACACAAGCCAGAATAGAAACCGCAGTACATACAGCCTACAGAAATGAGATCCAACAATAGTACAAGAGTTCTGATAAATCAACATGAAAAGAATCACATGTCATCTTCAGTCCAAGGAATTTCTTAGACAAAATTTACCACAACTGTTGCAAATGGCGCACGAGAGAATCCATTTCCAAGTCTATCAATAATTTCAGTCTCCATGCTTCTCTTGTTCACAAAGCAACGCACTAGAACTGCAATACCCACCCCAGCTTCAATAAGAAGCTGACACAAGTGAGAGAGCACATCATTAGTAATTGAAAAGTATTCTTTTTGAATAAAAACTATTAGACCACATACATAAACAAGTAAGACTGATAGCCATAAGAGACAGAGAGCACATCATTAGTAATTGAAAAGTGTTCTTTTTGTATAACAATTATTAGACTACATACATACCCAAGCAAGACTCGTAGCCATGAGAGAGATAAAAGTGACATAATTTTTGTGCCCCACACAATTGTTAAGCCACTGCAGCCATATAATATAATGATATTAGCTCCCAAGAAGTGAACTTTAAGATGGTAGTGACTCTTAAACAAGTTGAAATATACTTTAAGATGTGTGCCTGCAAAGAGCACTTGGAACAGCACGAAATTATACCCGGCAATGGTGATCAAAACCATCCACACATTTATCACAACTTCTACAGTGTTTGCTAAACTTGCGCACCTGCAACATAGAAAGCATTCAGGATCATAAAGAAAGACAGGATAAAAATATAAAGGCATGTTTTGGATTTGTCTTTCTTTTTCTGTTCTCAAAACACATGAAAACGAGAAGAGAAAACTATTTCAGTTTTTTATTATTACATCTATTTATTTATTTATGAAGTATATTTTATGTATTTATTGCAATTAAATTATTTCCACATAATTAGTACTGGGAGGGTGAGAAATGAAAGTATTTCCAAAACATTAGGAAACACGCATTTTCTTTCATTTTCAAAATTTAGGAAACAAAAATATATCACCAAACATATTTCTTTTGTTTGTTTTTATTTTCTTTGAAAACAGGAAATACCAAACGAACTTGAACTATCAAATGTCGTCCTTAATGGACTCCATCATAGACCTCTCAACCCTATCAAATGTCCTATTTTTTTCTTACCATACGATCCAAAAAAGAGAAAGGAGAACCAAAGGATGGGCTCTCTTTAACTCCTTAGAAGCTCGGATGCCACTCCACCGCCCAAACTTCGTTATAAAAGTAGTCGGCCACCACCCAAGAGATACCCAAAACACAATAGACTATTCCTATAAATGCCTACCCAAAGAGCAACCCAACAAAAGATGACTAATGGTTACGGACTCGTCCATCCCTTTGCAAATGTAGCATTGATTACCAAGCACCTTCCGTCCCCTTTGTAGATTGTCCATCGTGAGAATTTTCTCCCAAAATGCTTCCCACGCAAAAAAGCTATTCCCTCTGTCTTAGATTGATTGTCAACTTCCAAATTTTCTAAAGTTTAAAGTTTTGTCTTTCCTTTAATACCCCTCAATACTTTTATGATATGGGCTGGCGGAAACTTTTGGTTTTTAGGCACGGTGGGTTTTGACAATACTACTACCATTATTTTCTTCTTTTACTTGGCGGCAAAAAGGAACAAAACACAACACAATCATTTGTGGCAAAAGAATAGCGAGAGAAAGAAATGCAATTTGAACTAGACATTATTAAAAAAAATTAAATCAACAGAAATCTGCCACTATTTTCCTCACTTATTTTTCTCTCCAAATTCTTTTCTTTTCCCTCCCATACCTGATTCCCTTCTATTTAGCATTATCACTCTTTTTTTATCTTCTTGTTTGGCTTTCTACCCTATTGATTTTCTATAATTACTTAGTCAGCTTTCTCAATTTTTGGACCATAAATGTTGAAATTTGTATCATCAAATCAAAAGTAAAACATTTATAGTACTTTAACTAGTTGAATGATGACCACGGCTAAGGTGGATCCACAAATTCATTAAACTAGTCTATTATAGTGTCCTATATCAAGGGTAATATGGAATATAAGTGTATTTTATATTCCAATTATAGTAAGTTGACAAACATTTTGGAACATCCATTTTAGGAAAGAGTGATAATTGTTGTGGGACGGAGGGAGTAACTTTTTTGGAGCATAAGATTTCGAAATGGTTTTCCAAGGGAAGTTATGGTTACCTTCCATGGGTAGACCATCTAAAAGAATCTTATAAAAAGAAACCTCCCCCTTCTCAGTTTAACTTCCAACTAACCATATCCTCTTTATTCATATCACACCTTGTTTCATACAAGACCTCAAGAAAGTTCCCCACACTCAAATTCCCAATCATGAACGTTGCAGCAAATCAGACTATCCCACATAATCAATGAGTTGGACAAGGAGATTTCTGAGCTAATGAGGGCATCCTTCACATACGGAACAGTGGATGCAATAGCTTTTTACAATTCTGCGGTAATGCCATTCTTACATTTTTATCGATTTTTCATTGGTTTCCATGTATCTAGAATGATCCTTAAATTTTTATTGTTTGAAAAAAGTTGCACATGGGTTATACCATGTTTAAAAATTGTCCATACATACGAGATATTATAGAGCAGTAACAAATTTCTAGTATATACTCTCTATCCCAAAAAGATTTGTTTTTCTTTAAATGGATGTCCCAAAATGTTTGTCAACTTTCTAAATTTAAAATAAAAACACTTACTTTCCAAGATTACCCTTGGTATGGGACACTTTACTCAAAGCAAAATAGAATAGTTTAATGAATATGTAGGTCCACTTTTAGGTGTAGCCCATTTTCACCCGTTAAGGACATGAAGTTCTACAAATATTTTACTATTGATTGTCCAAATTCAAGGTACTCAGTACTCCAACAATTGAAAAACATGACCAAGACTTTCAAAATAAAATTGGAGCAAGACCGTGAAATTGCAAAATGCTATGTTTGTCAACAATGGGAGCAAAAAGAATATAAGTTTGAAATGAAAAATATGTGAGGGAAAGAAATTAGAGTGGAAGATTTCTTTTGTTTGAATTTCTTTCTAGAATGTTGTGTTTTCCTTTTGCTACCGCCAATGGTTGTGCCAAAAAGTAAAATGTTTCCACTCAAATTTAATTTAAGATATATGGTCCACATTATAAAGGTATTGAGGTGTATTAAAGGGAAGACATAATTTGTGTTAAACTTTGGGAAATTTGGAAGGTGACAATCAATCCGATATAGAGGGAGTAGTAAGTTCCAACTTTCATATGTAGGTTGCAAGATTGTTGGATGGAGAACAGAAGCAATGGCAATATGGTGTAAGTTCATAGTGCAATTCATGAGGTTGTATTGTAGAGGTGTGTTTCTGTGTGTGAGAGATGTGCTTCTAGGAGGGAGGAACGGCATGCAAAAAACAGGTGAAGCACGGATTGTGGCAGATCAAATTAGCAGTCATGTAATGAGATGTGCTGGTAGGTCTAACTGTGAAGGATACAACTGATAAGTGTAAACATTAGGAGTGAAGAATAATTTAATATACTATATATTGAAATATGCACTGTACCATACTCATCATAGTGTACATACCTCAGCGTTGCACAATGTACAGAACAAAGCATCTTCCACACTTCCCTGTTGCTCACCTGCCCCTTCCTGTTTGCGGCAATCTTCATGAACAAACAATGCACAGAAGATTCCCCCAGTGTTATAACAGGATCTTCTGGCTACAGTATCCACTGTCCCAATATCTCCTATGGAGCCTTTCCTACGAGAGTTCGCGGTTGTTATGGAACCTCTGGAGACTGATGATGGGGAAGAATGAATCCCACTGCCAATTTCATCAAATTTTCTAGGTGGGTCCTTTGCTGATAAGGCATGTTTTGCATCAGGTCTATTTGTGACCCCATCAAAATTAGACATTATGCCAGGATCTGCAGGATTAATTGCAGTACACCGAACATAAAGAATAAAAACAAGGAGTGCCTGCGATCCCATGACATAAGTGAGAACAACATCATACATTAAGGCCACATTTGTTTACAGAACGAAACCAATTAGTTTCTTTTTTTGGGCAAAATAATATGATGGATAATCATTGGAGCACAGGCATATTAAACTGTCAAGTTTCACAAAAGTTTTTTAAATGGTATATCCTTTGAACTAGAATTTAGGCATGTCTCAGCTCTTCATATGTTGTGCTATGTCATTTAACTCCTATTTTCCCTTTTATGATTGAGATGTGGCTTGATATACACATAAGCTATTACCTCACTGTTTAGAATTTGTGGGTTCCTAACAAGTTTTTTATAGTAGATACCTCTTCCGTCAATGGGTTGTTAGCCAACCATCAAGAATTTGTGGACTTACAATTTTCCTTTCCTCAAACAGAATCAAAGGAGATAACTGTATTTTGAAATACAAGGAGGTAAGTGTAAGTGTCACTAAGGGTTTTTAAAATTTTCAAAAAAAAAAATTGACCTTTAGAAACTCTCATGAGACTAGGGGTTAAAAGTTTAATTAACCCTCATAAATTTATATTTTACTGGAAATTAATTATTGTGCAATTTGGGCTGAAAAAACCTAATTGTTGGATATCTTTACATTCATCAAAAAAATTGTTGGATATCTTTACAACCATGATATGAGAACCTATTCTTCATTAAGAAAATGCAGAAAAATAAGACAAAGATGCATTTTCAATTTTTACAGCTTTCATAAATGGGAATCAAATTACTTACCACTGGAGAGTAAGCAGCCATCAAAGCATACTCCCAAATGCGGCCTCCAACGAAAGGGGAAAAAAAAGCATAGAATGCGACCACTAACAGGCAGAATACAGTAATTGCAACAACCTATCCAAGTTAAGGAGCAAGATTCAGAAAATTTAACATACATGAAACCATGAAAAAAGAGTACACAAGTTGAAAGTAATAGAGCCACCTTCATGAATGCCGTTAAAATGTGACTGCAACAAACTTACAAATTATTTTATATGTACGCAGTCAACTATGAAACCAAATACAAACAAAAGAAATTTGGTGCAACCAAATTTTATTCTGCATAAGAAATATTCCTTCTTGTATTTCAACTATTTCCAGCTTCAATTACTACAAATGTATGCCCACGATGCCCTTATCCTTCTAAAAGGAAAGGTACATATAAAAACTCAAATTTAAAACAAATACTAATCCCACATTTGGGTTAAAGTAATTGTTAAGAATATACGTGTAAGACTATAACAAAGCATGGTAAGCAGCATCTTTCAATCAACAAAATCTCACTAGTCTGCCCAAAAATTTTTAAGGTAGCAATTAAAAGGGCCCAAATCAGAATATAGTGTTCCCTCCCATGAAAAAAATAGGATGAATAGAAGTCCCTGTCCAAACTTGAACGTGTTTATATAGCCAGCTTAAGTATATTAAAAAGAAAAAAGAAACAGTAGCAACTAGGAAGTTCCTATAATGATCGAGGACTTGTCCCCTCAAGCAGGACTGGAAGGCTAACTAGAAGCTAGAAGTAAAAGATCCAGCATATTCATTCATCTTAAGAGAAGGAAGCACTCAATTAAACCAAAACTTCACTTTTTTTTATAAAAAAAATCTTTAATTTTATTTTTTTATAGGTATTCTTTTTTCAGTTTATATTTCTTTTATTTTTCCTTCCTTCTCATAAATCGAAATGAGAACCCATAACTAAATCATGCATTCAATATTGTTCTAAAAGTGAAGTATCACACTCAGAGCAGAAACAACTACGGACCAGAACCATTTATCGAGCGCTACACACCTCACAAGTAAAAACCTTAGTGGAAAAAGAAAGAGGGGGGGCGGGGTCGAATAAAAGAAAAGATGATTAGTATAAGACTCTACACATGTTTTCCTTCTTTTCCTACATTTTTATCAGCAAGCCAAATGCAGCATTAGAAAAAAAAAGATTAAAACAGCATTAGAGAAACTTACTGCCACACAAAGCCAAAATTATCTGCTAGTACAGTTTCAGACACCAATTTAGCAGGGGAAGCGGGGCATTCCACATAAATTAAACACTGAAGGCACAACAAATGAAAACCTAAATGCAAAAACGTGGATACAAAACAATTTTGAGCATTACTGAGATAAACCCATATTTCCCAGTATAGCAACAAACCCTAGTCAAGATTTTAGAAGAAAATAAAGACTGATATAAAAGAAACGAACTAAAATTCTCAAAACAAAAAAATATGTGCATACCTGAAAGGTGTGAGCAGGTAGTTGCCAACCATGTTTCCTCGCCATAGCTGCCCGATTTCAGGCCCCCAAAACCCAAGCAAACACACCCACACCCACACCCACACCCACACCCACACCCACTTTGGGATTAGAGAGTTTCCCTTATAAAAAGTAGAAATGTCTACCAAAGAGAATAATTAAAATTTAGTACTAAGAAATTAGGAAAAAGTGCAAAAGAAAATCCAGTTGTAAGTTACAAGAGACGTAGCCACGGGTCCAAAAGAGAAACGAAAAAACAATTGGAAATCTATAGCAGAAAAAGACGCAAATGACAAAACAGAAAAGCGTTGACAGACAGAAATAGAGTTTACCGGGAAGAAAATGGCTGTAAAGTGCGTGTGATGAGTCAAGTGTCAGTAGGCTACTAGTGGTGGAGGTTGCAGTTCTATTGGTCGGGTCATTTCGAGTTTTGAAGGATCATTTCGAATTTGGGACATTTAAATTCGGTCCTCTAAAAAAACTTGCTCATCTAATCATACACCCGTCAAATACAGTTACTGTAGGGTATTATCCCTTACAAATAGAAGCTCGAATTGATCCTTGAATTTGTTTTGAAACTCCTAAGTTTAAAAATTTAGAATTTTATTCAGAGAAAACAATTTTACAAAAACTCCTTTATTTTTTAATTAACCAGACAAAATTGGCATATGACCCTTTCGTATGTAAGATGCATCAAGTATTTTGAAGTGAAAATTAACAAAATATTTATATCAATAAATGGAATACATCATTTTTATAAATTTTTAATGAAAATAACAAAGAATATATATTTTTATTACAATTATAAATTTGTGTTTATTTTATAACGTCCTTAAATATTTTATTATAAATTATATTGTTTAATTAAATTTTATATAATTGTCAATGCGAAATATTTAGTTAATTATTTATACTTATATTATATAATTACATTTAATCTTATAATTTATATAAAAATTTTATTATCTATTTTTTTAACAGTTAATATTAATATTTATTAAATTTATTTTGTCTTTTTATTTATTAAAATTATAAATTGAGAGTTATATATTTGAACATGTAAACCCCGAACTGATGGTGAGAGTTATATATTATAGTCCTGCTGTTGTCGAGCCACCACAGCCTCTGGCTAGCCACTGTTCGTTGTGAACCCGTGGGGCGTGAACCACTGCCTTGAATCTCCTCTCTTACGCAACATGTAAACCCCTAAATCTTGCCAATACTTAGGGAATTTATTTTGATTTATAAGGGTCAAAGACATGAAGGAAGAACAGCATATTATTGGAGAAAAAAATGATCTTGTGCAGTGATACGAGACCTTATGTAGATCCTAAGCTGGGAATTTGTTGACACTTGATGGCCTTTTCTACTTGCTTTCTTCTAGTTTGGTGGGTGGTGCTTCAGGTAAAGATTAATATTACAATAATTGGAAATTATGGTCTCATATTGCTTCTAGTAGGTTAAGTAAAGGATTTGTTGTACTGGGTTCTTTTCTCTTATAACTATTTGTGATGAATGCCTCTACTTTGTGCACACAAACTGTGCATTAACAATTTTCAGCAAATCAATTCTGAAATAATTCAAGCTACTAGCTCGTTGATTGCTCGAGGTAGTTTAGGTTAATTGTTGATTTGTTTGCAAATTGCTGGTCTATATGTATAGACTAGCATAATTCAAGGTTCGTTGATTGAGTGCTGAAACATATTTGATTATTTTGGCCTGCCAATTGGGTGCTTTCTTTGCCAGCTTTGTTTTGGCATGCTGCCATACTGAGTTAAGATCTTATTTGTCATTTTTAGAAATCTGAAGCATGTAAATATCCTGTTATGTTCTTGAAAATTTATGTTGAAGTATTATCATTTTTCCTCTGCAATTCCTTTTTTGGATATAAAATTGAATTTTCTGTCTTTCAGCTTCTGCTAGCTAGTTCCCCTTATCGAGTGTGTTTTGTTTATTGTTAACGATATTTCTTAAGTCTACTTCTCTGACTTTTGTGAGGAGTTCTACCAATCAAGAGGATGATATATTGATAATCTGGATTTCTATTAGCAGCAAAAACATGAGCTGGAATTGCTATCTCCTTTGCAATGACTTTTTTTTTTTGTGAGGAGTTCTACCATTTGGGTATCATTGATATGAACATTGTGTGGATCAATGTATATGCTCCTCATTCTCTAAGAAGTAACTTGTCTGATAGCTGTTTTAAAGATAGTGATGAAGCTAGGATTAGAGTGAAAATGAAGAAATTCTGGGAGAAAACAGTGGATATAGATGAACTATGTGGACCAGGTGAAGCATGGTGGGGTGTTAGAGGGGAGATGCGGGATAACTTCAACCACAGTAACAAGCCAATCTCCTATGCAGAACATTTCCAGAACAGTCAGATTTGTTGAATCAATTCTATATGTGTATTGGGAGCTACCTCCTGTTGCTGGCCCTTCACTCACTCATCAATCACGATATGATCCTGTCGTGCATCTAGTTTTATTTTTGAAGATGACATATATGGTTTGTTCCAATGGCTTGGTTTAGGTAGGCTTGAGACTTATGTATTCAATGGATATACCCAAATGGTGTATCTTCAAATTTCTAAACCAAAATCTTAGAACTTTGACAGAATATATGAAAATGAGTTGTTTGCCATTAGAATGAGCTCCAAGTTGTGTTAATATTACCGCATTTTTTGTCACAGCTTTTCAGATTAATCATTACTTAATTTAATTGATATTTCTTTTTTATTGCATTTTAAAGTGATTGTCGTTTGATGGTCAAGATCTTCGTCTCATCTTTTTTTGCTTATTCACCTATTTAAAATATGGATCCTTATGATATTGTTGGGATGATGAATGGTTCATATTTCAAACTTGTTAATTGTATCTAAACTGCAGAAGTCAGAAAAAATAGAAGTTTGAGTATTAATATTATGAAACTAGCATTTTTTTCCCACGACACGGTTCTAGCAAAGGGATTGAAAGCCAGAATGAAATTTGTGATCGTATTAATTCATATAGATTCATCCTCAATATGAACAACCAACCCCAAATTTCCTTCTGCTTAATTGTTTTTTCAGTTTTGGTTTATAAAAAATCCATCGAGCTTATAAGTTATACAACGAGAAATGATACTCACCTATCTTTTATTCTCTCAAATCTTTGGTGTAAGCGAAATTCAACCCCACATCTCTTGTGCAAGGAAAAGAAACTTCACTTGCTTAAACTAGCTAGCATCCTTAAAACTATACTATGAACCAGAAGATATGAAAGGGCCAAAGCTATCTGTCTGACTGAGTAGAATGAGTTAATGCATTGCACGAGAGATGCAATCGACAAGATTACACAACAATTAAAATGCACATAAAGAAAAATACAAAAGGTTCAGATATTTCATCACAATAGTTTTTTTAACAATAATTTATTATTTTTAATTTTTCTTTTATAATTTTATAAAATCAATTTTTTATTAATAATTATATGAAAATAAATAATAAACTTTATATTACTTTTTATTGAATATTTTTTAACGCAATGAATGAATGTGCCACGTCACGGATTACGAAACTGGAATGATAGGATCAGTGTTTTCAGAGACGAGCCGTAAGCTCCGAGGCGTTGGGGCGTAAGTCTTTTGAAATATTGGGGCGTTTTGAATAAGATAATATTAATTAAATTATAAAAATACAAAAAAATTGAAATAATATAAATAAATTAATTATCAATAAACTTTACTAACCTAAAACTTATGAATGAATATATTTATCAAAATATTTTACAAACATACATTAACATCACAAACACAATGTTAAGTGGTTGTTGTTTACACACTTACAATAATATAACAAATTCACATATATCTCATTTTTCATCAATAAATCATAAATCACACTCCAAAAACCAAATTCTAATTTTCGAATTGATCAATCTATTCATCACAAGACACAAACACGTTCCAAATTCTAACAAATATAAAAATAACATGATGTTAAGTGTCAAATGTTTACTGAATGGAACAGTGGAAAAGACAAAAAAAAAAAGAATGCAAACAAAAAAAGAAGGCAAAAAAAAAAAAGAACGAAAGCAAACAAAAAAGGAAGGCAAAAAGCAAAAAAAAAAAAAACAAAGGCAAAAAAGAAAGATTTGACACATGCATGCATCAGCCGAAATCGAACCTAGGTCTGCAGCATGCTAATGTAATAACTTACCACCAGACTACATGTGCTTGTTGGCTAGTGTGTTACTAAAAACATATATATTTTGTATTTTTATATCAAAAAAAAAATTTCATTTATACACCGCGTGAAACATTGTCTAAAGAAAAGACAAAAAAGAAAGGTCCGAAGTTCCGAACCAAACATTATTGCGGTCAACGTTTTGGTTCAGTCGTGGATGAATGGCAATACGCCAATACCCTCCCGCCACGAGTCATACTAGCCAAAATAAATTCCACGTGGACCCGTGATTCACGTCTAGTGAAATTACGGGAAGACCCTCTAGTATTGGGACGCGCAACGCGTGTGGGGTGGAGTTCGACGCGAGTGAAGAACAAAATAGACAGAAAGAGAGTTGGAATTAGAATTGATGATCGAGTGAAACCCTAAACAGAGGAAAATTTGGTGGTAAGAACGCTTTGTCCACTCGCTCAACCCCTCGCGTGTGAAAATTTCTCAATTCTCAGATCGACACAGACACAGTTACGCTATCATCATCATCACCATCATCTTCTTCTTCTTTCGTGAAATAGAAAGAGAGAGAAGGGTACTTTCTCTCGTGTTTTTACTTTTAGGTAATCTCTTAAGCTCTCCATCTGTGTATATGTATAATTGTTTATAATTTTATTCTTTCTTCCCTTATAGTTTGATTTCATTTACATGAAATTTCAGATTATGCTGATAGGCTGTGGTGTGATTTAAGTTTATGGGCAACTTCATTTATCAGTAGAATTCTAAGACAAAGACAAAGAAAAACTGTCAAATGAATTACTGATGATGGGCTCATTTATGCACCAATTTGAATTGTGCTTAAAAATTTGATGTGTAACCTGCTTGTGGTCAAGAATATTGTGAAAGGGAGCTGAGATTATAATTTATGTTATTTTGGAACTGATTGGTTCCAGTTATACTTTTCTTATGCAGAAATGAGAAAATTTTAATTCCCAAAACTAATGGTTTAAGTAGAACAACAAGCATTTCAGTACAATTCGAGCCTGATAAATGAAACAAAGCCGCTAGCAAAAAGCTTGAGTAGTGCTTGCTTGTTGCTTCTATACTTATTCAACGTTGAACTTCAAGTATTGAACAAATAGAGTATAGTCTTATTCAATGTGGTTGCGGTGATGTACAGTTTTTGAAATTTGATTGAGAATTATTGTATGTTACATCATTTTGGGAATGGCCATGAATATCAGATGGCTTCAGTAAAATCGTAAGTATTTTCAATACTATTCGAGGCTGATAAACAAATTAAGCTGCTTGTGAATTGCTTGAGCTCTGTTCTGAGCTACTTCATAAGCTTGTACTTGTTGTATTGCATAATAGCCTTTGAATTAATTGTTAAATGAGCCAGACCAACGTAAGCTTGGATCAATCAGGCTTGTCTTTATTGCAGCATTTAGCTTGTATTTGTATAATTTGGTCTCACAATGATTGGCTTTTATTTGGAGAATGTTTTACGTCTTGTATGTACTATATATGGGTTCTCGGTCACAAAATGAGTTCTACTAGCATCATGACTCAATATTGGCCGAGACGAAGTGCTACATGAAAAAAAGTTTATCAAATATCTTTTAATTTATTAAAAAAACACAAGAAAAATCAGTCACTTGCAGGATTGCATAAAAGAGATGACATGTTATTTTTGGTAGCATGTGCACGAATAGTGCTTTTTAGTATTTAGTATCAGATAAAAAATTATAATAGTAGAGCACGCCATATTTCTAACCATGGCTTCCTCATCCAAAGCTATGCTGATAAGTATAAACATTTTTTCCTACCAATTTCTGTTAAAAAAATTTCTATGTTACCGGCAGGTGGCAAGAGACGAGGAATGCACTAAATTTTTCCTTGTTTGTACATGTCTCCTTAACACTCCCACTAAAGTTGGATCATAGATTTTTATCATCCCTACCTTGTTACAGAGATTTTGAAAAAAATGCTCTGCTGGGGTTTCACAGAAAAATCTCCCCAGAAAAATCTCCCCACTAATAACGCATGAAGAGACTCATGTATTAGGAAGGGATAATCCTGTGCGTTCACCTTGTATGTAATAAGAATGGAAATTACAAAAACCTCCTGAGGTTAAGTGAAGCTACCTCGTGTTTTCAGAAATTACATTTACCTCCTTGACGTTTCAGTATTACTCCACACTTAACTCCTTCCATCATTGAGTCTAGTTAACGGTTTATTATTTGTGAAGTTATAACCTGGTTCCATTTGGTCAAATACGATCGAAAGAGGTAAGCATAATTTTTGAATATGTGAGGAGATAAGTGTAAGTTTTTTAAACCTCAAGGAGGCTTATTTATTTTTTCCTAATAATAAACATAAAGAAATCTTACTGATCGAGCCAAAAAAAAAAAGAGAAATCTTGAGTTTTGTTACTCACTTTCTCTCTCTCTCTCCCAGGCCCTCCCTCTTATCCTAGCAGTTGCATTGAAACCTAGTTCCATAAGGTAGAAGTTGGTTTGTCGGATATGGTACATAACTGTCAAGTTTTCTTAGGCATGCAAACGCCGATGTCGGTTGAATTAGAAAAAGTGGGCTTTGACCAGATAAAAAGATTCATGAAAGCTTGTTGTCGACATTTTCTGTAAAGCTATTGTCTTTTGTCTCTTACACCCTTGCTCTTATGTGTTTGCTGGTAACTTAAGCAAAATATCTGATGCCAACCCTAAAATCTTGTTGATTACTGAGGGTTTTGTAGAAAAGAATAGGAAATCTTGATATTTTTTTTTGGATCTAGAAATTTGGTGGGGAAAATCTCAAAAACTTCACAGTTTACGATGTTTCTTTTAGAAATCTGATGTCAAGTCGTGAGTGTGAGTGGTTGTATTTGGTTCAGTGATTTTCCTTTTTTTTGTTATAGTAGTAAAGTATCTCAATTCTTAAAAAGAAAAAAGGAACAAAGATTCAAATTATATCAATCCTTTCTTTCTCAATATTAATTAGCAATCAAAGTGTGCTTTAAATGACAATGAAGAACTTTTTATTTTATTGGTAATGACAATGAAGAACTTATATTGTGAATAGATGCTAATTGTGATTTGGCTGTGAAATTCTTTTTGTTATCTTATTTTATTTTCTGTCTTCACACAAAGCTACATTCATTGCTCTCAATCCTTTGTATGAGCATTATTTGAAATTAAAAAAAAAAAAAAGATAGCTGAGATCCTGGACTGTAATCGGCTGTGCTTTTTTCTCTTGTAGACCTGGAAATAAATTGTCATTTCTACCTAACAGCTATATATTTCATTGCAATGTAATATCAAGCTATTTCATATTGCTTTATTGTTAGCTTTGATGAAATTATCTTCATCTATCCACTTCTGGGCTGAGACAAATTAACATGTTACAATTGGGAGTATTAGTTGAGACGGTCTTGTCTTTAGCGGAAAGATATGAATGGAGCCAGTAGATTGCAACATTATCAACCATGTATTTTGATTAATATATATTATTGAAAATAAACCCTATGTCTATAAAATGTGCACTTGATTTATATATATCCTGGAATCTCTTAGGAGTAGCGGACCTTGGATGACTTAATTAGTTGTTTCTTATATTGTCATTATGATTAATTTCATTTTTGGAGATTGAATTTTTAAGCGATTCTTATATGTGCATATTTTGCTTTCAACCTTTCAGGTGTTGTCGGAGAAGCAGTTGCTTAAACTCACCTTACAGTAACAAAATTTTTATCATGGACATAGATCTTAGGTTACCTTCTGGGGAGCAGTTGAAGGAAGATGAAGAACCAAATGGAATTGATAACATGTTAGATGGTGAAGAAAAACTGCATGATGGAGATGTAGAGGGAATTGTGGATATTGGAGCTGAGGTACATGCTGAAGATGGTAGGGATGTGAATTCTTTCACAGAAGATACGGTAGTGTTTACAGAGGATTCGAATCTTGAACCACTCTCTGGTATGGAATTTGAATCACATGGGGAGGCATATTCTTTTTATCAAGAATATGCTCGGTCTATGGGATTCAACACTGCAATACAGAACAGTCGACGTTCAAAAACATCAAGAGAATTTATTGATGCAAAATTTGCCTGTTCTAGATATGGGACCAAGCGAGAATATGATAAATCCTTCAAACCACGTGCTAGACAAAACAAGCAAGACCCAGAGAATACAACTGGTCGACGATCATGTGCAAAGACTGACTGCAAAGCAAGCATGCATGTGAAGAGAAGGCCAGATGGAAAATGGGTCATACATAGTTTTGTGAAGGAGCATAACCATGAGCTTTTACCAGCCCAAGCTGTCAGTGAACAAACCAGAAAGATGTATGCTGCTATGGCTAGACAGTTTGCTGAATATAAAAATGTAGTTGGTCTAAAAAATGATCCCAAAAATCCATTCGATAAAGGCCGGAATTTGTTACCAGAAGCAGGAGATATTAAAATTTTGCTTGACTTTCTTACGCAGATGCAGAATCTGAATTCAAACTTCTTTTATGCAGTAGATCTGGGTGAAGATCAACGTTTGAAGAATTTGTTTTGGGTTGATGCCAAAAGCAGGCATGATTATAGTAATTTCTGTGACGTTGTGTCTTTTGATACTACTTATATTAGACACAAATATAAGATGCCACTTGCTCTTTTTGTTGGAGTGAACCAACATTATCAATTCATGTTGCTTGGATGTGCTTTGGTATCAGATGAGAGTGCAGCGACATTTTCTTGGCTAATGCAGACTTGGCTGAAAGCAATGGGTGGGCAAGCTCCAAAAGTGATAATCACTGACCAGGACAAAGCTATGAAATCAGTTATTTCAGAGATCTTCCCGAGTGCTCATCACTGTTTTTTTCTTTGGCATGTACTAGGGAAGGTTTCTGAAAATCTTGGTCATGTAATTAAACAGCATGAGAACTTTATGGCGAAATTTGGAAAATGCATCCACAGGTCATGGACAGATGAAGAGTTTGGAAGAAGGTGGTGGAAAATTCTTGATAGGTTTGGACTCAAAGAGGATGAATGGATGCAGTCATTGTATGAAGACCGTAGAAAATGGGTGCCAACCTACATGACAGATGTTTTTTTGATTGGGATGTCTACAATTCAGCGATCTGAGAGTGCAAACTCCTTCTTTGATAAGTATGTGCATAAGAAGACCAATGTGCAAGAGTTTGTGAAACAATATGAAGCAATTCTACAAGATAGATACGAAGAGGAAGCCAAAGCTGATTCTGACACATGGAATAAACAACCTCAAGTAAAATCTCCGTCACCGTTCGAGAAGAGTGTTTCAGAAGTTTACACACATGCTGTATTCAGGAAATTTCAATTTGAGGTTTTGGGTGCAGTTGCTTGTCATCCTAAAAGGGAGAGCCAAGATGGCGCAAACTTTATATATAGAGTTCAAGATTTTGAAAAGAATCAGCACTACTTAGTAATGTGGAATGAAATGAAGCCAGAAGTTTCATGTATATGCCGATTATATGAATACAAAGGTTATCTTTGTAGGCATGCACTAATTGTTCTTCAGATTTGTGGCATTTCTGCCATCCCATCTCAATATATTTTGAAACGGTGGACAAAAGATGCAAAGTGCAGGAATTTTTTGGGAGAAGAATCTGAACAGGTACAAACTAGGCTGCAACGGTATAATGACTTGTGTCAACGGGCGATGAAATTGAGTGAAGAGGCCTCATTGTCTCAAGATGGTTACAATATTGCATTTCGTGCCCTTGAAGAAGCTTTGGAAAATTGTGTGGGCATGAATACTTCTAACAAGAGTCCTGCAGAAGCTGTCGCATCACCCACCCAAGGCCTGATCTCTATTGAAGAAGATAATCAGATTAGAAGTATGAACAAGACAAATAAGAAAAAGAATCCAACCAAGAAAAGAAAGGTCAGTTCTGCATAGTTATCCGTATTCTCACATCCTTGTTATGCTTTAGTAATATTCTTGAGGATCTCATTCTATTATGCTTTAGTTATATTTTTTAAGATGACATCCTTTATAAATTGCAGGTGAACTCAGAGCAGGAGGTTATGACGGATGGGGCACCAGATAGCATGCAACAAATGGTTTGTCTCATTTCACAAGTAGTCAGCATATGAATTTATTGCTTATGTGTCATGTGCCTTAAATTGTAATATATTAAAAGTGTAACTGCAGCTTTTGAAATTGAGAAGGAAATTATACTATGTAATTCATAAAATTAATCGAGTCAGTTTATGATTGTTTCTTTGATTTGTTTGTAGGATAAATTAAGCCCAAGAGCAGTAACGCTAGATGGTTATTATGCTACATCACAGAGTGTGCCAGGAATGGTATGATGTAGCACATTAACTTCACGTCTCTTGTGATAATGCAGTGATTTTTTTTTGTTATTTTATTTGATGCTTCATGCTTTTGGCAGGTACAACTTAACTTAATGGGACCAGGACGTGAAGGTTACTATGGGAATCAACAGACCATTCAGGGGCTGGTATATGAAATAAAATATGACCATAATTTGTGTCATGTAAGTGGTACGGAGTTCTAATTTAGAAATTTCTGGTTTCATATGTGTAGGGACAGTTGAATTCAATAGCACCTAGCCATGATGGTTACTACAGTGCTCAGCAAAGCATGCATGGGCTGGTATAGTTTGCGATGATACTTTGGGTAATGCTGTTTGTTACTGAGGTCTTATGGTGATATTTACATATAGGTTTTCTTCTTGCAGGGGCACATGGATTTCTTCCGAGCTCAAACAGGTTTTACTTATGGCATTCGGGTCAGTGCTGGATATGATATTTATAATAACTATTAACTCATTTTGTTTTTGCTTTTGTGAATTTCTTACAAAAGGTCTCTTCCTTATGGCAGGAAGACCCCAATGTGAGAACATCTCAATTGCATGATGATGCATCTAGACATGCCTGAAGAACACCTTTCTCACTGTGAAGGTAGTTCTTGTTTGAAGCAGCCATTTTTCTTGAATCTGTGACAGTTGGGAGTACTGGACGATTATGCTTTACTTCGTAGGCGAGGTAGGAAAGGATCTTACTCAACGTTTTACTTTGTAGACGAGGAAGAAAGGATCTTAATCCTTTTTGTTTGCTTTGTGGGAGGAAAGAATGTTATTGAAGCTGAAATATCTGTAAAGAATGAAATGCCTCATAAACTACGGATGGAAGAATTTAGCAGAAGAAGAGATGCTTGTGTAAGATAAAATAGAGTAGGCAGTTTACTTATCACCATCTGTAATGGGATCTAGTTGAGAGTTGGAAAAATTCAAGTAGAGCTCATATCTCTTGTAAAGGTTGTTGTATTATTGTATCTGAGATTGTTACAACCTAATAGGATTAGTTGAAATTAGCAAAACTTATTTCCAATTCCGCAAAATATATGTTTGTGCTGCTGCCACCCAACTGCTTTTCTTAAGCATGTGGAATAAATAATGGTTCTTTATGGCAAAACGAAAGTATGCAATATTTAAATACCGTTGTCCAAAGGAAACATAGATCACATTAGGCCAAGTTTGCCATTCATCTATTGCTCTCTTTGTTTTGTTTGAGGCATCTTAAGATCACTATGAACCACATTTCATGTCAAGATTTAACAGAATTAATTTACTGTATTTATTTTAAAATTAAAAAATGTAAAAATAAAAATCATTTCAGTTAATTAATTGAATGGGTCGCCTTTAAATCGATATTTATTTTTTAAAATTTAAACAAAGCTTAATCAAATTAATTGATACATTGTTACATTCCATGAAATTGATTTGATTTTACTAACCAAACCCGTTCCCAGAATTGCTTGAGCTCGAGGTCGGTAGGACAATTTGCTTTTGACTCTTAAACTGGATTTGCACGCGCTACGCATGTGGAAACACGGCTCGTGCGTGCGAGTAATGCTGCAGCCAAAAGCCGCAAAACCGAAGACCAAGTTCCAAATAAAGAAAGAGAGTTAAAAGGACCCTAAAGGCTAAACGCGCGATGAAAGGGACAGAGAATCAGAGACTGGAGCGAGTGACAAAAGGCGAGTGGAATTAGCACACAAAAAATCGTCAGATCCCTAAATTGAAACCCTAACTTCTCTCTACGCTCTTTTACACCCACTCGCACCACACTCGCCTTCGATTCACTGGTGTTTTATAGTTTCATCAAGGTTACTCTCTCTATTTTTCAAAAATTTCTGTCTGAGCTCTCTCTTTCTTTCATCTTGTAGATATAGTGATCAGTGATTTGATTAATTGTGCTGTTATTTTTTTAAAATATCTACTGTCTGATTCGCTGCTGACAAAATGTGGGAATGTTAAGAAGTTAGAATGTTTCGATTTTGATTACAGAATAATATAAAGAAATCGTTATCGTCTGTTTGGTTGCTAAGAAAATCTGGGAAATAAAAAGAAATTGAAAATTACGAAATTATGAATATTTATAACTTGGAACTTGGAGAAACTGGAATCACCACTAAGGTTAGCTCATTTCTATTAGATGGGTTATTTTAGGTAACCTGTAAAACAGACTATCACAGCGTTAGAGCTTCATTTTCTCTGCAACTGAGCTTTGAGTGAAAAAGAGCCCGAAATGTTAATTGGAAGTGATTATTTGTGTCCAACTAATTGGAGTTTAATCCTGAAACGAAGCTTGATTAGTGGTTTACACCTGAATGCAAGGGCCTTGTTGTTTCCTTCATGTACAGTAGTGTTATGCTTTAACGACTTCGATGGCTGATGAAACGACCAGTTAAAACGTTCTTACGTACGACGAGCGTGCTTCGTGAGGGCCTTGAAAGCCTAAAACCATGTTTTGTTGGAAGTTGGTTAGAGGGCCGATTAATCAATTTATGCCTTGATGGAAAGAATGTGCTCACGTGCTTAACATTAGCTCAAGCAGTAAAAAGTTTGGGTGAAGGTAGGGTAAAAAGAACAAGAAAGAAACAAACTTTAAGTAAATGAAAAACTCAAGTCTTGTCTGGCGTGAGTGGGAATTGTAGCCCGATTATCATGCTCGTACAGCCAAAGTGTGTTTTGCTAAACTGATACCCGCCTGCAAAATAACGTACGCCTGATCATATAAAATTAGCCATCTAGTTACTGAATTTGTATGATTAACTTACTATAGTGTGCTTATCTTTTACATCTTTGTTTGAGAAGCTTCTTGAGTCAAGATTCTTAATATTGAAAATCTTCAAAACACAAAAAAAGAAGAAGAGAAATGTTCATGCTTCATATGTAAAGAATGTGCCGAGTCTGTTTTTCATTTTTTGTTGGAGTGTCGGTTGGCTCGTAGTTTAGTTATGGGAAATGACTTATCAAGTTTCGGGTATTCTTTAAGTTGTTTCAGGATCCGTAAGAGAGAAAATTTAAGCTTGAAGTGGTCTTCGTGCTTATTAAGAGATTAATAAGGTGCCTCTTTCCATCTTTTGACTTGTTTAGAATGAGAAGAATAAAAGAGCTTTTATTGGGAAAGAAAAATTTATAGATTCAAATAAAGATAAATGGTTTAGTTCCCTTAGTTTTTGATTTGAGAGGAAATTTTGCTAATAAGGAGGATTTCATAGATTTTGTGGAGATACTATCTTGTAAATAGTATTTTGTACATGCGTTGCACCATTTGGTACTTTTTATACAATATTTTTGCTGCCTGTTGATACAGGAGGAGATACATGAAGAGTGATTGAAATTCTGTCTGTTCAGTTGATTGGAACAGAAATGAATATAAATTGGGTCTATGGCATGACAGGCATAAGTTGTAATAGGCATTCCTGATAGAATAATAGGTGGAGGAACAATTGCGTGGGGTTAGGTTCAGCTCTTTTGACATATGGTCACTAGAAGGACTTATTTAATTCTGCCTATTTTACTTTAGTTAAGCATTTTCATTTGCAATAAAAGCATTCTTTCAGTGATCTTATTATATAGTTTTATTTCGTTGATGTCTTGATTTATTGCCTGATATTTGTTGGTAATTTTTATGGATGACCCAGCTAATCTTCTGGTATGCTGCTGATTCAGCTGTCATTATAAGTGCATGTGTTGATGCTTATTTTTCCATTCATGAATATACATTGCATTATTTTTATTAGTCTTACCAAACAGGATGCTTTAATTCATTAAATTATTTTCAACCAGCAGTGATATTTTAATACAATGTGAAAGAAAGAACAAAAAAGATTAGGTATAAGCATCTTTTATTCTTATTTGGATTTATCATGATGATGAGAGGGGATATTCCCGGGGGGGGGGGGGGGGGGGGAGATAATTTCCCATCGGCCCCAAGAGCTATGAGAAACTCTCATGGAAAGCCTAGGCTAACCCAACCGGCCTGGTTACCATCCAAGAACAGCCAACCACTTTATTGCCCCGCTTGGTTACAAGCCCACTCTACCAGACTCGTCCTCTTGGGATTATTTTGAGCAATGCATGCTTAGTATCTGAACCTGTGAAATACTGTTATAGACCTGAGCACTAGAGTACATGCTGAAATGATTTAATCGTGTCTTTTTATTTGAAGTTGTACAATAGGCACATTGTTATTTCGCTGCATTTCTTATTCATTTTAATTCCTATTTCCTAGATGGGCATAACTTTAAACAACATTTGTACTTTAGTTTATGAGAGCCCAACTCGCAATAATATGTTGTTGAATAATAATTTTGCTTATTGACATACTTGTACTTTGTTTTGTTCTCTATTTTAATAAACTAAGAATTTCAGTCCATCATAATCATGTTTATTAGCGTGGGTAATACCCACAGAAGGACAAACAGAATTTTTTAAAAAGAACTTGAGCAATAATAAATTTTGATATGGATATGAATGTATATAGAAACGGTCATTGCTACACCTCAATCTACAGAACACAATATAATTTTGCGTTGTGAAGACATTTTTGTTTATCTAACTCTCATCTCCTTTTCTATACCTTTTTCCCTTGGTGGATAACACAACAATCGTAATAAGCTATGCATTCAGTCTGTTGTTCAATTTATCCCCAATCTGTTCATAGGCATGTCGATATTGTGCAGCAGATGGTTGTATTCTTTATTTATTGCAGTGGAAATGGTGGACCAAAATATGCATCTTGATCTACTGTGAAGCTTCAGGAATTTATGTCTAGTTCTTTTTGAGTTTTGACAGGCTTCTGGAAACAATTATCTCTCTAGCAACTGAATTCATTAATTTTAAGGGCCTTACCCATAAAGGTTATATGCTGGAATTATCGGATCCAGCAATCTATCTTAATTTGTTTGTTATAGTATATGTGCGATTTCTTGCTTGTAAATAGAATAATATAATTAAAATAGACTGTTAGAAACACTTGAAAAATTAAAAAGAAATGAAAAACAGACTAAACTTGTGAACATTAAGATTATTAGCCAAGTTTATTGTGTGATAATAAGATTCGATTCGAACTTTCTTGTAGATTGATATTTGAGGTCAGACTAATTTCCTTATCTTAACGCTTACTATATTTTTGGATTCATATTTTTTAAATTGTGTTTTCAGGTACTGACGTAAATTACCTGTTGGAAAGACTGGATTTTCTTCATGGAAGTATATCATAAGTACCTTCTGGTGAGCATGGTACGTATCAGAAGGAATTAAAATTTGGTTGATAATAAATGGGTTCTCGAGACAACTTGCCTGGTGGTGATGGTGTGAGTGCAAATATACTTGAAGTTGTGGATGAAGTACATAATAGAGATGTTAGGGCTGTTGATTCCCCTAAAAGGGTCATCGTGGGATTTGAAGGGGACACAGATTTTGAGCCTCGTAATGGCATTGAATTCGAATCACATGAGGCAGCATACTCATTTTATCAAGAATATGCCAAATCTATGGGATTCACTACTTCAATCAAAAACAGTCGGCGTTCGAAGAAATCAAAAGAATTTATTGATGCCAAATTTGCATGTTCCAGGTATGGAGTCACGCCTGAATCAGATAGTGGCAGTAGTCGACGATCAAATGTGAAAAAAACAGACTGCAAAGCCAGCATGCATGTGAAGAGAAGGGCAGATGAAAAGTGGATTATTCACGAATTTGTTAGGGAGCATAATCATGAGCTTTTGCCAGCCCTTGCCTATCATTTTCGAATTCATAGGAATGTGAAGTTAGCTGAAAAGAATAATATTGACATTTTGCATGCTGTCAGTGAACGAACAAGAAAGATGTATGTGGAGATGTCTAGACAGTCTGGTGGATATAAAAATCTTGGGTTTCTTCAGACTGACATGAATAATCAGTTTGATAAAGGCCGGTACTTGGCTGTGGATGAGGGAGACGCCCAAATGATGCTTGAGTATTTTAAGCGTATCAAAAAGGAGCATCCCAACTTCTTCTACGCAATAGACCTGAATGAAGAGCAGCGTTTGAGAAATTTGTTCTGGGTTGATGCTAAAAGTAGGGATGATTATCAGAGTTTCAATGATGTTGTTTCTTTTGATACCACTTATGTCAAATTCATTGATAAATTGCCATTTGCTCCTTTTGTTGGGGTGAACCATCACTTCCAGTCTATGTTGCTTGGATGTGCATTGGTTGCGGATGAGTCGAAGCCAACATTTGTTTGGTTAATGAAGACATGGCTTCGAGCAATAGGTGGGCAGGCTCCCAAAGTTATAATCACTGACCAAGACAAAGCCTTGAAGGCAGCCATTGAGGAGGTCTTGCCAAACACACGCCATTGCTTTTCTCTTTGGCATATATTGGAAAAGATCCCTGAATCTCTTGCTTATGTAATCAAACGACATGAATTTTTTTTGCCAAAATTCAACAAGTGCATTTTTAAATCATGGACAGATGAACAATTTGATATGAGATGGTGGAAAATGATCACTCGGTTTGAACTTCAAGATGACGAATGGATTCAATCATTGTATGAAGATCGGAAAAAGTGGGTGCCTATTTTCATGGGGGATTCTTTTCTAGCTGGAATGTCTACAACTCAGCGATCTGAAAGTATGAATTCTTTCTTTGATAAATACATCCACAAGAAAATTACTTTGAAAGAGTTTGTTAAACAGTACGGGACAATACTACAGAATAGGTATGAAGAGGAAGCCATTGCTGATTTTGATACATGGCACAAACAGCCTGCAATTAAATCTCCTTCACCATGGGAGAAGCAGATGTCAATAGTATATACGCATGCAATATTCAAGAAATTCCAAGTTGAGGTTTTGGGTGTAGTTGGTTGTCATCCTAAAAAGGAAAGTGAAGATGAAACAACTGTAACATTTAGAGTTCAAGACTGTGAGAAAGATGAAGTTTTTATGGTAATATGGAATGAAACAAAGTCAGAAGTTTCTTGTTTCTGTCGTCTGTTTGAATACAAAGGTTTTCTTTGTAGACATGCAATGATTGTTCTACAAATCTGTGGTTTTACAAGCATCCCACCGCACTATATATTGAAGAGGTGGACAAAAGATGCAAGAAGCAGACAACCAATTCTTGAAGGAACAGAACAAGTGCAGACTAGGGTTCAACATCATAATGATTTGTGCAAACAAGCCATTGAATTGAGTGAGGAAGGTTCATTATCTGAAGAGAGTTACAATATCGTGTTACGCACGCTAGTGGAGGCCTTGAAGAATTGTGTCAATGTGAATAACTCTAACAACAATTTTCTCGAATCTAGCAGTCATCCTCATGGTCTTCGTAAAGTACAAGAAAGTCAAGTCAGTCTTGCTACGAAATCAGGAAAGAAGAAGACTACATACAAGAAAAGGAAGGTGAGTTCTGGAACTGAAATTGATGGTACACTTGCTTATTTTCTACTTGTGTTGCTTTCATGATTTATTAATAAAAAAGAATTATCATTAAACAATGGCTCCTATTCCAGGGACAATCAGAACGAGAAGATATGCTTGTTGAGGCGCAAGACAGCTTGCAGCAAATGGTTTGTCTAACTTAATTTTATTGCCTTCGTATGGTTTTGCTTATTTTCAACTTAAATGTGTGCTAAAATTGATGATGCTCTAAGTTGATTTAGTGTTTGGGTAAATGAGTGCTTAAAGTGCCACGTATTGTGGAATAAGCTGGAACAAAGTTAGGCATTATATGTAATCAGAATAATTGTGTGATAACAATGTGCACTGAATTGCTGAAAATGTCTTTTTAAGGAGCATTTGCAGAATCAATTATCGAGCATTTGCAGAATCAATACACACACACACACACACATATGACTAGTTGTGGGAAATGGTGTTAAATACCTAGTTGGTACCATAAATTCTTGAAGATGATTTTGCATCTGCCTGCAGTTTGGTTTGGATGCTCATGAATTCTAAATTTGGGCTTTATGTGTACTGTGTAGGAAAATCTCAGCTCAGATGGAATGACTCTTAATGGTTATTATGGTGCCGCACAGAACATGCAAGGACTCGTCTCACATGCATCGTTTCGGACAATTTTATGAGCTAAGATCTATATTTTAGCTAATGTGATTCTAATCATGATATTTAAACTGGTACTTATTGCAGGTACAGCTAAATTTAATGGAGCCACCTCATGATGGCTACTATGTTAATCAACAGAGCATGCATGGCCTTGTGAGTTATGCCGGAATTATAAACATGACAAATACTTTCACAGAATGGTTCTATAAATTCTTCATTATTTGTTGAATTGGGTTTATGCATGTATAGGGACAATTGAATTCCATAGCACCTACCCATGATGGCTTTTTCTGGACTCAACAAGGCATACCTGGGCTGGTATAGTACTTCTGGATGACATGTTACATTTTCAGAGAAGTTTCTTACGTTAAGATAGTCCAGATGATGAAATTTGCCTAATTGTGCTCTCAATCATGTAGGGACAGTTGGATTTCCGGCCTTCAACTAGTTTCACTTACAGTTTGCAGGTTGGTTTACGAGACGTTTACTTTGTTATCTTGTATGCGTGACACTTCTTAATGCATGGTTTAACTATATTGGCTCTTTCACCTTAACTGCAGGATGAGTCCCATTTGAGGTCAGCACAGTTGCATGGCAGTGCCTCAAGGCATCCATAAGAAACAGATTTCAGTGGTAGCTGGGATATATTTGCCCCTTGAAGGTGGTATAACATTATAGTTGAGGCTGTTGTGGTTTTAGGGAAATGAATTGCGGAAACGATTAGTTGCTCTCTGTTAAGAGAAGAAGTCAATACTTGCCGCAAACTAAATTTATTGACCTCCAACCTGATCTAGCCTATTGAAATTTTTAATAGGAAGTTGTGGGATTTTAGGCTGCCTATATGGCCAATATCATGTTATCAGCCCTAATCATGAATCACAATAAGCCAGAAGTATGGTGCCAGGAGGCGGAGGAGATTGTCTATTGCAACAGCAACACAACTTGCAATAGACACAGCTGGGATTAGGAATATGATTAGATTAAAGTTTTGTTCAAATTAGTACGGATGCAAAATTATTCCCAACTTTCCATTAATGTCACTGGTTTAGTCCCATTAGAGGTGGGACAGTTAATCTAACCAAGTGAGATTAATGTTATATTTTGTATGGTAAATTTACCTTTTATATCAATATAGTTTTAAAATTACACATTGTATTTGATAATTTTTTTCTAATTTCTCTTTTACTTATAATCATAAATGAACCAAACAAAGCCAAACATGATCACCACATTTGCTCCTGTAATCAAATTTCATTACAATTCCATTTTAATCCACAATTATTTTTTTCGTGAATCAAGTGGACCTTGTTTACACGTATTAGATAAAACTTGGAAACGCAATCTTTATAGAGATTTGCGTTTCATGAAAAATTGAACTCAATACGGTAATAAAATTCTTTTTGTAAAATTTTAAAAATCTGATTAAATATTCACCTTCAAAACACAGTTCGCTGAACCGATTGCTTCACTTACCACTTGCCTACTACTGCGGGTAAAATGAATAAAGTGAAATGCGCACAGACAAAAAAAGAAACAAAATAATTTTATTTCTTCTGTACTTTGCCAATACAAAGGGCCATGTTTTGTAAAAAAGTTATTTAATTCCCATTTAAATCGATTCGCCAACACTGCCCACAGTTCTCATTTTCCTCCCTCCGATCATCGTTGTTTACGCGGGGAAGAAGTGGTTTTCTTTTTGTTGTTCCCCTCCGATCATAGTAATACTGAAGAAGAAGAAAAGACAGCAAGACAGGAAACACAGAGGCGGAAGGCGACAAGTGACACTGCAGGTACGTTTCGAGGTTTCGATGGAATTTCACCTATTTTATTTAATTCCGCATTCATGTGTCTTTTTGGTTTTATCCGTGATGAATAGAGTGATGTTCGATACTTCGTTAAGGAAATCGAAGCGTATTGAGATTTGACCCTAAAAAATCGATTCGCATAGCAGCGTTGGGATTATGTTTCATGGGAAATTATTGAAAAGTCTGCTTCTGTGGATTGTTAAGGTGAAAAGGAAATTGATAATTTGGTGATAACACTTGGTTACTGTGTTTTTTTTTCTTCCGGTGGTTTGGGTTTTGGTTCATTTTAACGAGGAAATGTGACTTTTATGAATGTTGTTTAATACCTCGGGCCACTACGATGGATGCGTGTGCTTGAATCTGCATAACGTATAGCATTGTGTATGTTTTCTGGCAGTTTATGATATAAAGATTACATTGAGCATCCTCAGTTGAATGCGGATGATTGAAAATTCATATATTTTTTTTTATAAGTGAACATTCATATTGACTTTGCAGTAAAAAAAAGAATTCATTGATGATATTGTAGTCCAGTGTGTCCTATTAATGCTTTTGAAAAATTAGAAAAAGGTTCTTTGTGACGATGTGTCAGTCTTGCTATTGAACCTGAACTGAAATAAATGAAGTTGAGCCTAAATTTTTTGTAGTATTACGTCTTAATTAGGTTGTTAATTATGTGAGAGACACTGCACTGGAAGTTGGGAGGCTACAAGCTTGCATATAATTCAATTGAAATTGTCACATTCACAGAGGAACGTAAGAGCACCTAATGTAAATCAGACCTGAGATGGTGATCTGGAGACCTTTTATCCCCCCACCCCCCATTTTTTTTGTGTGTGTGTGTGATGCCATTATCCGGGTCTTTATGTGTAGAATGAATGTATCTTGAAGTGTGCATGCTCTGTGAAATTATATTTTATACATATAGTATTTATTCATACACACATAATATTGTTGATTTTATGCGATTTGGTCAAGACAACCCAGGTTATCACTTAAAATTAGAGTGGATTTGACTTAGATTTCAATTTTCAGGTATGTATGGAAAATTAATCTTCTCTTTCCAATAAATTCTAGTACTTTTACTATGGAGATAGATCTTGAACTCCCTTCACATGAACAGAAGTTGGACAGTGGATCACATACAAATGTTGATACCATGGATAGCATGGACAGAATTGGTGTTGAAGACGAGGATGTAAATTCTCCTACAGGAAGTGAACATGTAAAGGAAGACTGCGAACTAAATACAAATGGAAGTGTTACTGGTTGTGGGGAGCAGGTGGATGTGAACAATGGTGGAGCAGATGTTGTCAACAAAGGGGCCATTATTGAGCCCCAAAATGGTTTGCAATTTGAATCAAAAGAAGCAGCATACTCTTTTTACAGAGAATATGCTCGATCTGTCGGATTTGGAATCACGATAAAAGCCAGTCGTCGTTCAAAAAGATCTGGAAAATTTATTGATGTGAAAATTGCATGTTCTAGATTTGGAAGTAAGCGTGACTCTAGTACAACTGTTAATCCACGATCATGTCCGAAGACAGGCTGCAAGGCAGGACTGCATATGAAAAGGAGGCAAGATGAAAAATGGATAATACATAATTTTGTGAAGGAGCATAACCATGAGATTTGTCCAGATGATTTTTACTATGCTATCCGGGGAAGGAACAAGCAGTCTGGTATAGTTGCATGTCAAAAGAAAGGCCTGCAATTGGCTCTAGGTGAGGGAGATGTACATGCAATCCTTGAGTATTTTATGTGTATGCAAGACAAAAATCCAGGATTCTTTTATGCAATAGATTTGGACCATGAAAAACGCTTGAAAAATGTCTTTTGGGTTGATGCAAAAGCTAGGCATGACTATAGCAACTTTTGTGATGTAGTGTTCTTTGATACTTTTTATGTTAGGAACAATTACAAAATTCCTTATGCTCCTTTTATTGGAGTGAATCATCACTGCCAGTACATATTGCTTGGTTGCACCTTGATTGGGGATGAGAGTACATCAACATTTGCTTGGTTAATGCGGACATGGCTTAAAGCAGTGGGTGGCCAAGCTCCCAAAGTAATTATTACTGATCAAGATAAATTCTTAAATGAAGTCATTGCAGAAATGTTTCCGGAGACTCGTCATTGTTTTTGTTTATGGCATCTACTGAGTAAGGTTCCTGAAAATTTAAGTTGTACTATAAATCAGTATGAAAATTTTATGGCAAAATTTAACAAATGCATTTATCGCTCTTGGACGGATGAGCAGTTTGACAGGAGATGGTGGAAGATGGTTGATAAATTTGAACTAATGGAGAATGAATGGGTTCAGTCATTGTACGAAGATCGTAAAAAGTGGGTCCCGACTTATATGCGAGATACGTTTTTAGCTGGAATGTCTACACCTGAGAGATCTGGAAGTGTCACCTCATTCTTTGACAAGTACATGCATAGGGAAGCTACGTTTAATGAGTTTATTGAGCAGTATATAACATTTTTGCAAGACAGGTATGACATGGAAGCCAAAGCTGATCTTGAAACTTGGAACAAACAACCAGCATTAAGTTCTCACTCAGCTTTTGAGAAACAAGTGTCCGTAATCTATACAGATACAGTATTCAAGGAATTTCAAGTTGAGGTTTTGGGAGTAGTTTCTTGTCACCTGCAAAAAGAAAGTGAAAATGAGGCAACTGTAATCTTTCGAGTTGATGATTTCGAAGAACGTCAAAACTTCCTTGTAGCTTGGAATGAGGCACAGTTGGATGTATGGTGTTTATGTCGTTCATTTGAATATAGAGGTTTTCTTTGTAAACATGCTATCCTTGTTCTTCAAATATCTGGAGTTTCTGACATCCCATGCCACTATATATTGAGGCGTTGGTCAAAAGACGCAAATATCAGGCAAAATATCAGTGAAATGTCAGGTAGGCTTCCTTATAAGGTGCAACGTTTCAATGATCTCTGTAAAAGAGCCATCAAATTGGGGGAAGTAGGATCCTTATCTCAAGAAGCATATAATATTGCAATCCAGGCATTAGAAGAAGCCTTGAAACACTGTGTTGGTGTGAAGAACTCTGTTAGGAATGTTTTAGAGCCAAACACAGTAGCTGCTCATGGTTTTCTTTGCATTGGAGAGGAGAATCACGGAAACAGAACTGCAAAGTCATCTAGGAAAAAGAAAATCTACAAAAAAAGAAAGGTCAGTTGAGGTTTAATATTTGACATGCAGATGTTATATTTATGTCTTTAGCTAAGTCATATTATGTGACCCTTAAGTAGATTTTATTCATATTTCATAGGTACATTCTGAGCCTGAAGGAATAACCAATAGGTTGCAAGATAGCTGCCAGCAGATGGTTTGTCATATTTTAAACTTAATTTTCTTGAATATGGTTTGCCTGAATAGGTGCTATGAGGTGCACTTATAGTAGTAGTTATAGTAAAACACTTCATTTTGGGTGTTACATCTGCAGGAACAGGTGAACTCAAGAGCACCTACCTTTGAAAACTGTTACGTTCCTCAACAGGATATGCAAGGGATGGTATGGAATACCCTGTGTGACTGCAAGTTATTGCGAGGACTTGGTTTCTCTATAATTGATTGCGATGATTTTGGATACAATATTTCTCATTTTGGCTTTTTTCGGTAGGAACTGGGCTCCAGAGCAGCAAATCTTGATAGTTATTATGGCCCTCAACAAAGTATGCAAGCAGTGGTATGGAGTCTTCTAGTCCTAACTACAACTTATGAGTTGAGAAATTCAGTTATTTATCTTAGAAGTTATGGGGATTAAGTATTACCTTATAATAGGGACAGTTGAACTCAATTTCTCCAATCCGTGATGGTTATTATGGCAATCAACCAGGCATACAGGGGCTGGTATGATGCTTTGTAATATTTTGAATCTGATGATTTTGTGTAATATTGTGTTTGCAGTCACTGATTCATGGAATTCTGACAGTTTTTTTCTTCTATTTGTTTAGGGGCAGTTGCATTCAGTGCCAGGACGTGTTAATCCCTATGGGCCTCAACAGAGCATGCAGGGAGTGGTATTGTTTTCAGTTGTTTATTTATTCATCGTTATGTTTTTCTTACAGTCCTTTTATTATTGCTGTTTGCCTGTTTCATAAAGAAATCTGGTTTTGAATATAAAATTATTAAAGAAGTGGCATCTCCTGGATTGTGTTTTTTTATTTGCAGGGGCAGCTTGGTTTCAGAGTGCCTGCCATGCATGGTTGTTTTGACATTCAGGAGAGTTTGCAAGATATGGTATACAATTGAATGTTTCATTTTATGATGATTTATTCTGCCTCCCTTGGCTTGGTTGGGATTATTACTCAATATTATTGTCGCTCTTGCTACAGGGGCAGTCAGTGGACTCTACTCAGTTTCACAGCATTGCATCAAATCATCTGCGTGATAAGCATATCTCTCGGTAGCTGGAACAGTAGCATGCCTGTAAGTGGTTGTCATGATATTCAAGTTAATGTAAATTTCTTTTTTTGATCTTGAAAGATCCACTAAAAAATGTAGAAAGCTTGATGTATGTTTAAGTTTATGTGCATTTCTATTTCTCCTTTTTTGGGGTGCTTTTTTGTTAGATAACTATGCTGGTTCGAACAAAATTTTCAAGTGAGGTGGCTGAGACCTTACTGCCCTTACATTGAGAGTTCATCTAGTTCTTCCTCTTTCAAATGTAGAAAGCTTGGTGTATATTTAAGTTCATATACATTTTTTTAGTACTATGCCGGTATGAACAAAATTTTCAAGTGAGATGGATGGAACCTTACTGCCCTTACATTGAGAGTTTATCTAGTTGAAGACAGACAAATCTTATGCTCAAGGCCTACTTAATTCTTTGGATCCCTTTATCTAAGGACTACAATGGTGAAACTAGTCGCACATGCTTGAAGCAACTGAACCTTCGAATTGTTGTCTTACAGTTACACATTTGTTATTTTAAGCTAACAATTCTCTTATTTATAGTAAAATTCGCATTGTTATAAAGAGTAGATCTCTTTTGAATCAAAATAAAAAAATAAAATTTGAATCTAATAAGACAAAATGAGAGAAAAGAATAACTTGTACACTAAATACGGGGACTAATAAAAAGATAAATATATTGTTGTGCCCAAGAATATGAATAATAAGAGAGAAAATGTGAAAAAAGTAAAAGGCAAAAAACAAAGAAAGATATATTGTTGCGCCCTAGGATATGAATGATAAGAGAGAAAATGTGAAAGAAGGAAGCAGAAAGTAAAAGGAGAAGATTGATATTTTTATTGTCTGTTTGACAGAAAAGATAAAAAATTACAGGAATTTTTTTTAACTCTGTTCAGGAAAAGAAAAACACCATAGTCTTCTTGTATTTTTTTTTTCTTTCTTTCAAAGAGCTTACCTTTATTTACTTTTCTTTCCTTTCATTTTTTTTCTCTTACCAATTAAAACCTTAAAAGTCAATGACATAAGATCTTAGAAGATTTGAAGTGATCGAGACCTAAACAAGGTTGGCAATATTTAATGACTACTAGTACAACACTGAAAATTTTGACCATTATTTTAGTCTTTAGGATCCGAGTACACCTCCATTTACATTTTCTAGCTCTTTTGGATTGAGTATACACTCACGACTCACGCTAATGGTATGTCAGTGGGCATCAGATCTCTTCCTCAGTTTGCACCACATTCCATTCTTTGTATGAATTGTTGCCCCTGTAACTAGTTCCACAGATTCTGGAGGTCCATTCAGCTCCACATCAAACTTCTGTAACAATACAGCCAATGCGACGGTTGACTCCATAAGTGCGAATTGATCTCCAACGCATTTTCTTGGTCCACCACCAAAGGGCAAGAAAGCAAAATCTGATATAATCTGATAATTGCAACCATCAACTTGATGTTATTGAACAAAAAATAAAAAACAAAAACAGTGAGGAAGAAATTGTGCTTGAGCAATTAATAGTAATAACCTCATTTGGGTATAATGCTCCAGGGCTTCGAAATGGATCAAAACCTGCCCATCCCTCAATGCCTTCACTCTTTCTTTGCACTAAAAACCTTTCTGGCTCAAATTCTTTAGGATTATCCCAAAGGTATGGAGATCTATGGAGATTATATACCTGAATTAACAAATTTTTTAAGGAAAATTATGTCAACAGAGATAAACAAGGCAAATGAAACCCTAATGCAATGGCCTTATGAGCACAGCTATTACATCAGAAACTGAGCTAAAATTTCAGGCCATTATGTACAATGTTTCATGAGTGTTAACATTCCTCATGGATGCAAACCATATCAGCTGATTTGCAAAGGAGGGAAAATGTAACAGCTACTACTCACAGAAATGAAGATATCAGTCCCAGCAGGAATTTTATAACCATCTTTGTCACCCTTGTACCCTCCTGCAAAATGAATCCCAGCTTAATCCAAGTATCTCAAAATACAAGTATTAAACACATCATATATAAAGGTGGCAAAATCTGACCAAGCTTGAAAATACATCAAAATAATATGATCCGAAACAACCCGAAATGACCCGACCCTAAATAACTTGAAAATATATTTTTTTTTATAAAAAATAATTTACTTTCTAAAACTGGGATAATAGTTAATTTACTAGTTGTCAAATAAAATAAATTATATAAAAATTAATTAATTATTGATTTACATGTGTTGATATGCATGGTTCAATATTCTATTAATATGAGTAATCTCGTTAATTTCAAATAAAAAATCGAGAAGAATAGTAATTTTTTCATTATTCTTCAAGTCACAATAAAATTTTATTTTTAATTTTCCTGGAAAAAATATAACGGAATGAAGTAATTATATGAAATTTAATCTCCAAAATTTAGTATAAGACGTTACTAGTGAGAATAACTTTGTAAACCAGTTGTCTGAAATAATTTAAGACTGAATTTTGGGAATAAGAATCATAACATTGCATATTGCATTAAAAAAAATTAAATATATTATTTAAAAAATTAAGTATTGATTTATTATTAATTAATTTTCAAGTATTTGACAACGTAACTATTTGTCTTATTATATGCAAATAATTTTTTTTAATTAAGCATAAATATCTATTTTGTTGACCCGACATGACCCAAGACCCCGATACAACCCGAGCTCTAAATGACCCGAACCGAACCGACACGGCATGACCCGAGACCCCGATATGACCCGACCCGAATGACCTGAGACTCAACATGACCCTAACCCGACTCAACCTGAACCTGATTGACCCGACCTAACCCGTTTGCCACCTCTAGGGAAAGAAAAAATCACTAATTTCCATGAGCACTACTCAAGATATTATTATTCTCATTCCTCATGTCATGCTAGTCATTATTTATTTACTCATGCTAAAACGATGACAGCCACATCTAGTCCTTCCTTACCAGAGAACAGAAGGCCCTACACTGACCTCATTTTGGCAAGGGTAATAACATGCCACAGGTCTCCTGATTTAGTATACTGTTGTTCCCAAGTGAGAGATGTTAGCCTCAGATTGGTGACACCACCATACGATAGGATGTTCGCATTCACATCCTACGAAAAATTGTCACTCTGGAAAGGGGCACGTCTGTTAGCAGAGACATCCTCTCATTTTTAAGTCACTTTTAATCCTCGAAAAACAAACCCCTCTACTCTACTTTTCCTCCAAGCCTCTTTGTTATGTAATTACCAATCTAACAATAACACAATTCCCACCCACAAACCATCTCAGACCAAGATCCTAAAGTCTGAGAGAAGCTAACCTTGTTTTCATAAGCTCTTTTCAACAACAGAGCTATGGCAATCTTGTTGCTAGCTACCACATATTTATATTATACAGGATACTAGGATGGCCATCTTTCTTTCACGGTTTTAGTTTTCTAGTAAAATGAATAAACATTATGATAATCAAGAATAAATATCTGGAATTCATTTCAGTCGCTAAAATAATTTGATATAAGTTGGTTGCAGGAAGTTTTTCATCTCCTTTGTAATGATAAAAAGATAAATGCTGCCAAGTAAAATGATGGCGCAGGCTTAAGAGCTCCTAAGCATGCTGTGCACTACGAGCACTAAGCCCTTGACTGAAAAATAAGGACAAATTATTTTTGTATGGGTAAAGAAAGGCTACTGTTAGAAAGGTGCTTCATGTTGAGTATGCCCTTTGTATACAAAATTGGGGCCCAAATCTTATATGAGCAAATGTATACTAACTTCCATTTCTTTTATGCTGTACAAATGTTCTTCAATAATTTGTTTTCAGTGATGAAGTCATAAAATCTAATTCTTTCGTCCTTTTTCTACTAACCTATATGCTGACAAGTCAAGTTTTTCACTTACAGTTGCATCTTTTCAGCCAGCTCTAGTTGTTGTTATGATATAAACTGGATGACTGGTCAATTCCCTACTGTTTGTAAACGAGAAATACCTGGTAATACATCATCCTTAAGGGAACGTCTAATAAGTAACGGTGGCTGAGGATACAAACGAAGAGCCTCTACAACGATAAGTCTTATGTACCTGAAAACATGGAACATAGTACATACTACTTTTAGATATAGGTAGCTTACAAGCCAAGTTCAAACCAACTATTAGGATGTCAAGCTCCATTTAACCAATTTTGATGGTATTCAGTTTAGGAAAAAAAACTAAAATATATGCATGTCTGTCTACAAATGTGTGTGTTCCTTTGTGCATACTTGTCTGTGGAGACAACTGATTTTAACCACAATAAAGGAGGCAGGGCATCAATTAAAAACCATAACTTAAACGAACCCCATCTAGAAATAGCAGATTAAAACATTTGCTGTCATTTGAAAATCCATCAGCAGGTAGCCTCCATAATATTAGCAAAAAATAGTTTAACCCATTCCCACTTCTCATTGGAAGATCCTTGAGACGAAGAAACCATATTGAGAGAGGAACTGCAGATTTCTCTTTTTTCTAAGTAGGCAGAGAAGGCAAAAGGGAAGGCGGGAAAGGAGAGACTGAAGTCTCCTTTTGTTTTTTTATTATCATTATTATGTGGAAAAAGTAAAATAAAAGGCAAAGAGCATAGGAAAGAGGTTTTCAACAAAAATAATTAAAGCAGGAAACAGAAAAGAAAAAAATACTCCGATATCCAGTACTTCCTCTGCCTAATAGTATAATGCCAATATCCTTTTGTTTTCCAAGATTATAACATTAATACTTTCATGCTTGCCTGTCAATTCTCATGGGTGAGTTTGAAACAACTTAAGATAGCAACTCGTACTCATGAAGAGCTTCACTCATGTGTAGCCGTATGAGCTAGGGTACACATTTCCAGAAAGAAAAAAAAATGTAAAAACATATCAATTATATAACTGAAAAATCTGAGAGCAAGTATTTTGACACAAAATTCATGTGGAGGAAACATCAAATTTTGTGTAGGCCATGAATACCAGAAACAACCGTTGTATTAACATGGAGAGACCTATATATATACTAGCATAGAGGACTGATCTGACTCAATTTAAATGCATCAGAAGGATAGGAGGGAGGTGAAAAATAATGTGACAGAGGTGCGGAGAAAGTATATAATTTCCAAGCATTTGAAAGAGCATAAGTAGCTAGATAAAGATGGCAATGAAGGATGAGATACACAAACTAATTGACTAAGCCACTAAGGATTTATGAGCTTAGCTTAGAGAACTTGATTGGAAAGAAATAAAAAAATGTACACAATTTAACAGCAATGGTTGAAATGTTCATAAAATATTATTTTTATAAGAAAAATGTTCATAAATTATGAAAAAGTAACAGATTTGAATTAAATTTTTCTAAAATATCCTCTTCAATTTATGCTACAAAAGGTGTCATGTTTATATTTTTTGACCCACATGAAGTCAAGATGATATTCTCAAATCAAAGGTTCCAATATATTCCGTTTTCAAACTAACAATAGAAGGTTCTTATGTTACATATTCTAGTATAAGCAAGTTAAACTTACATGGCCAAAGAAAAATAAAACTCGAGTTCTACTGGGTTGAAAAATATGTGACATTATCGATATATACTTTGAATGTATCAAGTAAAAGATTTAAAACTTTACATTCTATATTTCATACATAGATTCAGAAGAAAGAGCATAGCACATATCCCATTTTCTATGGCAACATCTTTTGCCTTCATTTACGTTGTTGAAATGTAGTGCCAAGCCGCAAACATTAATCAAACATAAAGTATCTAAGAGGAGGATTCTTAAGTCTTTTGCTACTTTATATCATATTTATCATGAGTTTTTTAATATTACTTGATATATAAAGAATTGACTGAACAAAATACATAAATATAGCATTTTCAAGTGGAGAACTTTTTAGTGAGTTCGTGCTTCCTAGGAACAAAATCAGGTCCTTTTCAAGTTCAACTAAACAATCCAAACTGAACTTCACCTATCTCATTACTATGTCTAAACATAAGCCAACAAACCCATGCGGATAATAAAACTTCTGTATATCCTTTCAAAATAAGTCATTAACATTAAGATTGAAACTTTGTTCTAGCCTAATAATTTCATACAAGTGGCACAGAATAGCATGGCGGTATGAAACTCAAATTAATTATGAAGTTTAATAGCTTATTCTTGTGCATGTATGTTTACAGATAAGAAGCAAGTTTATCACACAGTTGCAAGTGAATAAAAAAAGTTGATGGGAGTAAATGACTTCAAGACCTACTCCAGTTTTTTAATTGATTCAAGACTTGGTCTCTCCTGGCCTAGCACAGAATCAATCTCTGCTTGCGCCTTTCTAATTTTGGAGGGGTTCTGCGCTTTAGCAAATCAATATGGATCAGTACGGTAACAAATTCATAGGGGAGAAGATTGAGACAATTGATGAATACAAGTCAGCAAGAATTGAATACAAATTCACATTACTTTATTATCAAACTAACAAGGCTGAGTACAAAAGTTGGTAACGAAAACTCATACTTGTGCAAGAAAGAAAACAGCCCAAGTAAGAACAGCTGCTGTTGTTTCATGTCCAGCAATTAGCATTGTCATCAGGTCATCTCTTAGCTGTTAAACATAATTGAAAAATTTAAATAAAACCCATAACCAAGCACTGGTTTTACCAACAATTGGATATCAAATGGATCCAGAAAAGCTTAAAAGGGATAGTTGGCTCAAAAAAGATTCAAACTGGCCAATGGTTTGCAAGCACATCTACACGTACAGAAAGGGATTTAGTACCCAGCATTTGAGAGGTCCTACTAGAAGATAAATGCATTAAAACACTCAAGTAAGGTAGAAATGAGACCTATCCTGATAATCTAGAATTATGCAATAGAAGAAGCACCAACTGTATATCCAACCAAGTCAATAGACTCAATACTTTGGCAAGAAACCCTAATTGTTAAAGCATCGAGTTAGAGGCCTTGCAGATATTTACCTGACGGTCGTCAACATCAACTCCCCGCATATCAACTAAAAAACGCAAGAGACTCGCGTCCTGAAAACTTCATAGTTACAATTCCAGAACTTAAAAAAAAAGAAAAAGATTTTAAGCTCTCCTCTATATAATATGCAAAGCAAGCAACATGTAAGATAATTTATAAGAGGACAAAATAACCACCTTGAGATTTAAATAGTCCCGTTGCTGCAGTTTCTCAACATCTGTTTCCTGTAGCAGAATATAACCAAGTTTGAGTTCTAAACACCAGTTCAAAGGTATTTAGATTATTCACATGCTACAAGTAACTAAGATAGCATTAACAAGAGCCAGTTATATTGTACATGAGATATCAAATCTATGGGATAATCACAACCATAAAAATAGCATTGGGCTTTGACCTATATGAGATGAAAACACCATGGACTAATTCTCATACAAAGTCACTTGGCAATCATATTCTCTTTCAAGGATAATCAAAAATCACTTATGGATCCAAAAGTAACACTGCTTCTTTACTTCAAGGAGGAGACCTTCAAATACCTTACATGGTAAATCTCATCCCCGTATCCCTCTGTCCACCATTTTTATTTCCTATTTAAATTATGGCTCATAGGGGCAGTTGTATGGTGCAATGGTAAGCACCTTGGTCTGAGAAGCATATGAATAAAGGTTTCAGTCTTGAAAGAGGCCACTTCATACAAAATTTTTGAAGACAAGCTTTGTGCTGATTGGATCAACACCAGGTAATGGTTTTTTTTATTACTTAATCTATGTCCCAACTCTTCTTTACTTGATAATTTCAGTACTTATTTCTGTTTCTCCAAAGTTTCATTAGGGAAAAAAAATGAAATTGTCTCAGCACGGAGGAAAGGAACACCTATAAATAGAACATTGCAAGTTTTAATACAAACTCAGGAAACTTAGACAAGTCTGGTAGAACTTAATCAATTCATAGTAGAACAATGATGCCTAGTGGAATCTTGAAGAAGACAAAAATGCAGATCTGCCTTTAGTTTGTGGAAGAAAACTATGCAGATCTAATTGAAATAACCATTAGCCTAAACTGAAAAATTTTGACTTCAGAATCCAATCATGAATTGTTATCTTACGTTTGAGGTCAATTCGTGATAGAGCAAACAAAATCGCATGAAAATAATATCCCTCTGATTGATGCCCATAACATAATTATATCTAGCCATTACATCACAATCATAAAGTAATTTTCAGATATCCATGTGGAAAAATATTGCCACCATAACATCCAATAGCTAACTCACAATAATATAGTATATCTCATCAGGTTTTGGCAATATTTTCTGCAACTGTAGGTTCTGTCATGAGAATAGTCAAGTATCCAATTCAACCCAACTCTTGAAATCAGTCACATAAAAAGTGATAATATTCTGCTATTGCATTATTAATATCAGTGAAAATGAGATTTCAGACAAAACACTTGGAGTAAATAATATTTACATGATTGATTGTTTCAAAATATTTTTCTAACCTGTCTTGTCTCTTTTGCATTTCTGATAAGTCCATCAAGACAGTCATTGATAACCTTCAGGTCATTCCGGAATTTTCTTTGCCTGGGAACTATCCACCTTGCTAGAGGAAATTTCCAGTAAGGGATGTAGAAAGTGGATCTATGCTCAGCTTCAAAAAGTGTACCATAAACTGCCTGTAATATATTCGGGAAATAAGAAGAGAAAATCATGAACTTTTAGCCTTTAAAGTAGTTTACGTCAATGCAAAGTTGTTATATCATAATTGGACAGGTAGGAGATCAAGTTAAAATGTACTTTATAGACACTTTTAACATAGAAGCTTAGGTACTAAAATATTCGAAGGGAAAAATATCAGAAGTTACTGATTTGATTGTCAACCTTTTTTTCTCTCATTCCAGAGATGGTATAAAAAATTGTCCAGTTAGAAAAGACATTTCAAACAAGAACTATTGTTGTGCTTAATGTTTCCCATTTTCAGTTTCAGAAGCTGTATTTTTTCATGTCCATATACTGGTCCTGACGGTAATCAATGCTATTTTCACGGGCCCGATAGATAAAGTCCAAATGTGTCACCTTTTCCTCCAGTCTACAGCAATGATGGTTTTTTCATATGGTGGTTTACTATGTTAGAATCAGAGTTCAAGCTAATGATATAGCTATATCAACACAAGAGCCATCTATGTATACCCTGTTTTTCATCATCTTTCATATGTTATTAAATCGTAGACTTCCACCGAACCACCTTAAAAGCCAGATGAAAGTATGTAATATCAACATGACATCAATAAAATTAACAAATTGAAGAAAAGCTTGTTAAACATTTGCTATCGTTTGTTTAATTATTATGAGACATATAGTATCAAAGAAAGAGCATATGTCAAAAAGGAGAACATGCATGCCAAAATAGAAACCAGACACAAGGCAAACAAGAAAAACTGGAAGCATGGGAAACTTTGAGGCGGAGGAAAGTCCCTCATTATACAAGACCAATTGAAACTGGATTTTTTTCCATATCACTATGCTAGGGAAGGAAAAAACTTGTTCACAATAACACACAGACAGGCAGTTTATAGTTGGTTTCTCAAAAGCGGTAGTTTAGGAAACTCATGTTCATAATGATAAGATTACTATCCTAATTGAGGAAAATGCTATTGGTGCCTTTTTTTATATATAGTACCTGTAAGAATGAGATCAATCAGGAAACATGGAACACTGCACCATTATAGGAAGATTTTACAATCCTCTGGTCTGGTCAAATTTTATCTAGGAGTTCATTACTTGTATTTTCATATGGACAAATATGACAAGAAAATAAGAATTTTAGGATTCCTTAGGAATTATGTAAATTAAAAGAGCATCCTAATAACGAATAAGTACCAACTCAACGGATAAGAGCATCAAACCTTAATCACAGGAGACTCTTTTGTAACAGAACCAAAGTCATAGTTGAAGACACCGAGCCCAATAATATCAAGAGCCAAATTTGAAAACTCTGCTTCTAGATCCAACTCAATTGCTTTCCCTCCACGTGAGTCCTCTCCTTCTAGAAGTTTCTCAATTTTCAATATTGTTCTTTCTGAACAGTCTGTAAATATTTTCACCATAGTTTCCAAGTATAAGCTATGGAACCCAGGAGCAATAACTGCGCATTTTAAGACACATTAAAAGAATTAGCTCCAACAAATAATAAAATAAGAAAACACAAATCTTCCTCATAAATGATATAACAAAATCTAAATACTAATAGAGCCAGAAATATGACCACAAACTACAACAGTTAAGCAAAAATATATTTTTTTTATACCCAGAATCCTCCAAAACGAAGCCCGCTCTGGGACCTAGCCCTACAGACCCAAACTAGGGAAAGGATAGCACACCAACCCATTGGCGCAGCCTCTCACTTAAATCGCGAGTATGATCTCAGGGGGAATCGAACCAAGGACCGTACGCCTACCACACAGCCCCAAATTCGCCCTTATCACTGGGCTACCCCAGGGGCTTTAAGTAAAAATATTAATTATGTCTCTAGCACATGAAATCCTTAAAGTCATTCTGTCTGACTCCATTTATGTCCTTTTGGTACTATGCTTCCCTTCTAGAAGCTTGAGCCATTATACCACAACATTTCTTATTCTTAATGCAGAACAAAGATTCTAAATACTAATTTAAAACCAGGGATATGTGCATGGAGCTATGGAGACGTAATTGATAATGTGATGAAAGTGGCAATGGTGAAGCAGTCCTCGTGTGACCACAAATAGATCCTGAAAATCCTTTAAGAAATTATAAGTAAAAGTATATATGAAATAACGATCTATAAGATAGTATATGAATGAAGTCTATCAATTCATCTTCATTTTAAAAAGAAATTCACATCAAACCAAAACCCAAAAGCATTGAACCACCCTTCCTTGATGGAGGCTGTAGAGTTTTCAACTCTATCAAAGGCACTTCTATTCCTTCATTTCAAACCAATCAAAAAATAGATAGAGGAATCAAAGATAGGCCTTTTCCCTTTCCTTCACACAAATTAATATTAACACAACCTAAAAACTTCATATTTGAATGGAATAAAAAGGAACAAATGAATATTAACACGCTTGACAGATACAAACAAATCAGACGAGCCAAAAGTGTTTGTGCACCCTAGATATGAAAAAATAGAAAGGTTATGCGAGCAGAAAATTTAGGAGGAAACTGTTAAAAGTTTACAAGTCACATAAGATCATCAATTGCTGCTAACCAATCTCCACAAGTCGAGGGAGGTCTTATAGAAGGGTAAAAGGAAGAAACTGAGGCCAGAAACCTTCACCAGATAACCCCAAAACAGGTTCAAAATATAGCTAAGATCCTCTACTTTTAACAGTTTGATTTTACTAAAAAGTAAAAACTGCAGCTAGAAAAGATAATACCTTCAGAGTTTAGAACTAATATTAATCAGAGGTACCTAGAGGATAATACATATAAAGGTTTTATATGTTAGAAACCGAGGAGTTAAAATCAATATTCAAGTCATTGATACCCTTGTGTTTAAGTCGAAACTAGCCAAGTACATTGCCCAAAACGCTCATGATTTCATAAGAGTTAAGAGATACTCAGGACTCCAACAGACAACTTCAACAGACAACAAATGACACCACCATAGTAGCAGTGGATGACAGCGAATCTCGTTGCAAATGGACCAATCGAGAAGTTCAGAGCCGGAATGTGATAAAAATTCGAAAGTTACATGGAGAAGTTTCCTATTTTCAGCATTGACCATATTGTAGATGGTGTTTTTAAGCCTCGAAATGTTATTTTGAGACAATACATCTAGATTCCATGATATGTTCAAATGTGCTCAATATACCTCTTCTCCTTTGCTTCCATGTATCGAGGTCAGCAGGTATAAGTCCCTTCCCCATTATTGGTTCTAGGATATCAGCAAGAATTCCCTGATTAAAATGTGACAACTTGGGTGAATGGACAAAACAATATGCAAAAGTTAACAAGAAATAGAATATGATTCAGAACAAAGTATGCTGGCTGACAAAATGGTAATAAACTTCATTTTGTCTGCTTAGGGGCTCCTATTTTCAAATATTTATAGCTTTCTCAATTATCTTCCGCATCTGTTAATAAAGTAATAATAGTATAATTTTATTTTGATTTATAATGTTATAAACTGTGAAAAAAAAATTCAAGGGAAAAAGAGACAAACTTAGATGTTAAAAAGAAAAAATAAATAAAATCTCAAATCTGATTTATATACTATGCAACAAACTTCCTTTGATCAGTTCTTCACCTATGTATTCACAATTCAATAACCTATTACGCAAAGAGAACAAATAAACACCACTTCATGTTAGCGTGAAAATCTTAAAAGGGTATTTCTTAATAAGCAATTAACATTAAGTTACAACAGGATCACCACCAACTTTATGTAAGGTTGAGGAAGTTGAATGAGCAACGCATAAGACAGTACCTTGTCATAAGAAAATGCATTTTCACGAAGAATATGCCTTGCAACAATGGGGTCTGACACAACAACAAACGCTTTTGGCCCGAAAGCAAGCTTGTACACTGAGCCATACTGCCGAAATTTGTTGGATATCAGTAAGAAAAAATTGAAATTAGGACTCAGTAGGCTCACAAGTCACAACCATCAACAAGGACAAAGATCAATATTCCAAATAAAGCATTGTAGACAAATTTGTGAAAAAAGGTTATTTAAACAAGTACCTTCAAGAACCAATCGAACAGTGAGAAGAAAAGAGGGCGACCAAACATATCAGATACTGCACCTTCAGCTGTGGGCATAGAGCCTAGACTACCCCCGCTTAACAAATTAGTAAGAAGGTTGCTTGCATTGTCAAGAAGATTCCTTGTTTTCGGTTCATCGTCGGTACGAGTAGACTGGCATCTACCGTGAAAGAATGAGTTCAATGAATTTTCACCCAACCAAACACACGCGCACACACACAAAAAAAAAAAAAAACATGTATATTTAATTCAACTAGTTAAACTATTGTTTCACTTCAAATAAAACCAAAGAATGAGGAATCAGAGTCTCACATACGCAGATGTCTATCTAACTCCAACTGGCTAAAATACAAGAATTACAGAATTTTCTATTTATCCACCTGTTTCTCAGTAACCAAACAGACGGTGAAAAAAGAAGCAATATATGGAGATCAGAAATGGAAATTGAGAAAAAAATACCTGGTAATAGAAATAGAAGCAGAGCCTCTTGGCTTAGAATTGAGAGGATGGATTGTGGTAGTAGTAAATGGAGGTCTAAAGAATGAGAAACCCGTAAACCCAAAATCTCTCGACTGAAAACAGGCATTACCGTTTGTTGAGGAGAGCTGCAAGTGGAAAGTGGCAGTTGTCATGTCCATTTACTTGCTCTTTAATGTTCGTTAGAGGCTACTTATATTTGGACAGATAGGAGTCGCTGATATTCAACTACTTATCTTATCTTCCACTAAGGTGTGAGTGTGACTACTAGTGCCGTCCAAAAAGAAAAAAAAAAAAAAAAGGTGCGACTCCTTAGTGACTGAGTCAACGAGTGACCGACCACTGCGAATATTTTAAGAGCCTTGGCATTTCTAAGATAGGCGGATTTCTTGCAGTTGGTTTAAGTCAAAATTATTGAATTTAGTCGAGATCGATAATTTTTATATTAATTATTTACACTCACGTGTTAAATGATTTCAAAATACAACTAAGGAACTCAAATTTGTCTCTAAGTTTTTGCACCTACTCAAAACAAAAACCAATGAACTTGCCATTATTGACAAGCTAATTAATGACAATGGAGGACTTTACTATCTATGTCCTCAATAGACTTGAATTTGAATACCGAGAAATTGTAGCTGTTATTCCCACCAGAGACATTCCGTTCTCATTTGAAGAACTGGTAGCTTATGGAGAGTATCTCAAATTGAAAAAAGTATCTAATAATGCTGCAATTGTTACAGCAAGCTATTCCAAGAGTTCTGACAATAATTCTCTGGTCCACTCTTCACAACCCTCTCACAAGAACTATCGCTGCATCGTAACAATAACAATTCCTCCTCCCATAACAGTAACTCCCGTGGTGGGTATCAAAATTACCGTGGCAACAACAACAATAGAGGCCCGCATGTGATCAGTTTGGTTAGTTTGTCAAAAGTTTCCCATAGTAGCGAAACCATAGCCTTGCACCACGCGCAAGCCAACCTTGTTGCCTCCATACCCTCCTCGAACAATGACTGGATTCTTGACTCAAGTGCTTTTTATCATATCACCACTTACCTGAGTAACCTCTATATCCACTCAGAGTACAACGGGCCAGATGAAGTAATCGTACCCCTAACTTTTTTGTTCTGCCAAATATTCTGTGTTCCAAACATCTTTAAAAATATAATTTTTGTTTCAAATTTTGCCAAAAAAAAATGTTCTATTTGTCACTTGTGAGAACTTGTATGATCATGAATGATTGGCATTCAAGATCAGGTCATCCTTCCTCCAGAATACTTAACTTTGTTCTTAGTACTTTCTCATTACAGTTGTCATCCTCGTACTCTTTATCCAAACTGTGTCAGTCGTGTCAATGTGATAAAAGTCATGGTCTTCCCTTTGGTATTTTATCCATTCAGAGTCGTTGTACTCTAGATATTTTATACACTGATGTAGGGGTCTTGCTCAAGTTACTTCTGTTGATGGTGATAGTTATTTTTCATTTTTGTTCATCTTAAAAAAAAAAATTTGGGACATCCCAAAATGAAAATGCAGAAACTTATTATGGGTGAATGAGTAACATAAAATTGCTAAGATTCATATGCTATCAACTTTTGTCTGATATATATTTTTTTTAATCTTTTACATATTTTCACGTCAATAAGGATGATAAAGATACGATTGAGATGAAAACAACAATTACAAAAAAAAATATATATATTCCCATTTTTGTCATCATTCATCATTTTTCTTATGGTTAAATCCCCGTGGTGAGCAGAAAAATATCCTTGCCAACGTTCCAAAGCGGGCAGGACTATCACCATTCATCATTACCAACCAATTTCATCAGATGGAAGCTACCACCGAGATCTGAGTTCCGATGTACAAAACCATGTCATAGACTCTATGTAATCAAGAATAACTAATCAGAGGGGACGTAACTTAAAAACAGACAAACATGTTGCCAATGGAACATCATCATTCCAATCCTAACTCAACAAAAGTCACCAAGATAGGTTACAAGACATTTAAACTTCACAAGGAATACTATTACGTTTCATCTTAATTTTGCATGCAACACAAACGTAAAAAAAGAAAATCAATTAACGTTTTCCAATGGCAATAAAAAAAATTTGTTTCTTGTCTTTTGTTCATTTAATGTTTAATAAAATATCAATGAAAAAAATAAGAATGTTATCAAAAGCCATAACTTAGGAAAGATTCAATTACTCAATGCAACGCTGGCACAAAATTAAAAAAAAATACATAACTGTAAAATAGAAGGTTTTTTATATTTTTTATAAGTAACTGCATAAATAGAAGTTGCAGATAAACACGAATGAAGCAGTTGACAGAAGTTTGGTTTTAAAAATTATACAAATGATGATACAACAAACAACACCAAAATTTGAAGAGAAACTAGCAAAACGTTCAAAAAAGGGAAGTAAGCTTACTAAGTCGGGTTGTATATCACTGTATAGGACATGGAAGTTTCTGAGTGACACTTGGATGTTATCAAGAACCTAGAAGATAAAGAAAGAAACATTAATAGTGTTAAGAGATTACAAATTCCAAAAAGTCATGCAATTACATCTTTGAAGTAACTTTGTAAGCAAGATGATGGGTCTATTAACCACCTTTTGTTGAGTTGTCCATGGATTAGGCAATTGTGGTAAATGATCAATGCGGTTCTTGGTTTGAAATTGGTAGTGATTAGCTCCATCAAGGTGAAATTTGGGTTTGGAAGGAATGTAGAGGCCTTAAGAGTTGAGGAAAGCTTGTTGTTTGGTTCTCATTCAATTTTTTTGATGGTTTGAATTGAGAGAAATAGAAAAGCATTTGATGTTATAGAAAAGACTAGTTTTTGTCCAATATAAATGGTTTCACATGCTAAATTTTTTTATTCAATGGTAACGAAAAGAGCTTACTGAGTTTACAGAGCTTTTGTATTGTAAATGATTTTGTAATTGGCTTTGCACACCTTTGGTGAGCTTAGTGAATACATTTTTATTTATAAAAAAAAAGTAGCAAGCGCGAAAACACAACAATTAAGCAATATACAAAAGAAACTCTCAAGTTTTTATAAAAGCATAGAAAGCCACTTGAAACTAAAAATGAAGCGAAAATGAAAATACTTAACAGGACAGTGGGTCACAACAAAAAGATATCACCTTTGCAGCAGTGAATGAAATAAATGGATTCCCAGTTTTATTATTATCTGCAAAATATTAAATGATATATAAACAATAAATGTCCCAAATCAATTACAAAAAAAAAACTATATGAGCTTATTGCTCATTATGTATCCTAAAGTAGATTTACTATCATGAACATGATAAAAAATTATAATCATTAGAAAGAATTAAGAAGTTAGAGAGACAAAAGTATTTTTTTTTTTTGGATAAGTGAGGCAAAAAGTAATCTTATGCGCAAGATCTTGGTAGAAAGCAGAAAAGAGGTGAAATAATTAAAAAAAAAAAAAAGAATCATGCTTCATATGACTGTATAGACTATTTGTTCAGGCCTTCTTCTCAAAATTCTGTGTGAGTAGCATCGATAACTTATTTCCATGGAATTTTTATACATGGTTAATGAATCGTCACTTATAATCCATGCGTATAATTGCATGTGTTAGGAAAAACAGAAAATAATAAATTTTCTAGAACCAAATATATTATTTCTGGTAGTAGATGTAGAAGTCATATAGCTCACCACACACGTCTTGATAATTTTGCAATTCTGCCCCGGAAAGTTTAGCCTGTTTACCAGCAAGCTCTCTTCTCTCAACTGCATCTGAATTCCACTGCCACAAGTACGGAAATATGAATAACAGTTTGCAGATTGCATCTATAATTTATTTTTTAAATTGAAAGATACTTTTAGTAATTCTAAAACTACAAATCGACAACTTACACCATTGATCACTACATGGATAGATGCAATACATACATAATAAGAAAGCAAGAATAAGGGTTCTAGTTCTTGTGTTTCATTTTCCTTCTTCTGGCTGGAGTGAGGCTGCTAACAACTAGGAACATGTTTTTCCTTACTCAAACTTGATTCAGAAAAAAGAGACACAATTAGCTTCTAGAGTGGAAATCACCTCTTGGTCATGGCGCTGAGATGCAGAGATAAAAACATCCTCTAATTTAATAATGATGGGTTCCCAGCCAAGCTTTTTCCACGGGACTTTTATGCTCAATTTCCCGACCCGGCCTATCAAAGAAGAATTCCGAGGAGCTTGAACTGGTAAAATATTACTTTATAAAAAGAAAAAGTAAAAAACACGCATATTTTCAATTTGATTATGGTAGAAATAGCATCAGCGCCAGTGGACCTTGCTTAAGAGCAAATGGGAGTTGCAAACAATTAAAAGCTTCAAGAATCAGCTCCACGTTCTCCAATAACATTTCTTCTGCGATATGAATTCAACATTCAGTTTATTATAGCAGTATTATGTATTTTGAATTGACAATGACAATTAGATTGAAAAAAACACAACAGTTGACGAAGCAATACAACAGATACCGTTCCAGACAGCAATTTTGAGCTGGTCTTTCTGGATATCTCTGACGAAGCAACCCAGATTTCCCAGCAACAGTTGAGAAACAAGCTCTTCAAACATTTTTCCTTATACACCATAATAGTAACAGGAATTCATTTTTTTTCTTCCACTACTAGTTAGGCAATCTCGAAATCAAAGGAGATAACACAACGAATTCAACCCATTTTATTTCAAATTTTAAAGAATTGAAGACTATAAGAGAAGCAATCTAGAGACAAAAGCTTAAAAGTGGGAAAAAATCATACCTGCTGTTTGTTGTCAGTTTATAAAGAAAGCGAATCAAAGAGAGAAAAGGAGCAGGTAAGAGAAGCGGTGGAGCTGTAAGAAAAAAACGAAAGGCATATCACCGCAGCTGCTTCGAGGGATAGAGAGTAAGGGAGAGAGAAAGAAGACGTGTAAAAAGAGGTGGATAATTGGAGAAGAAGAGAGAATAAAAGAAGGAAACATAAGTTGCGGTGGCGATTATCGGCTGGGTATGCGAAAGAGAGAAGGATGACCGGCCGGTGAATACTTCCGGCGGTTATGGACGACGGCTACCTGGGACGATTTTGTTGAGAGAGAGTGGAGAAGAGAAATGAGAGGGGGTAGCCGCGCTATTGGGGGTTTGCGAAGTCCGTAGTGGGAGAGAACAAGAAAAAGAAAGTAACAAATAGATAAAAAAATAAATGTTAAACGATGTCGCTTTGGCCGAGTTGTTTAGGCCTGTGCCTGTTCACAACAATTTTTTTAGTCTTTTAATTTCCCTTGAATTTTGATTGAGTTCTTGCAATTTAAAATATCTCTAGTGATTCCCTTTGCTATCCACTTTAATCAAATTTTTTATTTTATTTATAATATGTTCATTCACAAAGTATTATTTCACGTGAAGTTTAACAACATATTTAAAAATAATTTCATCAAATTAAAATAGTCCAATCACATTATTTGTGATCCACGTCTTCACCAACTTCATTTAATTGGTTTTTCATTACATCAACCATAATCTTGTGTTTTAAATAAATTTTAATGACTATTGATTTGAGAACTTTTATGCACATAGCGTACACATTTGAATCACCAGTTAATTAAACAAAATCATTTAGGTGAAAGACTTAATTAGAACGAATACCAAATTTAAAGGATTCAATAAGGACGCTTTAAATTCTATAGATCCAATAAAGACAAGAAACAAACTAAAATGACTATAAATAAAATTTACTTTTTTTCTTTAAATTCACCTGTAAAAAAAAATTGATATTAAAAATGTTTTACAAGGCTTCAATTGGAAAAATTAAAAGCATTGATAAAATCCAATCCGTAAAATAGGGTATTTGGTAAAACAAATTTCGGTATGATCACTTTATTCCCTTTTATATATATAAGCGATGTTTAGATCAGTTTAAAACCAATTTGAATTTAAAGTTTATTTTTTTAAATTTGTTAAAAACTTAATCAAATTGAATCAAATCTTATTAAGTTTTATTAAATAACAATTAAGCATGAATTAATAAATGATTTGATTTAATTAAATTTTTAATATTTTTTAAAAATAAATTTCAAATTAAAATTGATTTAAATTGAACCAAACATCATTGTAGTTAATGTTATATTCTTCGAAATATTTTAAAGTTAATTAAAGTCTAATATTTTATGATAAAATATAGCATTCCATTTTACTTTAGTTTTTCTTATAATTTTTTAAGGGGTTTTTCTTATAAAATATGCATTGGATTATTGAACTTAAATTTTATTTTTAAATTATTATTTTTTTTAAAAAGAAACTTAAGTAACTTAACATTAAAAATTATATCTAAAATTTAATATATATATATATATATATATATATATATATATATATTGACTTGTACATAAATTAATATTATGTTCAAATTAATTGATAAAAATACTCTTGCAACAATATTTAAATAATTTTAAATTTAATTTTTTTAATTGAAAAAATTATATTACTCAATCCGATCTTTAATAACCTATTTTAATAAAGCAAATAAAGTGATAAATTATTTTAAAATATTGTTTTTGATGTGAAGATGATAAACATCAAAACCCCCGACTTTACCTCTACTAAAAGAAAAAACTTTTACAAAAGGGCGCCTACTTTGTCTGCTCTATGCTCCTCAGACAACCATATCGCCGCCGTAGCCAAATCTTCCGCCCCTCCACTACGTCGCCGTTTCCTCTTTCCCCACAACCGATTCCAATTACTATATGGCAGAACCTCTAGATTTGCGGCTTCTAGTTCAGGAGTAGTGGCCACACGTGGTTGCCGATGAACCACGTGTGGCATTGCGAGGTGGACTGGTGGGTGTGATGGGATTGGCGGGGGTGCATTTCGCAATATTAAATTATTAATTTAATGATATGTATTCCTTTGTGATTTGTTTGTTCCAAAATATTTTATTGAATGGAATGTGGTCGATATTGGAATTTAATTGAAACGTGCTCAGAAGTGGAGCTTCAATATCAATGCTAATAACATGAAGTTCCAAAAAGAAAAGGATAAAAAAAAAAAAAATGGAAGAATGAAGGAGAGGGACTATGAGGACTGAAGTGGAATGGTTAGTTGTGGTGGGAGCCAAGGCTAAATTCCAAATATATCCTTATTCTACCAAATTGTTTGAAAAGTATATATATATATATTTTTTGATGGAGTGGAATGGTTAATTGTGGTGGGAACAAAGGCTAAATTCCCAATGCATACTTTTTCTACTTTTTGTTTGGAAAGTGACAAGTTAGCATATTATAAATATATAAATTATTATTATTTTAATATTTTTTAATATTTTAAATTCGATTAATTTATATTTTAGTTGAAGTATTCGGTAAGTCAATATGACTAAAATTTTAATAAAATTAAAGCAGTTACACACTTGTCATTCACATGTGCACTTTATTGAATGTGTAAAGTTATTTTTAACAGTTTTTTTTCATAGTTGTATTCATAAATTAAGAGTTAGGATTTTGAGTTTTAAGAAAACAAGGGAGAGTAGATTTGCTGGAGAAAATAAACAATGGTATATTTGTCTTATTGCAATGAAGTATACTTGTGGGCTATATGTGTGCACCAATTATAATTTAGTCAGAATTTTTATCATAATAGCTTATTGGATACTCCCTTGTAATGCATAGTGTAAATTGATCGAATTTATAATATGAGAGAACATTGAAATATGAGGCAAAGTGTACGTGTGTTTCATGATAATAACCCTAAGAAAAATAGAAATGCATATGATATATTTTCTATCAAGGATGTATTCGTCACACGAGAAATAAATGTGGAAGTTATAAATTCTTAAGAATTGACAAAACTTTGGTTGTTTGTGTTATAAAATTTATGAGAATTATAATTTCTGTGTAAATCACAATTCCAATAAAAATATAAAAATTCTAACTTCCACCATATATGTGATAAATACTAATTCTCATTTTTGCATCATAACAATAATCACACATTCAAATTAAAATTTTGTTATGATATTAAAAATGTTATCTTACAAATATTTTTTAAAAACTTCCATTTATTTTCAAGAAAAAAGGAAAATGTTTTGTAGCTTAAAAGTTTTTGGTATTTTAAGAAATGATTTTATTTTATTTTTAAAATTTAATGCAAAATGGTAAAATTTTTAATTATTTTGTTGTAATAAAACTTATTTTTACAAAAAAAATGTTTCAAAGTTTCTATTTATTAGAAAACTCAAATTATAAATACATCTGAACAATAAAAAAATTAATTCTAAAAAATATATTTCTTAAATGTTTAAAATATTGAGAATCAATTATTCACAAAAAAACAAAACTCTTATGAAACAAACATAACCCTAAACAGATTTGGATCTTATGTTGTTAGATTCTATATCTTTAATGCATTTTATGGGGAGTTATGACACCTCGTTTAAATTGAAATCAATAATTATTGTTAAATCATGTTCTTATAAATATTTAATTAAATAAATAAAATAATACAATTATAACCATATATTTAATTTTTAAATGAAGTGACATATCATCTCATCATTAATAAATAAAATAAAATAAAATAAACCTACCACAAAAAATCTCAGAGGATCTAAACCCCTGTTAAGCAAGAATTCTTCCCGCTGACAAAAGTCATGTGTTTTCCCATAACGGCACTAAAGTGCTTAAGAGATCTAGCCCTCGATCAATGCTAATTTAATACGTATCATATTTGATTGGTTGCTTCGAATCAATTTCGGGTGTATCTCAATTGGTTGGTTTTTCAGGTCATAATTGACGATTTCACAAAGTAGCCAATTTCTAAAAAGTGAAAATATGAATTCCTTCACTATAATTTGTCAATTCCGTGTTGGGAAAAAAATTCTCCGCACTTGACACATTACAACATAAGGTAAAACCATGAAACTGGGCACCCAAACTGCTTTGCAAAGTGCACTGAAACGGCAGGCAAAGGTTTAATTCAACATGTTACGCAATTACAATGATATTACATATGAACAACCCCGAAACAAGTGCACATCTACAGAGGAATACAAGTTACAAACTATATGAACACAATGCAACAGCAACACTGGAAGTATAATGGTTACAACAATATTAAAGCTCTGATAGAATGGCGGGGATGTAATGAGACAATTCTGCAGTGAGAGACTGAAATCCATTCACAAGCTGTGTGTGGAAATCCTGGTCTTCCTCTCCAATTAATCTAAAGTGGACTCTGATGGCACGCTTACAAACAGCCATGAATTCCAGGAGAGCAGCTATGAGTTGCTGTAATTCCTGTGAATGCAACCTTGTAGCAGGCTCACCTGATAGGAAAGCCGTGCAGACACCCAGTACTCCGCTATTCACCTGCATTTACACAACTTGCTGTTAGACAGATGAAAATCAGGTTGCCTGTACCAGATAAAGCACCAAAAGAACTTAGTCCTTGAAAGGGAAAAGGTATCCATGACAAAGTCAATTTTTTTACTCAGCATCCCGAAACATTCCATTGCGATTGAAAGCACATATAATTAGAAATCAGTAGATTAAAAAACAAATTATATAAAACTCACTTGAACGGCAACACTGCCTTGAAGAATTCTTTGCAGACTCTGGAGACGTGGGAGTTGATCCCCTTCTGAGCTGTGAGGCTCTTCAAGTTCATTTCGTAGTGCAGCTGTCCGGGTTTCAATCATTCCAATCGCATTCTCTACTGGGGAGAACTCAAGAGATTCAGACTTAATAACTAAAAGCCTATTTACCAACGCAGGGAATGAGCCCTCAGTCTGAAGAACAGTCCGCCGCTTCCATTGGTCTTCTAATCCACCTTGGGTCTTACCATTTTTTGTAAAAGGGGTATCAAACAAGAACCGGTCAAAGACACGTGCACAGACACTTCCAGTAGAGAGAGAAAAGATTCTTTCCCTTCTGCTTCCCAAATCTTCATCTTCCATGACTGGATCAACAGCAGTGATTTGCAGGTAGCAGACTCCAGGTTGCAACTCTTCTGCCTTAACTTGTCTAGAATCTGGAATAATGTGCAAAGTGTGGTTGCCGTCCATCCTAGACTCATATATGTGACTGAGTTTCTCCATTATATCACCCAACCGTACATCGCGGGGTTCGCGGTACACATATTCCTTCCGATCCAGTTTCCCAAATTTCTCACCATAAAACCCAACCCTATAGTATGTGGCATCAGTAAATGGAATTGGGCTTGATTCCTGCTCGAGGATTGATTCATATATATTAGTGAGTAATGTGTGACATTTTGCCAACTGTCCGTATGCCCTCCTGCTTTTATAAACTGGAATTACAAGTTCCAAAATGCCTGCACAAAAATGGTAGAGCTCGGCTTGAGAGAAAAGCTTATTAGCCAGCTGTAGGTACTTGACAGCATAGTCAACTGTTAGCTTTGAAGCACCATAACCCTCTACCTCAGCTGCAAATGCCTCTGATGTGATCTCACTGCTGACCATCGGGCATATTTTACGTAAAGCAGATACATGATCCTTGCTCCAAACACCATCATTTCTAGCCACAAGGGCCTAAAATTAATAAACAGAAATATTAGAGAAAGATTAACAGATTTAAGTAGCATCACTCTGCAAAATTAAGCATGATTACTTCAGCATCACTTGGCAATTTATTGAGTCATCTTTCCACTTTTTTTTTGTGGGGGGTTGGGGGCTGAAGGTTTTGATGGATTCACGTTTCACTATTCCACTATAAAGTTGGGTACCCCAAGAGAATCTGACAGAAGCAATAGTATAAGATCTCAAGCTCCCAAAAGAGGAAAAAAAATACTGTCATTTGACAATAATTAAAACCACTTATTGAATAAAATGACCATAATGTGGTGGGGTTTTAGGTGAGATTTGCTAAGCTGGAAATACAAAATTTAAAATGTTCTTACTTTCACCTCCAGCCCCCAAAAACTCCAATAGCTCGCTTTCACTAAAGTTTTAATTAATAAACATGGAAAAGATTAAGCTTAAGCATAAGCATAAGCACACATCTTTCAGGTAACTAGATCAGAAAATCACAAAAATCCATGAAGCAAGTGTAGTTCAGGAATTTCCATTGCAGATCATTCAATAGTCCATTTCAATCAAATTGTTCAAAATGTACAGCAGTGCTAGAGGATAATTTAGCTCCTCTCATCCTGTTAAATGTATTTAAAATGTCAATTTTTCCCAACACATCAATTTATGGAATGTGGTCACTTAAGAATGGAATACTTCCAGTTACAGTCTTACCTGCATCACAACACCAGCAACAGCCACAGCACACTGTGCAGCTTCAGCCCAAGATTGCATTTCTTGATGTGCATCACATAAATGCAGTAACCACATTATGTTAAGATCTGGGACAGGGGCAAATGCTGTGGCAAGTTTATAGAAGCTCTCTGCAGCGGCATATCTATCCATAGTCATCACAGAGCCCTGTGAGACACGACATAGTCAATGTGATGATATTAAGTGCAACAACAGTAATATATCCCAATGAAAGTAAGAAATAGCGACTGATGAATACATGTTAGGGGAATCAAGCAGGGCTAGCCTCAGCTATCCATCATCTAACACATCCCATGTTGATGATAACCCTTCCAAAACCCATCACAACTTATGACCCCAGCTGAGAAGCGCAGGGTAAAACAAGAGTACACGCTGGGCTGGGGCAGACCACGTACCCAATCTGCATGCATTATAGATTTTTTAAAATAATACTACTTCCGTCCCAAATGGATGTCCCTGTTGACTTTTTGAAGCAATTTTGACTCTAATTTTTTTATTATTCTGTTGATTTAAAATTATTAAAAAAATTGAATACTTGTGAACTTTATAAAAGTGTATTTTTGAAAATTTTAATTACTTTATTAATTTAAAATTAAATTAGAAATTAAGCATTTTAATTGGGTGAATAGTCATGGTGATAATCATTTTGGGACTTGGAATAGTTTGTTTTAGTACATACTAACAACAATAGGGCTCTGTGAGATCTGCCAACTTTAAGGCACTCGTAAATATGCTTATAAAGGACAAGGTAAAAAAGGAAGAGAGCCCTCCATGAAGCCATCTTTCTCTATAACAGCATTCCAATTCAATGTATTGTTCCCACCAAACACAATGTAACAGTTAATTGTTTTGGTATTGGGAGCATTCATGTACAATTGCCGAAAGCCCACCTCCGCCTGACCCCAAGAATAAAATGTTACCTAATCAATGCAGTACCCATAGTGGCAGGGAAAAAGGGGGCAGGAGTAACCTATCTCTTGCGACATCAACATCAGTGTTGGACACTCTTCACCACTTTGAGGAAGAGCAGGGTCCTGCCAAAGTGCATACTCTACTCGACTCAATCTTAATCTCAAACTAGTTGGCATCGGCTATGTAAGGCTCTTGGAGAGAACCATTCCATGGAAGGAAATCTCAGGTTTGCTTAGAGAACTATTTGAAATGGGTCCCCACCAATGTTGCCTTTTTGCTTTGGAGTGAGGACTATCTTAGTAAAAAAGAAACCGAAATCGTCAAATCATCTTTTGTAATGGTCTTCGTGATCAGGAGAATTGTGAGAATCGGATTTTTCGGTTCTGGGTATTAATTGGGTGGTGGCAGGGTCTATTGGTCCATAAGTGGGGGCGTTGCGAGGCATACACACTAGCATTGGAGTGAGGAAATCTTTATGTTGCATTTGGATACATAAACTTGAAATGCATGTATTTTTATCTTAAGTAGTTTAAAAAGCTTATGGTATTCAAAAGCTAAGAGTTTTTGCATTGACATTCAAATTTATGAATTCATCTGAGTCTTCGAAAACTACAAATTTGAAAGCTTTATGTTGCATTTGGATTCATGAATTGAAATGCATCTACTTTTATCTCAAAGTAGTTTAAACAGCTAATATGAATTAAGAAGCTAAAGTTTTTGCATTGACATTCAAAAATTCATGAATTCATTAAGTCTCAGTAAATTGTAATTTTTTTTGTTCATAGGAGGTCCATTTGGTCTATGGTCTACCCAACGGGAGATAGCCATTTTTCCTTCCCTTAACCCAAAGTCTCTTTTGTGAGTGGGATTCGATGTCAAGTCTCTTATGCAAAGACAAGTGATTTTATCAATTAAGCTAATTAGCACCCGTGAATTTGAAATACATCATAGAAAGAAGATATTTCAAATTCAAAAGTTTTAAAGGTTTGAATGAATTCATGAATTTGCAAAATTCCTATGGTCCAAGTATTTTAAACTTGTTCTAAATACATATTCATTTATTTCAAATCCATGAATCCAATAAACCATTATAGTTATTTATGGAATGAATGTTATAGAAGAGCTTTTGATGGGGTGAAAAGGCCACTTACAGAGTGTTTGGGAATTTGGAGGGGAGAGGATGGAGGGTTATTTAAAGGGAGGGGATGGGAGGGAAGGGGAAAGGAAGGTAGGGTGGTACCCCTCCCTTGTTTGGATGTTAAAAATAAATAATGGGAGGATAAGGGAGAGTAAAAGACCATCCCCTTGTTTGGTTAGGAAGGGGAGGGTAAGGGAATGGATAAGTTATTATTTTCATATTACAAGTATACCCACCCTTCCTTATAAAATTTAAACTAGTAGAGAAAAAATTGCATGATGTAAAACAAAACCCCCCAAGCCCATCCCCTCCAATACCCCCCACATTGGGGGTTATTAAAAATGGGGCTTGCAAAGGATTAAATCCCCCCAATCCCCTTCCCCTTCCTATTAAAAAAAAAAAAAAAAACTCAGGGAGTAAGGTAGCCAATCCCCTCCCCTCCCCTCCAATATCGTTCGTATGGAATACACTGTTGATGTTATTAAGGATTAGTTGCTTAACACTTAATTTTTCATTTTCTAGAAGGTTTTGAAAATGAATAAGAGTCCATAGAATTCTTGTCTTGCAAATAACATTCGTATACGGGTTACACCCTTGGTACTTTTTTTATAAGTAAAATATATTCAAAAACACACCAAAGAGGCACACCCTTGGTACTTATTAATGAAATGTTTACTTATAAAAAAAATGGGGCTGATGGAGACTTCTTTTTGGTACATTGGCATGGAGGGGATCGAACCCAGGTCTTCTATGTGGAGGAACCAGAGGTAACCACTAGACCAAGAAGCCTGGGTTGGCTGATGGAGACTCTGTTACCCATAAAATTAGTCCCACAGCCATTCCAATGCAAAATATGAAACAACGATAGTATCAACTTACCAAAAAAGCATGTTCCAGGCTAGCATCAAGGGCCAGAAGAAGACTGTCAGAAGGATATTTCACTTCTGACCAAGACCAGCGGTTCTCCTTAAATCTACCTGGAACTTCCAACAGAGCATCCTCAGTAAGTCCACACTCTTTTAATAGGTTGGGGCTCTTAGCTTCATCTGCCATTTCCTTCAAAGATTTTCGAAGCCGACGTGCTTCGCCACTCTCTTCAAGTGTTCCATCCGACTTCATCTGAGTCACTTGCACATCCGACATTAGCTCTGACAATGTGATAATCAGCATGACCCTCAACCTATCAGTCTGCATAAAATAGAAAGAGCTCTGCAAAAATGGAAGAAAGAATTAAAGTGAGGTGGTAAAAATAACAGGAGCATCAGTCTTGTGAATGTTGAAGAGCATACCTTCACGAGTATTTGAAGCCCAATAACAGCCCTTTTCCTGATGCTATCATTTCTGAAAACTGCAAGCCGGAGAAGATGGAAGGCGACTTGCTTTAAGAAGCGATCATTCTCCCTAGCCATTAGCGTTGCCCCATGAAGATCAAAGACATGGTTGAACACAGGGAAAAAAGCTTTCCAGAAAGCCAGAGACTGATTTCGAGAAAAGAAGCTCATAATTATGGCTGTGATGCAATCAAGTTTTCCATAATCAGTAGCAATGCTATGAGATGCAGCCAACAGGGAAAATTTCTCAGCTATTTCCAAAACCTGAAGACTGACTGCAGCACTCAAGTTTTCTTCCCAAAGTTCCTGAAATTAATATGAAAGTTATAAGCTTCCTAAATTGGAAAAAATGATTGAACAAATCTAGAAAAAATATGTTTAATGGGGCTGCAGCAGTATTTAAATAAAAATTGTTACATTTTAATAGTAAACAATACCAATTTTTGCCTCAAAATTGGGTGCAGAGACTCTCTCAGTGCTTGGGCTGAAGCTCCAATCCGAGAAGATTGTGCCTGAGCCAGAGCTTCTCTCAATGAATATGGCTGGCTAGGGGAGCTCAACTGGGAATTCACTCTCTGCCATAAATAACCATTTTTAGGTGTTCCCTGAGGCAGCAAATGAAAGTTTGAAAAAAATGTAAGCGTACTTTACAGGGTGCAACTCCCTGTATCTTTAATAGAGAGACTTTCAACCAAGATGATACAAGACAGGGCAGATAAAAACACTGTTGTAAGGATGATCTAGAAAAGCATCAGTGGCTGTTATCTCCCACCCCCCACAAAAAAATGTAGTGAACTGACAAAATAAAAATCATATATCTCCCCAACAGGGCTGATATAGGAATAGGAAAAACTTACTCTGACTTCTTGTCGAGATGCCTCAGAAAGAAAATTATTAATTGCAGGAGAAAGTCTATCAGTGTACTTAGGGGAAGCAGGTCCCTCCCCAACAGGGCTGCTAGAACTACTGCCCATAAGCATGCCATCATCAGGTTTTCTGTGCTGTAAAAATACGTCATGCGAATTTACTACAATAGGAAACATAAAAACTGTTGCTACATAATGAAAAGAAGTACATTTACTTTCATACAGTTTGGAATGGAAAACATAAATCAAAAGCGAAGAAAGGACCCATTTTTTAGAATTGAAACAGGCAAAATAAAGTACATGCTTTCAACGATCAAGGAGGAGAAATATTCCAGAGAGGAATAAATGAAAGATTACACAGGTTAGATCGATCACTTTAATTAAGCAGAAAATCTCATGAAGCCATATGTACTTTTTGATTCTTTAAAAAATAATATATACATATATATTATACACATATATATACGCACATTTGCATAACAATACTAGAACTAAGTCACATGACGAAATATAAAATTCACTTTTCAAAAAAGTTTAGAAACCTCAAAAAGAATCAGGCATTCCTCCATGAGTTTGAAAAATAATCTAGTTCGAGCAATGCTTTGTTGCCACGTCTTGATAAGTGATGCATCATCCAGATTGCGCACAATTTGCAATATGACAATTAAAACTTCACGTTTTCCGACGGCATTTAGGTTGTAAAAGACAGGCATTTCATCTAGGATCTGCAGAACACAAGATCATAAAATCACAATATCAGAAGTTTATACAGTAATTACATTTATTGCTACGCACTGTGGTACCAGTATGAGTGACCCTTAACTCATACTCTCATCTCAGCCAATCAAATGGCTAGTATTCATTAGCAATTACTGTATAAAAGAAAACATGGAGTAGCAAGATCTAAGTGATAAAATGAACTAGTTGGCATCTTTGAAATTTCCATCTTCACACAGATTGAAAGAAAACATCACCCTCAACTCTTGCAGATCAACACCTCATCCTCCTTTTACAAGCTTTTTATTTTATTTTTTTAGGAACACACACAAACAAACTTCCGTCTCTTTCTTCTGAAGATTTAATTTAGTTCCCAATTCACCAAAAAAACTATAAAAAGAATAAAAAAAATAGATATCATAACGCTATTTTCCTGAGTTTATAGATCCATTATGAATAATATGAAACTTGGTTAACCATCCATTATATATATATATATATATATATATATATATATATATATTATGGAAACTTTAGAACAAAAGCCTTCACCTTCCGCCACAAGACATCTTTTTTTGTTGGTACTAAAACAAAGTAGTTTTGGAATTGGTATTTAAATGGGCTATATAAGCCCAATATATAAATCCTACAAAGACCCAAAATAATAACATTCTATCTATAAAATGTTCAAAATAAAAAACACAATTAATTAGTAAACTAAGTTAAAATATATCTCCAACAAATTGAATTTATGTGATCGTACATTCTTTACTTATAAACTACAATGTTTTTTAGTGATGGGGTATAGAACGAAGAATAGAGATCAGGATTTTACTTTAGTATATGGGGACAAATTTGTAATCATGAAAAATTATGGGATTTTAGGAATTATTATATTTAGTAGGGTTTTTAGGACATAGTATTTGATTTCTTTAAAATGTTGGAGTAAGATTAGGATTCCTAAGATCTCTATTAGGACTAGGATAGAGTATTTGATTTGTATTTAAATTCAAGTATTGGAGTATGAGTGTAGGACTAGAACATCTAAGATCTATAGAGAACCCTATGTTAATTTTCAATTAGCTTTGAATGAATAAAAAATCAGATTACTGATATTGAGTATCAACGATTTTTCTCTCAACCTCCAGGTAGCCTGTTTTCTCTTCCCAATCCCCAGGGTAGCGGCCTGGTTTCTATTTCTTCTTCTATCCCTTGTTCTACATTAATTAGATTGTTTTGTAAACTATTGAGATTTTCTTTAAGATTTTCAACATTCTAACAATAGGTTTCTGAAAAAGCACTCACACATAGCATGGGACACATGACTAGTTCAACTACTAAACTGAAGCCTTTGATGTTTCCTACTTTCGCCCCTTGTCAATGAATATAACTCCTTAAACATTTATACAATTCTCTTAAGATTTGTTTTTCTTTCTTGGTTTCATAATTTTCTGGATCTATAACCATTGCGTTCTAGCTACTAAAAACACAAAACAATTTATTTAATGCTGCATGGGCATGGCAATTGAAGATTTCAAATAAGTTACTGATATAGGGGCAATAACTGATTTAAGAAGATTACAATGGCCATGTTTGGGTTGTCATTTAAGCTAAATTAAAGCAAATTTTGCCTTGTTGTCATTTAAGTTAACTTGCTTCAAGTTAGCTTAAATGACAACCCAAACATGGCCAATATGTAGTAATGTACAACAGCAGAAACAGCTTACCAAGCCCACCAAGAAAGAAAAAAGAGGTGGCCAAGAAAGTACAATGAAAAAGAAGTTTAAAGATTGAAATGGCATATAAGAGTACCAATACCCTTAATGGCAATTTTTTTGTGTATGATGTAGATCTTTTAGATTTTATGGAGTTTCTATCTTGCAAATAACCTTTGGCTTTGGGTTGCACCCTCTTGGTGCTTTTAATACAATTTTACCTATAAAAAAAATAGTATCAGTGTTGTAATTATCTCCAGACAAGGTTTGTGTTTCTCAGAGTTATACAACTTCTTCGCTGAGTTCCTCAGGAAGAGTCACCCCAACCTGGTAAATTTTCACTCATCAAAAACTTTACACCCATAGATTACTGGAACTTCCCTCACGGACTCATAAATAGGGTGGACATTGAAATCAGAGAGAAATAAAGAGAGGATCCATTTCAGTGAATAGAACTGTAATGCAATTACTACAGTGTAATCTTCTTTATCCAAGTCATTATGGTAAGCACAAAAACCTCCAAGCTACTAGTAGGTTAGAAAACATTATAGGAGTATTTAACTAAGGAGCTTGAGAAATACTTAGGTAAATTTTCTGCTGTCAAAAATTGAAAAAATAAGAGGGGGTGGGGAAAAGTATCATACCCCAAACTAAGAAATTTAGATAAGCTATGTACCTGGCCAATAAGTGGAAAGTATAGCTGTGCAATATATAGCTTATCTTCTGGTTTTTGGTATCGAGCATCAAACTCGTGTTTGCACAAGAGTACTACTAAAATTCTAGCAGACTGCATACAACAATAAGCGTGTGTTATAACAAACTATTAAAGTTATAAACATTCAGCAGTACGCAAAAAGATAAAATTGGATTGACCATGTCAAGATATCAAGGACTATAATTTATTTTTGCTGAACTTACCTTTGCCCGTTGAGATAGATCATCATGATCCCAAGTAAGAAAAAGCTCTTGTATTAAGACAGATGAAAGGTAGTTCCTAGAACATAAATATGCACTCAGTCAAGCAAATATCATTTTACCAATGCAAACTGATTAAATAATTTTTTTATAAGTAAAAAGTATATTAAAACCATAAAAGATATAGTGAGAAAGAAAGAGAATATAACAGATTCTTTAAAGAAAGAAAAAAGAACTGTTAAAGTCCGTTTCGGATTGCTGAAGAAAAACCACTTACAGCTTTAATCAGAATCAGGTGTTGAAAGTGGTTTTATAGTTTAACCAGTTTAGAGTTTGCAAAAAAAGTGCTGAAAGTTATAATGGAGTTGTGGACCAAAATCAGATCTGAGGCCGCACAACCAACTCAACGCTTGTGTGCATAGGCTATGAATTCCTTGTTGTCAATCTTTGAATTGTTTATGTCAAATATTCCCAGGTTTGATGTGAAATTATCCAGCTAGTCATAATCTAGAAAACATTTTCTTTATAGGTTATAATGTAAAAAAAATGTTACCTTCTGATGTTCCTAAGAATTAATGGCACAATTTAGCAAAATTGGTGACTTTGGACAGAAGCAGCAAACACTAGTTGCAACGGTCAACTGAAGGGAATGGATAAGTTCATTACATAACATATAATAAAAAAAAAGGTGATAAATTTTTTTATAAGTAAAATGTATATCAAAAAAAAAGAATTCAAGTACAATGACTATCTATAAGAAAGAAAATCCATCAAGTCTAAGATATCTATTCATTTACAAAAGAATTCATTTTGACCAAAAAATTAAGAACATTGAACCACCTATCGCTAATTACTTCAATAGGTCTCTCAATGTTATCAAAAACTCTACGATTCTTCTCATTCCACATGATCCAAAAAATAGATAGGGGAATCATAGAGTAAGCTTTCCTGTGGCCCTTAGAAGCCCGAACCCACTTGAAGCCCGAACTTCATCTTTCACAGAGTTGGCAAACGCCCAAGAGACACCCAAAACTCTATAGGCCATTTCCCACAAGGTTCTTGCCAAAGGGTATTCCATTAAAAGATGAAATACGGACTCACCACTATTTTTGCAAATAAAACACCAATTAACCAACACCATCCCTCTTCTTTGAAAATTGTCAATAGTGAGGATCTTCTCCCAAGAGGCTTCCACACAAAAAAACACACTTTCTTTGGAGCACTAGAACACCAAATGGAATTCCACAAAAAATTGGAGGATCCTTCCGACGTGGTCTCGGCTAGAAGAATCTTATAAAAAATTTCACCTCAAATCCTTTACCTGAGCCATCCCTCCATCGAATCGCATCTTCTTTAGATAAATTCAACTTATGACTATACAAATTTTCCAAAAAACTTTGCACCCTAGTAATCTCCCAATCATGAACATTTCAGATTAAAGGCACCATCCACAAAATAATTCCATTAGACAATGAGATGCACGAGGAAAAAGGGCTTCTTTATCCCTCACAATAGCATAAATCTTTCACCATAAAAAGTGATAGTTTTACTCAATCTTATTACGATGATAATTAGAGAAATTGAAAGAATACTATAAATTATTAAAAAGTACTGGATTCGTAATCTCTCCACATAAAAGATATTTCTCCTCATTGAGATGCTAAATCAAAGAGCCATAATAAACCACATGAAAGTGAACAGTAATCAATAACAGAAAGTTTTCTTTGATAAAATACCTATCTGATGGGTCTCTCCCCGGCATTTCCACAAAAAGATCATGATCACATATAATCTGCAAAAATATGAGTTTGCATTCATGCAGAACCGATTGACATACCCCAGAAAACTTGTCCAAGTACAAGGATACCTGCAGCGGATAGAAGACATTTTGTGTGAACTACAAATAGATCTCAACAGAGCAGCAGTAACAACATACTCCACCATGTAAGGGCTCAATAAAAAGCCCACATCCTAAGGTCGAGCATAATATGCTATTGTGTGATTCCATTCTATCTAAATGTCCTCTCAATACCCAAACTCAACTTGTTTTTGGCCCCAGCGATCACAGAACAACCTAAACCAACGCACCCCTCTGCAGCAACCACGATCATATGAAACATGAACCAGTGAAATAAAAAGAATAAAAACAATGTTTGAATAACACGCGATCCAATTTAAACACGCATCACGCTTACACTTGCAATTCAAAAAGACACAAACCCATAAAGTGAGGAGTTCTCTCAAATAAGCAGTGGTCCAAGGTCATGTTAGATTCTGACACAATGCATGATAATACATACAGAACACTGTTTGTTAACACAATTTAAAAATAACAATTAAATGCAAAGTATACCAATTCAAAAACTTGGCGAGGTTCAACAATAGATAAAAGATCATAACAGAGGAAGGCCAAGCTGCTGTTCAAACGTTTTGCCAAGCTTAAGCCCTTCTTACAACGCTCATGTACTTCTGTTAGAAGGCAATCATACAACTGCATTATACACCTGAATACACCCTCTTTCAGTTGCATTGGTGGAACATCTTCACCTGCATAGCCAAAAAAAAAATGTGTTATAACAGAGACATGATTCAAAATGTTAAATTAGAATGTATTATACCATATGAAAAATTAATGACAAATTAAATTGAAGCCATGTATACACCCTCTCAACCATTAGGCTACTCGTACAATACGCAGAACTATCATTTTAGGAGATAATATTATAGACGAGTTACCGTGTAGAATAAATAAGAAGCTTAAGCCCTAACCAAAGCTTAGTGCGTTGGCGATAACGCTTTCAAAGTTGAAGAGAAAGGAGAGAAGGGAACATTAGAAATTGAAATCCTGGAATTTTTAATCTGACCTCTTGAAAGCAGATCTCATGAGTTATTTATAGTAACTTTGGGTAACTTCTCAACTACCAGAGCACCCTCTAACTAGGCACAAACTACAAACCCTGATAGATGTGTCATAACTAATATGAAGATTTCCTTCGCTTCTATGACAATTAGGTTCTTGTCTGTCCCAAGGATACAAGCAAACCAGTTCCCCAAGGAAGACCAGGATCAAAAGTGCCCCTCTGAGATAGAAAGGGCGCTACATAAACACCCAACTGAAACCTCATCTAGGGACTGCTGTCATAGATGACACTGGTGTCAAAAGTTGAGAGTAGTGTTCCACGTTGTCAGTGTTGTTGTCAGTGTTGTCACCATTTCGCGTGAAAGCACCTGAACTCTAACCAATCCAAGTAATGGTCAGGGCAGAAATTACTTACTAAAAATTCAGTTAATAAACTGTTTAGTAGAACTCCTGAGTCCTGATACACTAAAGTAGACCTTTCAAAAGTTGACACATGACATGCCACTAAAGCTACAGCATAAGGTCCCACCATTACTTGCTGAGATATGATGTGTCTGGATAGATTTAATCAACAACTCCCAAAAAAGATGGTTTATATAATATAATCAGTTATGCATGCCTTAGCAGCGCAGAAGATTGATTGACATGCAAGTTTCTGAAAACATCTTCACTGTAAGATGCTCCGAGTCTATAGGCAGCTTGAAAAATCAACCTAGGGTCATAAAAAAGATCACTGCACTGTTTCTGACTAGTTATTTCATCAATCAACATACTGAGTTGAGTTCCTATACGTTCACAATCCTTGCATACCAAAGTACTTTATTTTCATAACTATAGCGGTGTGTTTCTTGTCAAACCTTTGTTTTTGGTCCAAGGGAAATTATTTTGTAAATGATGATGAGTTCCTTAATTTTATTGATTTAATCTTGTAGATTGTATTTCGTAAATGGGTTGCACCCCCTTGGTGCTTTATATTTTTAGATTAGTAACCTTACTGAAAAAAAATAAAAGTGAAAGAAAGCAATATTTATATAGGAGATGCTAAAAAAAAGTTTTCCTTGAACTTGAATCTACCTAATGGAAGACTATGATAGAAAAGACGTGTCTGCTCCAATGCCGTTGACTTGAAAATTAACTCAAGAAAAAACCAAGCCATTGCTAAAACATCATCATATACTGGTCCAACACGGTAACCTTTAGCCTGCACAATAGAGTCATGCCGTTCAAGAAGATTGAAAAAAAAAACAATAATGCAGCAGTTTATTTTATTTTAGTGCTTAAGCACATCTTGCAGTCACCATATAGCATCAAAGAACATGATCATTTACGCATTGACTCCAGAAAGACTGTCAAGTCACTTTTTAAAATCCAGCCATCTAACCAACTGAACAAAATTTTACTGAAACTTTTTTCTAACAGTGTGAAGCTAATTTCTTCTCATAGAGCACCTCTGAGTTGCTTTGGGAACACCTTGAGGTGCTGCTGTAATTTTTCCAGAGCAGACCGTGCTCTATGCTTATCAATAGAGTAGTAGTTGCAAAATCAAAGTCCCCATCCATTGGCCACATCCAACGGTTTTGAATCATAAACCATTGATTCAAGCTGCATGTAAATGAATTCTTTTCAAACTCTTTCGAAAACTTTGTTTATTAAATACAAAAAAAAACTATTAGCGATCTATGAGAAGGTAATCCAAAATTGTTAGTCTGCTTCAGCAGTTCATCCCCTGTTTGTTTCAATGAGAATTTCCTAGAAGAGAAAAACCAGGGAAATTAAGAGTTTGTTTCAGGAAAAACTTGCATTTGGAAAGTATTTTTTGAAAGGTTTTCTGGAAAACTGAAAAAATTTCTACAACTGAATATTCTAGTGTTTTCCACTCTTTTGTATAACAAGAGCTGGAAAATTCCCAGAAAAGAATCTAAAAAGTTAGGCAATATTATTGAATTTTTTTTGCAAAATATGGCGGAGTTGTCCTTTACAAACAAGGAATCAAGAATTATATTTATAGATTTGACCAGCTTACCACCATCTCTGTGTGTGTGTTACAGTATTACAACCAAAAGGTTCATCCTATTCCTCTCCATTGCATAACCAAATCTACCAATCCCTTCAACAAGAAACTGAAGAAGATTAACTAAGAGATTATTCCTATTTATCGTTCTTTTCCTTGTTAAACTAGAGACTTTGCTTTATTTCTCTACAAGTGTCGTTCAAGCACTACTCTATAAATTTAAGAATAAAATTTCTTCACTTTGTTTCAATTGTAAGAATCCCTCAAGATTTTGTAACAGACTCTGGTTACTGTTGACGGATACTACTGACAGGTACTGTTCATATCCCCGGAGAGCTTATGTGTATATGGGGCACCAAGGGGTTGCCAACCCAATACAACTATCTTCTCGAGGACAAAAAGCTTATGTTTTAATCCCTTAATTGCATGTTGGAACGTGATATATTAAAATATTCTTATTACGTTATGTTATCTCCAAATTGAATAAGCACAACCTTTTATATTAAAGTTATTCTACATCGAAATGGATTCACTTTCCCAACAGATCATGTCATTGATGCAGATTTCTCCCTTTTTCATAATTAAAAAAAAATGTAAAAAGAACGAGATAAAAAAACTTATATGGTATTACCTACTAGGAAAAGCTAAATTGCTTACTATTAACAATCAAATTATTTCACCAGTTGTTATAACGATAAAAAGCAAAAAGCATAAAAGTGCCTTCAACGGATACTTCTTCCTCACTTCCCCTGCCTCCACCAACAAATAAGAGACTTAGCTTATTTCTTTGTTTTTGCCATTTCCAATTTAGTGGCATTACGTTTTTTATAAGCAACTGTGCTTCATCAATTTTGTTACCATTTAGCATAATGTCACAGAAAACATGAACCTGAAAATACAACCAAGGTTCACCAACAGTAAAGCAGAATCTAAAAATGAGGCAATTATGGTTTCATATTGAATTTAGAAGTATATCAATGTTTTCCAATTGAAATTACAAGCAAATGGAAGATGCCTACAACATTGTTGAATATTACCAAGAGAAAGCATATCTCCATCTCCATCTCCTCCCTCTTCTTCATCCAGATAGCAGATTCACTTTCAAACAGAGACTGCCTACTTTAAGCAAAACAAAACAAGATTCTCTCAAGATTGTCTTCTTCGTTCTATTCTTTTTTTAAAGATCCGTTTCAGGATCTGTTCTAGTCAAGTTCCATTGATTTTCTAGTTGTTTCATTTGATTCTCTAGCTGTTTTCATGTGATCCTTTTAGTGGTTGATTGTAACCATGAAGAATCAGCGTGTTTTATCTTTGAAAAATGTCTCTTTTGATCCAAGTACACGTCATGACCGTTGTACCTGGAGGATAAAAGATATGATGATCAGTCCGTTTTTGATGACTTTGATGATGAGTGTAGCGTCCTGGATAATGAGAAGGATAAGCTAATGGTCAGAATTCCTCCAGTCCCTCCGACAATCAAACCTGCACAAATTAATCTTGTAAACCTTCATACGCGGATGTGCTTAAAGGTACAAATCACGATCCTTCTTTCCATCCCTCATCTACACCCAAAGAACCGGCCTCTACCTTTCAAGATCCTAACAATTCTGATGAAGTTTGTGACTCCCCTCATCAAGATTCAACTAACTTTTTCAAGATTCAATTTTGTCAAAGCTTACCTAAGTTACGCTTTTCTTCTTTATCATCTAATAAAGAAGGTGAACCAACTTGTCTATTATCAAAATCGGACATTAAACTTGCTGCCTTTTCCCTCAAATACGCAATTGTTCTTAAATTTTATTCGGGTATAACTCCTATGAATTCAATTTTCCAGCATTTGTTCTCTTGGAAGCTTAAAGAAAATCTGTGTATTGGTACTATTGATTCAAGACATCTATTAATACGTTTGGGATGCAAGGAAGATTTTTCTTTGATATGGTCTTCAAGTTCAAGAAAGATAGGAAAGACTCCTTACCAGTTATTCAAATGGACTAGAACTTTTAACTCCAAAACTGAAATTCCAGCTGCTGCGGTTTGGATCCGTTTTCCAAATCTTCCACTTCATTATTATCATGTTTCATTGCTTGAGGAAATTGCCAACTACTTTGCGCAATTTCTTCGAGTTGATGAGAAAACACAATTCATGGAAAATCCAAATTTTGCAAGAGTATGTGTTGAATTAGACCTCATTTTACCAAGACCAAAGCGGATTTGGATTGGCACCAGCAGTAACGATGGCTTTTGGTAACCAGTCCTCTACGAAGGTAACTTGAACTATTGCTCTTTTTGCTCACATCAATGATTGTAAAGAGAGATCTTCTGCGGTCTATCAAGAGAAGGATAAAATCATTGATAATGCGTCAAAGATTAAGTCTTCTTCTTTTCCTCAAATTGTTCAATCAAAAGCTGTTCAAACCCATACATTCATGAAGAACAAAGGAAAAGAGGTTCTAAATGACGCTAAGTTGAATTTGCCAACATCTCTCAATACAAAGAAGAACTACATTTCGGTATCTATCTTACGGGGCTCATCTTCTTCGTCGAGCAGAAAAAAATACATGAACATGCTTAGCTAAACGTCCGTTCAGATCATTCCATTTTCAACATTAGTGCAACATCAAAGCCTAGAAAAAATATTCCTGCAGCTTCAGTCTATAGCTTGAATAAGATTCCTTCTATCAAGATAAATTGGAAGAAGGAAAAATTGGTTTTGATGAGTTAGATGATGAGAGTGATCTTCCATGTCAAACAGTTCTTGATGCTCGAAATTGATACTGTGCAAGCTATGGAGAATGATATAGATGTCAACTTATTGGAAAACTTCTCATCCAGCAACTATAATGGACAGCTCTCCAAAAATAAGGTCAGCCTAAACACTTCTCCTATTTGTACATATGCTAATGATTTATCTTATTTGAATTACTTGGATGATAGTCATTGTCCGAAAATAAGTCACTTCCCTTGTTCCCGGGGTTATTTATCTTCGGATGACTCGTTTAACATGCATAATAAACAAACCTTTAAGCACAATTCGACTGAGAATTTTATCAAGTCCTCAAATCAAATTGCTCAATTTGCTAAAGATTTTAAAAGGCTAGTACTTCCGTCTTTTCATAACATTAAGAAATTGTTTTCAAAAAAGGTTAAAAAGTCTAAGGCTAAGCCTAAGGTGTATAGTAGGACCAAAAAATCAATCAATAAATGATGAACACAATTATTTGGAATATTCGTGGGGTGGGAAATTCAAACAAGTTAGGATTATTAAGAAAGTTAATTAAAGATCATAATTCATCTCTTGTAGTATTACTTGAAACAAAACATAAAGGAGAAGATCTAGAAAAATTTGCTAGAAAAATTAGGTTTCCTAATTTTACACATGGTAATCCCACAAACACACGTTAAGATTCTTTGGAAAAATGAATTAAAATTGGACATAATTGATATCACATCTTAGTCCATATCGGTTAGGATTAATTGTGTTGTGAATGCGTCATTTGTTTATGCTTCTTTTGTGTATGCTAAAGATAAATTACAAGCCCATAGACTTCTTTGGGAGTCACTATCCAACCTCAAATTATCTTTCCCTGGTCCTTGGTTAATTGGTGGAGATTTTAATGTAGTTACTTCTTTTGATGAAAAATGTGGATTAAATCCTATTAACATATATGCAACAAAGGAATTCAATGATTTTATTAATGATAATTGTCTTTTAGATGCTGGTTTTGGGGGTAGTAAATTCACTTGGTCTAATGACCATCAAGATGCATCACGTATTTGGAGTCATTTAGGTAGAATTTTAATTAATGATGATTTTTTATCTTCTATGCCTCCGTTAAAAGTAGACATGCTGAAAGGGGTTTTTCGGATCATGCAGCTTCAATTATTTCGACTGTTTCAAAACTTAGCAAACCTCGACCATTTAGATTTTATAAAATTTGGATATCACACGAGAAGTTTTTGGAATCTATTTCTGAATGGTGGAATGAGGATTTCTCGGGTCCTCCTATGGTAGTTCATCAAAAACTTAAAAGAATTAAATCAAAATTAAAAATGTGGAATTGGCAAACCTTTGGAAATATTCAAAATAACATTAACTTAGTAAAAGATAATATAATTAGGGCTGAAAATAATTTACAACAAACCTTTCTGGATGATGATTTACTTCTTTTAAGTACTACTAGATTAGAATTGGAAACTTAATTGAAACATGAAGAATCTCTATTACATTATAAATCAAGAATTAAATGGCTACAAGAAATTGACAAAAATACCAAATATTTTCATGCTTCACTTAAAGAAAAATATGTTAGACCTAAATTTAAAATTAAAATGGATGATGGTTCTTTTATGTCCAATGATAATGAAACTGGAAAAGCTGCTTGCGACTATTTTTAAAATTTTTTTACAAATGGTTTTCCAACTCCTTCATCTTACGAATTATTAGATTGTATTCCTAATCTGATTATCGATTCTCAAAATGAAAATTTGTGTAAAATTCCATTAGAAGAAGAAATTAAACAAGCTATTGATGATCTACACCCTGATAGTGCCCAAGCATTGATGGTGTTAATGGTCATTTCTTTCCTGCATGTTGGTCTATGAATAAAACTGATGTTATTAGGGTTGTTCATGCATTTTTTAAAGAAGGTTATTTTCCTAAATCTTACACTATCACAAACTTAATTCTTATCCCTAAAGTTGATAATCCTAACTCCTTGAAGGATATAAGACCTAGCAGTCTATGTACTTTTATGTATAAGATAATTTCAAAAATTCTAAGTACTAGACTTGCGAATCTTCTTCCTTTTCTAATTTCGGATGAACAATCCGGATTCATTAAAGGTAGAAGTATTCATGAAAACATATGCTTAGCTCATGAAATGGTAAATGATATAAATAATAAAGTTCATGGATCTAATGTCATATTTAAGATTGATATGTCTAAAGCTTATGATCGAGTAGATTGAGCTTTTTTTATTGAAAGTGCTCCAAAAATTTGGTTTCTCAGAATTATGGTGTGATCTCATATTATAATGTTTGTCTAATTTCGGATGAACAATCCGGATTCATTAAAGTTAGAAGTATTCATGAAAACATATGCTTAGCTCATGAAATGGTAAATGATATAAATAATAAAGTCCATGGATCTAATGTCATATTTAAGATTGATATGTCTAAAGCTTATGATAGAGTAGATTGGGCTTTTTTATTGAGAGTGCTCCAAAAATTTGGTTTCTCAGAATTATAGTGTGATCCCATATTAAAATGTTTGTCTAATTTCGGATGAACAATCCAAATTCATTAAAAGTAGAAGTATTTATGAAAACATATGCTTAGCTCATGAAATGGTAAATGATATAAATAATAAAGTCCATGGATCTAATGTCATATTTAAGATTGATATGTCTAAAGCTTATGATCGAGTAGATTGGGCTTTTTTATTGAGAGTGCTCCGAAAATTTGGTTTCTCAGAATTATGGTGTGATCTCATATTAAAATGTTTGTATAATGTATGATATACAATTTCTTTAAATGGTTCATCCTATGGCCTTTTCCAATCATCAATGGGCTTTCATCAAGGTGATCCATTATCACTTTTGTTATTCATAATAACAGAAGAAGTTTTTTCTCGTAACTTTAATAATTGGGTAAATAAAGGACTAACTGGAAGATTCAAAGTTTCAGGACCAACTTTAGGAATCACTCATTTATTATATGCGGATGATATGCTTTTATTCCTAAATGGTAGAAAATATTCCGTTAGTGTTTGTAAAAAACTTATCCAACAATATGAAGTTGTTTCAGGTCAACAAATTAATTGGGAAAAAAGTTCATACATAACTAGTAATACTTGTAGCTCATCTAGGATTGCACCTATTCATTCTTGGTAAAGATTTAAACATTCTCATTTACCTATTCTTTATTTAGGAGTGCCTTTACTTAAAGGCAAGAGTAAAAATCTTTATTTCATTGATATGCTAGATAAAATTCAAAATAGGTTAGCCTCATGGAAATCTAAATTCTTATCAAATGCTGGTAAAATTACTTTAATTAAGAATATTCTTTCATCCATACCTATTCATACTCTAGCAGCTATTTCACCTCCCCTTAGCTTTCTAAAATCTTTGGAGAGTAAATTCTCTTCTTTTTTGTGGAATTCGGGATTTCAAGTTAGAAAAAAATGGATCTCATGGGACTGTATTTGCAAACCTCTTGATGAAGGAGGTCTATGTATTAGAAGACTACTTGAAATTCATAAGAGTCTTCAAGCCAAATTAGCCTGGAATTTTTTACAATCTAATTCTTAATGGAGTTGTTTTATGAGGAGAAAGTATAGAATCCAAATTTAGGGTCTTAGGGTTCCATGGTTTGCTTCAAAAATTTGGAAATCTATAGCACCATCTATCCTTTATTTAAAAGAAAAATCTATATGGATTTTAGGTGATGGATCTATAAATTTTTAGAATGATAAATGGAATAGTTTGAATATCTCTAGTGACTTTTCTCATTTTGAGTCTTCTTCTTTTAAGGAGGTTATTGAAGATATAGATAAAATGAACATAATAAAATCAGATTTTCGTCTATTATTTGATACTGCAAAAGCAGTTAATCTTAATAGTACACATGATAAATTAATATGGACACATTCTCAATCAGGTATATTTACAACTAAAGAATATTGGAACAAAATTAGAATTAAAAATGGGCCAAAAAAATATGAAACAATTGGATTCCACCAAAAGTAAGTTGCTTTATTTGGAAATTGATTCTTGGTGGCCTTTTCGTAGACTCAAAAATAAAAGAAGTCCGTATCCATTTGGCTTCTAAATGTTTATGTTGTCATTTAGGCAACATTGAAACAATAGACCATCTTTTTGTTCATTGTATTCTTGCTAATGCGGTTTGGGATTATTTTGGTATTAGACTTGATGTTAATCATGCTCATTCCATTCATGCTTTATTTGATAATTGGCTTAGTAATAATTCTCTATCATCTCAATTTGGTATCACTTGTATTTGTACTTTATTATGGGGATGTTGGAATATTTGGAGGATGCGTAATGAAATTAAACAAGAAGGTAAATCTATTTGTTTAAAAATATTGATTGCTCATAGTAAAGAAAGTATAATGGATAGTTCTAAGTTCATCAAGCCTAAATCTTCTATACCTTTTCATGAAATGTATGCATTAATGCTATTAACATTAAAATCATCTCTCCCTCAATTCGTAAAGCTATTTGGATTCGATAAAGCCTTTTTCCTCCTGGACAAATTAAACTTAACTCTGATGGTTCTTGTTCAGCTAAAGGTAGTGCGGGTGGGGGATAGTTAGAAATGGATCTTCATTCCTCCTAGCTTTTTGTTACTCATTTGAATCTTGCTCCAATAATAAAGTGGAAGCACTAGCCTTTTTATCTGGTTTGAAATTAATGCATGAACATAATTTTACTTTGACTATCATAGAATGTGATTCAAAATTACTTGTTGATTTAATCCTTGGTTTATGTACTTTTCCATGGGATTTGGAGTACATAATTCAATAAATAAAATCACTAATTACTACACACGTGACTATTACCCATATTTTTCGAGAAGCCAATATGGTTGTGGATTCTCTCGCTAAATATAGTCCTATTCATGGTAGTAGTAAAAAAATTTTGAGTACTAATGAGTTACTTCCCTCTAGTTTAGTTGCTTTACATTTTGATTACTCTCAGTTGTATATCTATCGAAAAGCATAGTTTATTGTATCTTTCTTGTTTAGGGTTAGGTTTAAGGACCTCCAAGCATGTTTGGATATGGTCCTTATTGTCTCCCATCTATGTGTATTTTTTTCATAATCAATAAATTTTTCCCGAGGTTTTCAAAAAAAATTAATAAAAAAAGAGAGAGCATATCAAAATCAAAGCTCTGGGTGAACATTTTAAATAATATTATCAACATGAGCTACTAGTAATTCAAGAATGCCGGTAATAGGTGGGATACGTATACCTTACTACGAGCCAGGCTACCCCACACGGTAGACAAACCCGGATATACCGGTGGCTGACGACCTCCAAAGTCATCAAAAGCATAATCAACATAGTTAACCAAAAAACGATTTCGTTCAGCATCATCAACTGACTCTTGTTGTACCCTACAATATAAAATAAAAAATTCCAGTAAGAAAAAGATGTTGGAAGACTAATCCAGAATGCTCATGCTATCAACTACATGAGTGAAATGATGATAAAAAGGAAAAAAAAAAAAAAGGTAATAAGTTTATTTTTATAAGATACTCATGCAAAAGATCACTTAAAAAGATTAGAAGTATAAACGATTTGGCAAGAAATCTGGGTTGACAACCATGCACTCAAGATTCTCCACACTTCTATGAAACTTCAAAGGCAAAATTGAGAGGTGATCTCAGATTCGTTTTTCTGTCACATACAACCACATTGGACTGTTTGTTTACTTTTATAAAGATCTACATGATAAACAACAATTCCTAGTGTCCTCCCTCTGTGAAATCAATAACCATGACTAAAAGCATACCGAGTTAAGATATTAACCATGGCTCTGAACGCTGCAACCTGAAGCAGGGAGAAAACAATAAATAAGACGACAGAACACAACAAAGTAACCAGCAGCTATAGATAGTGTAGCCAAACTATCAGATTAATAACAACTCAAGAAAATAAGAAAGTAGCATGAAAGATTAGTAACAATATCACTAGCAGAATTTATTCAGAAAACCTGGAGAGTTTCTCCACCATTGCCTATAAGATGGAGGAGCATATTCAGAATTGGGTGAAGAAACTCAAGCAAAGCAGTGGAATCAACATTCTTCAAACTGTTTATGGCCTGCAAACAAAATCACTAGAGAATCAAAGATCCTTATATCATAAGGATCTATTTGCATATACAATTTTAACGCTGTTCGAGCCTGGCTGATCAATGCCAGAAGAATCTAGAGTGATAGCATAAGTTATCCTACGCCTCTCCTTCCCAATCTAATCCGTGCTATATCTTTCATATTTTTATATTAATATGTATAATATGTGAATTCCAATCTGTAGTTGTTCCTGCCGATCAACAACTAGCGAGATAGGTGGACGAGTGGTCTGCAGTTCTACCAAATTACAGAAAGGACCCATCTCAAGAAATCCTTGGGAGAATTTTAGTTCAAATTTCCTTCTGGTATAGCATTTCGTAATGATGAATCAAAAAGCCTTTCACAAAGTGATGGATGTGACCCCCTCAGGAATTGCCATCATTCCTACAACAAAGGTCCACTCAGTGGCCGCAGGCTCAACATCAGCCTACACAAAGCCTTCCAAGCTCAAGGCAGAAGCAATTATTCTGCCAAAGGGAGGTGCATCCCCTTTAGAGCTCTTCCAGTCCTTTTAGGCTTAAGGATTGAGCCTCATAGCACTGAGGCTTGAGTCTCTTAATCTTAAGACAGGGCACCCAGGGATTTTATGAGTATCAAAGAGCTATGCAGGCCACTTCTGGGGCCTTTATCAAATCAAATCCCTCAGGGCTCTTGCCAGCAGGACTCGTCAAGGGCTTGGAAGCCCAAACTGTGCCTTACTTAAAGCTATTAGGTTATAGTCTGGCCGATGTCCCATCACACACCTCAAGTAACCCATTTAGAAGAAAATAAGGGTAAGCAAACACCAAAATTCCTTCCTCAGGCCAGTTTGCATATCACTATAAATTTCTTTGATGGAATAAGGGTGACTTGCAGATTATGGAATACTAAGTCCAGAAAACTTAGGAATTCACATTGTGGCAAAATAAGTGGCACCAAGTAGCAATGAAAATAAAGCATAGATCAGATGAATACCTCCAGGAGTTCTGAGCCCCAGGGTGAGCTTGTTCGAAGAGTGTGCCTATCATATTCAAGAAAGAAATCCCTAATGCGCTCATTATTGGGGTACAAAGATGAACAAAGTCTTAACCGTAGCTTAAAAATATTCTTTCCATCTTCCAAAAAATCCAGTCTCTCCTACAATTACAGGATACCAAGCTAAATATGAAGTGGCAGAATAAAAAATGAATCATGATAAATTTTTTCTGTAAGTAAAGATGAATCATGATATTTTTACAATAACAAATGAAGCCATTAGAACTTTTTTTATTTTGATAAGTAATGAAGCCATTCAATATTGGAAATATAATAGCTTCTCACCAAGTCTATGACCTCAACTATTTTCATGAATACCAATAACAGAAAAATACTAAATTCAACCGAAACAACATTGCTTTTTTACCCATGAAGGAAAGGCATAAATAGAAGTTCTGCACTGAAAAAAGTAAAGGCTGAAATTGGTATAAACTTATAATTGCTCCACAAGCACAACGATAGCCTCATTAGATTTGCAGAAAATGAGGGGGAAAAAACAAACAAACACCATAGATATATAAATCAGAGATTCAGAAAGTGGACCCTTACCATAAAACTTCATTACAAAAGAGAAAAAGTTAACAGAAATATTAACTTTACATAAAGTACTCTACATACCTTACTAGCATCCTGAAGATAGTGCGGAACCAGTTCTCTCATTATTGGTAAAGAAATTTCAGATCGCAACCTGAGCACAGCAATTAACATTCAAGATACCCATTGTTAATAATACAGTGGGGTGAAAGGTAAAAATAAAACTACATAAGCTTAAAAAGTAAAAATATGGCAAGATTATAAAAAAAAAAAACACATTACACTGCAGGAAATCACACAATTCAAAGTCATTTCCAAGAATTTCAAGTAGAGAAGCAGAACACACGAGGCAAAATAAAAGAGGAAATTTAAAGACTAATGAAATCTCAAACCACATTAGCCTAGTAATTAGTAATATTAAACTGGAACTTTTTTGGCCTACTAATGAGTGTAATATGAATATTTAATGCTAGTAAGTTGTTACTCCTTTACTTGATCTTTCGTAATTTCCAAGGATAAGTTGATAATTATCAAAATCTTGAATATTTGCTGCAGTGATATTCAGTGGCCTTGTATTGTTTGCTTTGGTTTAGCAGTAATCAGAGCATCTGACAGAAACATAAATAGTGATTTATTATTACACGAGGGTTGGTTGGGTGAGCTCAAACCATTGTGCTTTAACCGTAAGTTATAGGATATTGTCATAACAAAGAAAAAGGTAATAAGAATAGTCTTCTGATTAAAAAAGTCTTGGATGCATCCAAAGTTAATAGGGGGGAATCTGCAGATAATAATCTTCTATTTCTTGGGAAAAGGTCATCCAACAAGATTCAAGAAAAAAAAGAAGAGTTTTTTTTTTTTTTTTTTTTTGGGGGGGGGGGGGGGGGGGGAGGGGGGGCGCTATATGTTGGGTACTAATGCATGCACACATTTTGATAACAAAAAGAAATTTCCAATGAAAATGAACCCTGGTGATAAAATGGAACACATATAGCTATATAGAGAGTTTTGAAAGAGGCAATTTGCGACTTTTGTAAGAGTCTCTACAAGGAGACGTGTTAGTAGGCGGAATTTGGACGGTTTGGAATTCTCTAGTATTGATGGAAGGGAGGTAAATTAGATTGAATGTCCTTTTGGGAGTAGGAGATTCTTGATGCTCTCCGTGATTGTAATGGCGATAAGGCTCTGGCCTGATGGCTTTTATATGGCATTTATTAAGCATCATTGGGAACTTCTAAAAGGGGACATTATTAGGCCTTTTTAGGAATTCCATTCTTCGGGAGAGTTTGTGGAAAGTCTTAATTCTACTTTTAATGTTTTTATTCCGAAGAAGGTGAATGCTTCAAATTTCAAAGATTTTCAGCCTATTACTCTTGTGGTGTGAGTTTATAAGCATCTATGGTAGGTTCTTACTTTTAGATTGAAGAAAGTAATACGGAAAGTGGTGAGTCCTCATCAAAATGTTTTCGTTTTTTTATAAGTAAAATATTATTAATAAGCACCAAGCGGCACAAATCCAAGGCTATTTACAAGAGAGGGAGTCCACAAAATCTAATAAGTCCAAAACATTTACAAAAAAATTTCCTTTAAACCAAAAATTAAGAGTGTTGAACCATCTATTCTAATAACTTCAAAAGGCCTCTCTATGCCATCGAAAGCCTTACGATTCCTCTCATTCCACACTAACTAAAAAAATAGAGAGAGGAATCAAAGTGTAACCCTTCTTGATATTCTTTGAACCCCTCAAACCAACCAGCAACCACCCAAGATCCTATACACCATCCCCCATAAACTTCTAGCCAACGAGCACTCCACCAAAAGATGAAACACGGACTCGGCGCAACCTTTACAAATATAACATCCATTGACAATCACCTTCTCTCTTTTTTGTAAGTTATCAATGGTAAGAATTTTCTCCCACGCAAAAAAAAAACAAATTTTCATTGGGGCACGGGAGCACCAAATGGCTTTCCAAGGAAAGTTAGGAGACCTTCCGAAGATGTCTTATCAAGAAGAAACCTATAAAAAAAATTCACCGCAAAACCTTCATTTGGATTAGGCTTCCATCTTGCCACATCTTCTCTATTCACATCCAACCTAACACTATATAAAGATTAGAAGAAGCTTTGGACCAATTCAACCTCCCAATCATGGACATCAAAATGCTTTCATGGAGGGTAGGCAAATTTTGGATACCGCTTTGATTTCTAATGAAGTTGCGAATGCACATTTGAAAGATGGAGGGGGAGGGGTGATTTGTAAGCTTGATATGGAAAATGCCTATGATCATGTTTGTTGGGGCTTTGTGATCTACTTATTGAAAAAGATGGGTTTTGGGAACAAATAGTGAAAGTGGATTTACACATGTATATCTTTGGCCTATTTCTCTATCTTTGTTAATGGTTGTCCTTCTGGTTTTTTCAAAGCTTCGCAGGGCCCTAGGCAAGGGGATCCTTTGTCTCTTTTTTTGTTTACTTTGATGATGGAGCCTTTGGCAAAATGTTGGTGAAGGAGGTAGAAAGGGGGCTTTTGAGTGTTTTCAAGGTTGGGAGAAATGGAGGTAGTGTGAGTATGTCTCATCTTCTTTTTGTCAATGACACAATTGTTTTTTGTGAGGCGAAAACTTTTTAAATCTTACATCTTCTGTGTTTTCTTCTTTGTTTTGAGGCAGTCTCAAGGCTTAAGGTGAATCTTAGTAAAAGTGATTTGATCCTTCTTGGTGAGAATATTAACGGGTGAAGGAGGTAGAAAGGGGGTTTTTGAGTGTTTTCAAGGTGGGGAGAAATGGAGGTACTGTGAGTATGTCTCATCTTCTTTTTGTCAATGACACAATTGTTTTTTGTGAGGCGAAAACTCTTCAAATCTTACATCTTCGGTGTTTTCTTCTTTGTTTTAAGGCAGTCTCAAGGCTTAAGGTGAATCTTAGTAAAAGTGATTTGATCCCTCTTGGTGAGAATATTAATGGGTGTTTTCTTGCAAGCTTATTGGGATGTAATATGAGGTCGCTTCCATTTACTTACCTTAGTCTCTTGCTTGAAGCTAAATTCAAAGACAAGTGTTTGGAACCCCATTATGGAAAGGTGTAAAAATGGTAGTTGGGTGGAAGAATCACTTACTCTCAAAAGGTGGAAGGCTTACTCTCATTAAAAGTACTCTCTCTAGCCTCCCTATTTATTTTATTTATCTCTCTCTTATTTCCAGTTCGGTGGCTAAGCGGTTGGAGAATGTTAAAAAGAGGTTCCTTTGGGGCAATTTGGGGGAGGAATACAAGTATCATTTGGTGAGGTGGGGTGTGGTTAAGTAACCGATGGAAAAATGGGACTTGGTATTAAATCCCTTACTTTATTTAATAAAGCTCTCCTAGGGAAATGGTTATGGAGATTTCTTGAAGAGGGGGATCATCTTTGGAAGAAAGTGGTGGAAGCTAAGTTTGGGATGGATCATAATGGGTGGATGACCAAGGAAGGGTGGGGGGCCTAAGGCATAGGGGTTTGGAAATGGATTCGAAAAAGATGGGAAGCTATGGGTCCTTGTCTTTCCGTGATGATGGGTAATGGGGAGAGAACTCGTCTTTGGCATGACATGTGGTTTGGGAACAACCCCTTTAAAAGACATATTTCTAGATATCTATGCTATTGTAGAGATAAAGAAGCTTTTGCTTGTTCTTGCATCTCCTTGAATAATGGTATAATCTCTTGGGATATGCCATTGATCCGAAATGTCCATGATTAAGAGGCTGAGAGGGTTCAAAGTTTTTTGGAAGCTTTGTATTGTTATAGGAGGGATTTGACTAGAGAGGATATGATTAGATGGAGGGATAGCTTGGATAAAGGGTTTGAGGTGAAATATTTTTATAAGATTCTTCTTGATGGACCCCTTTGGAAGGATCCTTCAATTTCTCGTGGAAAGCAATTTGGTGCTCTCGTGCCCCCAAAAAAATGAGTTTTTGTGTGAGAAGCCTCTTTGGTGAAGATTCATACTATTGACTATAAAGAATGGGGAAAGTGATTTTTTTTTTTTTTATAAGTAGAATGGGAAAAGTGATTGTTAATAGGTGTTTCATTTGCAATCATTGCGGCGAGTTCGTGTTTCATCTTTAGATGGAGTGCTCTTTGGCTAGAATTTTGTAGGAGATGGCTTATAGAGTTGTGGATGTTTCTTGGGTTTTTGCCGATTCCGTAAAAGTTAAAGTGTGGGCTTGGAGTGGGTTACGGGCTCCTAATGAGCTTAAGAAAGTTTACTCATTGATTCTCCTTTTTAATTTTTGGATTGTGTGGAATGAGAGAAATCGTGGAGCTTTTGATAGCATTGAGAGACCTATTGATGTAATTGGAAATAGATGGTTCAATGCCCTTAATTTTTGGGCGAAGAGAATTTTTTGTAAATGATATAGATCTTTTATATTTTGTGGAGTTTATAGCCTTTAAATAATCGAAGTACATAGGTTGCACCCCCTGGGTGCCTTTTTTTATATACTTTTTTTTTACTTATTAAAAAAAAAGATAGTTGTATAGAGCGAACAAAGCACAAAACTTCTAAGATCTTACTTATGCGATGTTAGTCATTGTAATTATCATTTAAAAGGTCCATCCAATTCTGAAGTAAAATTCATTCTTTCTATATTTTGGTAAAAGTAAAATTCGTTCAAATTTGAGAATCGCAAGCTTGCAACCATAAAGGTTTTTTTATAAGTAAAGATTTTATTATAAAAACAGCATCAAGAGGGTGCAACTCAAAACCAACGGCTATTGATAATAGAGAAAATCCATAAAATATAAGATGTCATCATCATTTACAAAGAAATTCCCTTTAAACCAAAAATTGAGAGGTGAGCTCACTTTTGGAGTGATGTACCACGCTATTTACAATAGAGGAAATCCACAAAATCTAAGATATCATGAAAAGCACTTTGCTTGCCCCCATAAAGTTAATTATTGAGTTTGAATAGCCGATGAGTTATTAATTATGATTGGTGGAAATAAAGTTTGAACCAAAGTCGGAGTCTATGACTCTAAGACGACCGGAGAAAACTATGACTACAGCCACCACAAAGTCAAGGCACCAGTATTTTATGTGGCCATACCAAGTTCTCGTTTCCTATCTAGTCATGAGTAACTTCAAGGCTACAAGCAATTTCCACATTAATAGCCAATGTCCCAACTATTTGTACACTATTCTATTTTGATCTAACCCAAACGTTTGCCCACTTTTATAACATCTGCTGAACTTTCAAAAATCACCAATACCTATAATAGAGGAAAATAATAGGAGCACGGTGTATAATGAAAATTACCACCTTATGAGATGACTCTGAATGCAAATATTTGAAATGCAACTCAGTTAGGTTTGCACGACAGCACGAGTTATTCAGCATTCGAGAACCGAAACAATTTTATCACCATTAAAAAAAAAGCCATAACCAAAACAAGACCGAGGCAAACCAAATAGTCACTTTGTATGGTGACAGATAATGTAAACATTCAGCCTAATTGATAATTTAAGCTCAACAAATAGATTAGTCCAATTTAGGCTTGGATTTGACTACCAGGATAAATTTTCTGACCTCAAGACTATATAATCCAGTGGAAGAAATAATTTCTTGGTCCATAATAACCATTCATGCAAAACTATTAAGGCCCTGTAAAATAACACAACTCACATGGTGACAGATGGCCGTTAGTAAAACTTTTACCCCAAGAGACGAGGTAAAAGCTAAACCAAACTGAACCATGGTCACTCCTATTCTCACCCCACTTTCTTCCTAGTTGAAACTACATTACTCTCCATCCTGCCATTCCCACCATTTTTAGATGGCTTTCCTTTATTTATAAATAAGGAAGAAAAAAAATGTAGTTGACTAAAGGCATATCAGGCAACAACTGCCATTTTTGGATTGGCACCCCTTGGTGCCTATAATACCACTTGTATTAAAAAGAAAATAACATAATAGTGGCTCATGCAGCAGGATATACGACAGAAGTTCATATACAATAAACGAAGTTAAAAGAAAACAATAGAAAGACTTTGCAGGGTGAAAACAAGTACAGTATCTTTTTTTAGTTCTAGGTACAAACATGGAAGAAACATCAAAACTAATGGCATATACAAACTACTTATCAAAACCAATAACATATACGTACTGAGCATGCGTAGATAATGGAAGCGACGCATATCCAATAACTACCTGGAATGTGAACAGACAATATTATAATATTCATATAGAAAAGATATGAGAAAACTGCAGAGAATTATTTTAGAAAACAAAAGCGTGCTTACCGGTTTTGGAGCTTCTAGTTTTGTTTGAAGATCAACATGAAAGAAAGTGAACAAAAGATGATGCAGTGGTGTCCAGATGGCAGGGAGAGAAACTTTTAACTCATCGTGGTAGCAAGCCAACCTAGCCCCGGCAGCAACTTGCGTGTGAGCCCACTTCTGGAGTGATGCACCAGGCTCCCTTGGATAAATTGCCTAGTCAAATTAGCAGCAACCATGAAAAAAGATAAGGCTAGGAAGCAAAGTGCTTTTCATTAAGAATAATAATCAATACATTTACCTCTAAAGGCTGTCTATGGACATCTGCATCATCCTTTCTTAGTTCAACCCGTATGAACAGATTCCTCTTCCGACTCAAACTAACAGTTAAGGGATACACATATAGATAATGAAAAAGCTGCAGGAAAGGCTCATTTCTCGTTGTAGTACGGAAGTCGAAAGCATGGAACTGGAAAATAATTATCATTATCATTATCATTTAGGATAAATGAGTTATAGACCAAGCTCCATTTTCTGCAGAAGTTATCTACTCTTCATGATAGAATTTTATGCAAGTACAAGTAGCGATTATTTCAAGATCATCTCACCGCATGAAAAGCACAACATGACAAAGAGGACCATTAAACTATGGAGTATGACCACTCAAATTTTCATGCAATTTCACCAGGGCATACACCTTCATTGAAGCATTTAAATTAGTCTTTTTAATATATCAAGAGTGTTCATTAAAGGACACCAAGGGGGTGCCAAGCCATGTACACTAAAGCAGCTATATGTGCTACAAAAATTCTATGAATTCCGAGAACTCTTCTTCATTTACAATAAAATGCCTGTTAACCAAAAAAAATTCTGAAGCCATCTAACCATCAAAAGCTTCTTATTTCTCTCAGTCCAAACTATCCAAAAGATAGATATAGGCACCACAGCTAAAGCTCTTAAACTTCTTAGACATGTGAATCCCCCTCCAATCCAGATCTCCTCCTTTATGGAGCCAGCTGCTACGCAACAAATTACCTTTAAAGTTGAAAACTAGAATTGAAGTACATGGAGTAAAGAGCCAGTACTTTTATAGTTTTATTTAACAAAGGAACTTGGTGGGGCCCTGATCAAATCAGCTCTTTCTCAATGCGAGCAGTCACATGGCACATTGATCATGAGATTTGTTGCTTCAACTTTGCAATTTGAATTAAAACAGAACAAAAAGATAGAATGGCGCTGCTCTATCAAATATGTCAACTAATCATTCAAATTATCTAGATGATAACAACCACTGAATAATATGATGCTAATTATAGTGGGCAGGTGAAAAAGGATTGTTATTTCAAGCAGGTGTTTCCAGTAACACTTCAACAGTGACCATCATGACTAAGAAAAACATATACAACTAGGAAGGCCTAAAAACATAACATGAGATCAGATGTGAGAAACAGAACAATCCTTTTTTGATAATGAGAAACAGAACAATCTTGTGAATATATAATTTTATGTAAACTACTAAGTACTAATAACGAGCATCCTTTAATACTATCAAACTCAAAACTGTTGAAAACTAAAGCCAAATTTTCTTTTTTTCCATTTTTGGGTGAGGTATAAATAAAAACTTTATTACAAAACTAAACACCAAAAGAACTTAACAAAAAGATAAAAATAAACACTAAAAGAGCGTGTCACAACCTAGTGGACAGGAAGTACCAAGAGAGCACCAAAGAGAATCTCTTCCTATACCTGGTAAATCTTTCTAGTTACGGAGTTTAAACATAATATACCTAGCCATATCACTAGACAAAAAATTTGTTAATGCACTTAGCCGACTGAGGCATCTATCCACTTCAAAGGGCACTAAAAAGGAAAAAGGAAAAGAAACGAAACATGAATAGATCCTCCCAACTCAGACAGGGCAGGCATCAGGGACCAATATTTCCATTCAAGTTCAGCAAGGAAGCAACTGTCATTCGATCTGTGAAAGCCAAATCCAAATCCGTATATTGGAAGAAAAAAGTTTATATACTTACATCATCAGCACTGAAATCTGGAATTCCACCAGCATTTGAACCATTTCCAGAAACTTCCTTCCCATCCCCAAAATTCCACTTGGAGTTGCTACTCTGGGGCCCATCAGAACCACCACTGGGGCACTTTGTAAATGTCAAATCAGCAATACGATGTACAGGGTCAATAGAATCATTGGTCACACTGCCACTTTCTGATAAATTTTCCAAGTGACAATGGCCTGTCTGGTGCTTCTCAATTTCCAGTCTTAACACGCCCTTCACAGGTTTATGAACCTTGTGCTTAGGGTCCTATTATATTGCAGGAAAACCCATAAGAGAACACAATATTAGAAGCTGCCATCATAATCACAATATTAAAGAAAATATAACCACAATCAATGTAGTATAATGCACCATCATCACGTCAATAAAAGCATGACAAGCGAATGAAAAGCAATAAATGAACAGAACCCTTCAATAGCCAAAGGAAACACAACTTAACCATATTTTCAGAGAATATAACTGAAATGATTCCATTCTCTGCCTTGGGCCTAAGATTAAGCGAAAAAGGGTAGCTATTTGAAACAACAAAGATGAGGGAATGGATGGCGAAAATAGGAACTTATCAAGTGAAGAAGAAAAAGATGAGACAACCCAAAAGCCTGTAATTTAATTGAGATGGACAACATGCCCTTCATAATTCTTCCACCTAATAGTAACTCGGCTTTACCTTAACAGAGAAAGGAAGACACGGAAAATCTTCACAATATTTTTTCGAAATTGGCCACATAGAGCAGAACAAAATAACAAACACAGCATGCTAAATTTTTTGCGTAAAACTTGTTTATATAGAGTAATTATTCACATGCACGTACAACACTAGCTAGTGACTGAAAAATATATATGAGAAATTAAGAATATAGAGATGAAATAATATATATATATATATATATATATATATATATATAGTCAACCATTTGCACTAAATGCTAGCTACATGTTCATATATAACTTGCACATCAAAATAAGAAATATCATACCTGAAGTGACTCCTCAGTGTAGCTTTCTTTGACTTTGTTTAAGTTAGATATTTCAACAACAACAGAGCTTCCACTTGAATAACCTAGCTTCCCATCTAATGAAATCTTCGCAATGGGCTCAAACACACCCTCATGGGAACTTGACCCAGACATACTAGGAGCAAGAGGGCTGCTAGGGGAAGCAGATCCACCAGAAGCTGCACCAATGCTGTTATCAAATAATGGAACAATAGCCCAGGCAAAGGACTCTCGGTAAGGCATAAGTCGAGACCACACCTGCAGTTTCTGCTTTTCTCTCTCAGTCAAGTGCACCTGCTTAGGAAGAAGGTTATCATTATGTAGAAGATATATGATCTAACATTTTGTGGGGGAAAAGCCAAACACTTGTATGTCAATATCTACGAACTTACAACTGGCCACCCCACTTCCATGCTAACCCCACCTCCCAACCCCACCCCGGGGAAGAAGAAAGAATGAAAAGGGAACTCTGTGTTTCATATCGGCAATCAGTAAAATAGTTGAGAATGATGTTTTTCAGCAAACAAAACAGCTTTGGGTGAGATCAAGATTCCTTTTGTCTTGGTTTTGAGGGAAGGGATGAAGGATCTATGTTTCCTTTTGTAATAAAATTTCTCTTGAATCTCAACAGAACCCTAATTCCCAACTAAATAGCTGACCTAAGACAATCCTTTATCACCATCTATCTCCATAAGAATTCATCCTTTTTAAATGAATCATAGCCAATTATTATTTTCACTTCTCAAAACACATATTTTGTCCTCTCTTGCCATAACAATACGTAAGTGGAGATCAGATCACTCTTTTAGTCTGTACATGTGCATTTATTCATTTCATTGCAGACACCTGCACCATCGCAGACAACTTTACCATTTTTTTATAAGCAAAAGATAACTTTACCATTTTTTATAAGCAAAAGATAACTTTACCAAATGTTGCCCCCAACCAGTGTCATTTATCGAGTATTGAGACTAGGTAAAATGCACAAACAAAGGCATGCACCTGAATTGGTTATGGTTCATTAATGACAAATTAAATAAATTCATTGGAAGTAGAATAAGTATTTCGATTTTTTCCAATTATTCAATTGTATACTTTTTCTTTTTCAAGTAAAACTTCTCTTCGCGTTCCAAAAGTATTACTTCATTTAGGGAGGCACCTATACTTTGTTCTTGTCCTATGTGCTTTGTTTTTATGCTCTAGAGGACCTGTGTTTTACTTGCACCTAAAGCTTTTAAAAGCATTCTAGGACTTAATGATAAAAGGTGATATTTCGAGTTGCACCAACTATTGTACAAAACTTTTTTTTATTGGTAAAACACACGCACACACCACTCAAACCTGAGACCTTTAGGATCCACGACCTCAGTCTTAACCATTAAGCCAAGGCCTCATTGGCTGTACAAAACTTTTTCACCCTTGATAAATTTACCACCAACTCCAATAATTCATCCTATTTTGTTCAGGAAAACAGGGAAAGCTTCTAACTTCAAAGATGACTCCTCCAAATGACCAATCACTTTGTACCTCAGATTCTCAGAATAAATAATAAGTACTACTAGCCTTATATACCAGCAGAATTTTTTATTTGGAGATGATGTTTAAATAAAAGAGGTAAACCCTCACAGCCAAAAGATACAAAGAAAAAATGAATTCAGACAATGAATGAAAAAACAGCATATTAACAAGATGCAAGACAACAATAGGAGAAAAGCAACCATAGCGCAAAGTCAAAAAATTTGGTGTGAACATGACATGTAAAGAAGAACAAACTCGTTGAAGAATGAATTTGGGTGCTGCCCCAGTTGTGGTTTTGTTCTCTCTTTAAGTCTGAAACTGTCGCGTCCCTCTAAAAAGATGAAGTCTTGGGCATTGGTGGTTAGAGACAGTGCAGGTGAGGAAGAATGTGGGCAGGTCACGCGCGTGGAGGAGTGTGGGGGCAAAGAGATGGAGAAAGGTAAGGGACAGCTGGCACCTGAGAAGATTTCAAATTTCAAATTACATTCAGATGTAGGCCGGGCTGACTTGATGGGCCATGACAAGGCCCAATTGGATAATTCTAAGGTGAGTTTAGATTCCCGAGCCAAGTAATGTCAAAAATGTTAGGGTCTTGCCTGAAGGTGGGCCGGGTAAGATCAAGGATAGATTTTCTCGGGCCGGGTCTAGCAAGGCCAAAAGTTTTAAGACTTCAATTAGTGGTGGGCTAGGTAAGTCCAAAGGTAAAAGCCCAAAAGTTTTGCCTGGAACTTGAAACTTAGAAAACGGTGGGTGGCCATGCGTTTTGGCCTCTGAGCCGACACCATCCTCGTCGCCTCGGTTTCCTTTGGCAACTCACTTCCAACTGCTCCCGTTCCTCCTTTGCATGTTGCATCATTGTTGAGTGGCTTTTCTATTGTAGGCCCAATGTCGCATCTTCCTGTTTGTGATCTCCGTTATGTTTCATTGGAACACGGACTTGGGGTTGTCATGGCTACCTCTGGCAACTCCTGCAATGTGATTTCTGGCTCTGCTCTGCCACCGGTGGTATTGCAATTTTCTTTCTCTTCTTGTGTCTCTGTGGAGGTAAGGTCTTCCTCTAAAGTGTTTGAGCCAGTGATGGTTTTTGGGGAGTCTCAAGAGCTTAATAATGTTAAATCAGATGTTAATTTGCTCTGTTGTGAAACCTTTATCTCCTCCGAGGATCAGTTTGGAGTTGAAGGAGGTGGGTAATGCTGGTGGTTTAGAGGATGTTGGGGTCTTTTTGCCAGTTGCTAGTGAGATGTTTAGTGAGAACTGAGAATTCAATGAACTGTGTTTGGCTTTGGTAGAAAGTGTTGATCCGATGGAGCATTGGGTGAGGATGGATGGGGATGATGATCTTACTATTAGCTGTAAGGCGTCGACTTGTTTTAAATTGGGTTTAAAAAATTTCATAAGATGGTGGGAGTTTCCTTAGTGGGGGTTGAAGACCAAGCTATTAGATTATTTGGAGAAATTGAGAGGTTGCGTATTGAGGACAGTAAATCTCAATGTCGTGGGAAGTCAGCCGGAAGAAAGCAGTCTTGGGAGTATTAGAGAGCTTAAAAGGCTTGAATTTGATTATGATAAGAACATAGTGGGTGCAAGAAGAGGTGGGGCAGGTTTGTCAGAAGAGTCTAAGGGAGAGTTTGTAGATCAATGAAGTGGAAGATTTTTTTTTGATAATTAAAGATTTTAAGGGGGGGGGGTGGCACCAAGGGGGTACTATTCGTGTACAAAAAAACTATCTACAAGATAGAATCTCAAAAAGATCTACAATCTCTTCATCTTTTACAAAAAAAAATCTCATTAAACCAAAACCCAAAAGTAAGCAACCACTCATCCTTAATATCGTGGAATGTGAGAGGAATTGTCAAAGAGGGATATAGTTAAGCACTTTCTTAAAGAGTGGAAGGGTGCAGTGGTGTGTCTTCAAGAGACCAAATTGAAGTCAGTTGCGAGTTGATTATTTGTAGTCTATGGGGTCTTAGGTCTTGTGGTTGGAAAGCTTTGTTGTCTATAGGTGCCTCGGGGGGAGTTATTGTCACGTGGGATATGAGAGTTCTGGAGTTGGTTGATGTTCAGGTGGGTTTGTTTTCAAGGGGTTCTTGGAATGGGTAATGACTAGTGTTTAGAGTCCTTGTGAGAGTGGTAATAGAGGTATTTTTGGAAGAGTTGCCGCTTATCAGACATCGATGACGTCTTCCTTGGGTGATAAGAGGTGATTTTAATGTTGTGTTATATCCTCATGAGAGATCGAGTGGATCTCATGAGTCCAGTTCTATGAGGGAGATTTTTGAGTTTGTGAGGGGCCATGACCTTCTTGATTTGCCTTTATCAGGCAACACTTTTACTTGGTCGAGTTTCAGAGAATATCTCTCATTCTTGAGGATCGATCGTTTCCTTTGTGTCAATTTGTTGGGAAGCCCTATGTCCCGGTTTGATTAAGAAGGTTCTTCCTTGAGCTACGTCAAACCATCACCCAATTGTTCTTGAAATTGGAAACATGATGTGCATGTGGTTAAAGGTGGACAGATTCCGAGAGCTGATTAAAAGTTGGTGGGAGGGTTATAATGTTTACGGTGTTGCTAGTTTTGTGGAGGCCAAAAAGTTGAAAAGAGTTAAAGATGAAGTGCAAAGGTGGAATAAAGAATCGTTTGGCATTGTTAACTCCACAATTAATGCTCTATTAGGTGAAATCCGTGGGATTAATGAGAAAGAGGTTAGAGAGGGTGATGTAGAACATGGTAATAAGGAAAGGATAGAGATAGAAACCAGCTACCCTGGGATAGGAAAAGAAGTCAGGCTACCATGGAGGTCGAAAAGAATTGATACCCAATATCAATATGATTTTATTTATTCAAAACTCATCTAAAAGTAACATAGAGATCCCCTTATATAGGTATCTTTAGGAATCCTAACCCTAAGCTAACCAGGTAAATAAAGAAACCCTAATCCTAATACAAATTTGCCCATATTATAAAATTACAAATTTGCCCCCATATTACAAAATTACAAACTTGTACCCATACCCTTCTATACTCCATCATTCTCCGCCACTTAGAAAAAACTCGACCTCGCGTTTTGAAGTGAAGAAGTAATAATAACTGAGATTGCTTGGAGAAATGAAGCATAGTCACCCAAGTCTTTAAAAATGAAGTCTCGACTAAAAGAAAAAATTTTGGCGAAGAATGTCTGCTGTGGAGGTGCTTCAAACCAAACAAGCAGGATAAAATCAACACTAAGATGATGCATATCAACCATTGCCTCAATCATGTCTTCAATTTTTTCCCATGACTTGGAAGTTTGTTCTTGCGTACTTTCTTCATTAACCATCTTTTCAATATCTAGATTACCAATTTCAACATTGCTCAGCTCCTCATCCTTGTCTTGGGTGTGCTTGCAATCTGTTGTCTCAACTTGCTCGACAAAGACTTCTAACGTGTCATGAGGTGTCTCTAAGTCAATGATCTTGGAAGCTTCATCTTCGTGGTTCTCAAATTGGAAGCAAGCATAATTAACCTGCTTTGATGGACTGGGAATAAAACCACATTTGCGATTAAAATCAGTGGTGAAGCTTTCTATTCTCTCAGAAACCCTATCAAGCACCTTTCAGAGCTCGAGAAAAGCCTTGTTAGGCAGAATTGGTTCTCTTGGTGAGTAATACCCAATCACCATCCAACAACAGTCGTAAATACAACGACTATTTAACTTTGTTTTAGCCTAAAAAGCATCTTGGTGCCTAGCAAATTGCACAATGACCTGAAAATCATAATCAGTTTGTGAGATAATAATTTTCTTAACAAACTCATATGGATCAAAAACCTTATGCATTACATCTCGTGTGACCGGATATAATGCATTATGAATGGTCACACAAAGGATTCGGTTTGAACCTATTACTCGTAAATACAATTTTTTTTCTCCTCTCACCTGCTGCCAAGTTTTGTTAAATTGCTTCCATGTGTTTTTCAAGTTAAGTGGAAGACTACAAGCCTTCCACCTAAGTGCAAACGTGGAGTTTTGGATTTTCTGGGCAACTGATTTTTTTAGGTTGCCGACAAAATTTGTGTATATATATACGTATAAATCGGTACAAAAATTAATACTTACCGATTTTATTTGTTTTTCTTTCAAATTACTTATTTTCTTTAAACACTTTGGGACCCAAAGAAAAGTTAAAAGAGTAAATTTTTGACGGAATTTTCTGCGGAATTGCATGGAGAATCAGGAAAAGCTCTTAGAAAAACAAAAGGTAATAATGTAGTATTTATTTTTTTAATTGCTGACATTTATGAAATTCCCAGGAAGTCAAAGTGGGAATTTTCAAAGTGTGTGGTTTATGAAGAAATAAAGAAATAATTAAAAATTAAATACAAATATTATGTCAGGTGTTGGCGGTCATCAATCAGGAGAAGTTTCGGAGAAGAATGAGAAAGGCAAGGAGGTGATCCACGGGTAGCTTTAAGTGCTACGTGGTGAATTGGATTTACTTTAAGTAGTCTAAATAAAAATCAAATATTTAGTGATAATATTAAATTTAATTATTAGCGTATGCTTTGGTGGTTGATAAATATTTGATCGATAGGTATGATATAAATATTGGACATGTAAAAAATTATTATGTAAAAAGAAATATTATTAGAATAATGAGTAAATTTGATAGTAAAGAGGATAAATAAAATTCGGTACGAGTCTGGATAAATAAATTTATGTGATATATGAGGAGAAAAGGTTAGTGAGATAATAAGCTGATTTAATAATAAAAGAGATAAGTAAAATTCTTGATGAGTTATGATTAATCAGAAGATGGGATATATGAGGAGAAAAATTTTGGGGAATTTATTTCAATGATAAATTGAGAGTGATCAGGGTAGTCAATTTAAATATTTTTATGCATGTTATTGTTATATTACGGTTCATAGGCATATTTCGTATCGTTGATCATATGCATATGCATTAAATAAGATAACCAAAAGAACCGGGAAGGGACCGGTCTAATGGAACAACCGTGACAGCCGGTATATATTGGAAATAAATTCCATGACAGCCGGGATAAGCTGTAAAAAACCGAAAAGGGGCCGGTCTAAGATAATAATAACCTGTCGACAGGTGGAAAGATGTTCCCATCATAATCATTCATGCATTGCATCTGTTTTAATTATTACTATCATTATCGAAATGATGAGGTGTGATATATTATTGTGAATATAATTAGAGATGGATAAGTCTCCCAGTGAGAGACAATTACAGTGAGAAAAAGAGAAAAAAGACGTAGAAATATGATAATATGATAATTGTTTAAATATTAGACTTTTTGCTATTTTCCAGTTATAGGAGAAATAAATGATTAAATATTAAAGAGCTATTTACGAAATTGGAATACTTTTAGTAAATTTAATTCACTGAGCTTGTGAAGCTCACCTCTCATTGTACAATGATTTCAGGTAGCAGACAAGACTAGTAGTCTGGTGGGTTGAAAATCAGATGAAATCAATTGTTGTAAGCCACGTACGTGTCAATATCCTCAAACAAATGAGAAAATGAAAAACAAAAACTTATTTGTAAATATTCATGCATGTTAAGTTGTATATTATTTTTAAGTTATATCAGATTGATTCACCTCCCCTGTTGACGGTTGAGGGTTACAGTAAAAATTCTTGTTAGTTTTATTTTGCTTTATTGTTGCATATATATGTCAAGCTGGGATTTTCAAAATGTGATGACACCTTCTCGAGGGTGGCCAACCCGAGATGGATTGTTACACTCTCCCGCACTTTGACTAACACAGCACCACTCTTTTCTTTTTGTTCTGACTTTTTTTAAATAAAATAAAAATTAAAATTACAAAGTAGTAGATCTCTATTAACAAAGGACACAGGAGCTTCTTGGCCGCGGGGGAGAAAGAGAGGTTGTCACCAAGCCTGAAGTCAGCGGCTAGGGTCTGCTGGGTTGGGTCGCCGAAGATCGACGGTGGCACCAGTGGCGACGGCGCAGAGGAACTACTCCCGACGCAAGAGATCGAAGAGACCAAAGGGCACGGCTGTCGAAGGTCAAATCAGGGAGATTCTGACGTGACCGTGGCGCGTGGGTAATGGGGTTGGGTAGATCAAAAAATTTCGGTCCTGGTGGTGTGGGTCTTCTCGGACGGAGGTAATTGCCGATAGTGGTGGCGACGCGTGGCGGTTCTGCTTGAAAATTTCAGGCTTTGGTCCACTCAGGGCGATGAGTCCCTTGGTGGTGGTGGTGCAGTCTAGAGATCACCAGAAAACGAAGAATCTGCGTTTAAGCTATTTTGGCCTAAGGCCCTGTTTGGTTCGGAGATCTGTGTCTGGGCAAATTGTGTAACTGATGTAAAACAAGGTAATAAGGAAAGGATAGAGATAGAAACCAGACTACCCTGGGGATAGGAAAAGAAACCAAGCTACCATTGAGGTCGATAAGAATTGATACCCAATATTAATCTGATTTTATTTATTCAAAACTCATCGAAAAGTAACATAGGGATCCCTTTATATAGGTATCTTTAGGAATCCTAACCCTAGGCTAACACGGTAAATAAAGAAATCCTAATCCTAATACAAATTTGCCCCATATTATAAAATTACAAATTTACCCCATATTACAAAATTACATACTTGTCCACATACCCTTCTGTACTCCATCATAGGGCCTGTCAAGAATTGACATTGATAGGAGGATGGAAGCTAAGAAGGATTTGGCTTAGCTCATTCCATGGAGAAAATTTCTTGGAGGCAAAAATCAAGAGAGTTATGGCTCCGTTAGGATGATAAAAACACAAATTATTTCCATCGTATGGCCAATGCTCATAGGACATAACTTTATTAGCTCTATTGAGGTTGATGGTTTTGTGTTTGAAGAGTAAAGGGGTATAAAAGGAGCGATTAGTGGATTCTATGAGACTGTCTATAAGGAGTCGTGTGGTAGTCCGCCGAATTTGGATGGGTTAGACTTCTCTAGAATCGATAAGGCAGAAGCAGCTTGGCTTGAGCATAAATTGACTGAGGAAGAAATTTTTTACACTCTTTGGAATTGTGATGGTGATAAAGCTCCACGTCCTGATATGTAGTCCGTGTCTTTGAGGAGTTCCATTCGTCAGGGGAGTTTGTGAGTAGTCTAAATTCCACTTTTATCACACTTATCCAAGAGAAGGTTGGGGCGTCTAATATTAAAGATTTTAGACCTATAAGCCTTGTGAGGTGTATTTACAAGCTCTTATCGAAAGTAATAACTCTAAAACTGAAGGAGGTAATGTGAAAAGTGGTGAGCCCTCATCAGAATGCCTTTATAGAGGGAAGACAAATCTTGGATGTTGTTTTGATGGTTAATGAAGTGGTGGATCCTCGTCTAAAGAATGGAGGTGGAGGGGTGATTTATAACTTGATATGGAAAGGCATATGATCATGTTTGTTGGGGTTTTGTTATTTATTTATTGAGAAGAATAGGGTTCACACATAGATGGTGTAAGTGGATTCTCAAATGTATTTCCTCAACTTCCTTCTCCATTTTGGTTATGGGTGTTCTTCAGGGTTTTTTAAAGCCTCTAGAGGTCTTAGATAAGGGGATCCCTTGTTTTCTTTCTTGTTTACCTTGGTTATGAAGGCATTTAACAAGATGTTGGTGAAAGCGGAAGAAGGGGTTTTATCGAGTGATTTCAAAGTTAGGAGTAATTGTAGCAGTGTAAATGTTTCTCACCTTCTTTTTGCCGACGATACAATTGTTTTTTTTTTTTAGCGGATGCCACTCAAATTTTACATCTACTTTTTATTCTTCTTTGTTTTGAGGCGGCGTCACGACTCAAGGTCAACCTTGGTAAGAGTGACTTAATCCCTCTTGGAGAAGTTGTTAATGGTCGTTTCCTTGCAAGCTTATTGGGGTGCATAATAGGAAAGCTTTTTATTTCCTATATTGGTCTTCCCCTAAGGGCTAAGTGCAAAAAGTGAAAAAGTTTGAGAAACGATTGGCAAGGTGAAAGAATCATTACCTCTCAAAATGGGGTCGACTTACTCTTATCAAGAGCACTCTTTCTAGTTTTCTTATCTATTATGTCTGTTTCCTATTTCTAGTTCAGTGACCAATAGGTTGAAAAGTATTAAAAGAAGATTCCTTTGGGGTAACACAAGGGAGGAGTTTAAGTATCATTTGGTAAAACGGGGTGTGGTTAAGCAATTGTTGGAATGAGGGGGACTTGGTATTAAATCTATCTTCTTTTTCAATAAGGCTCTTCTTGGTAAATGGTTTTGGAGGTTTTTGGTTGAGAGAGATCACTTGTGGAGACGAGTGGTGGAGGACAAGTTTGGGATGGATAATGATGAGTGGATGTCAAAAGAGTCACGAGGGTCCTATAGAGTGGGAGTGTGGAGGTGGATTTGGAAAAGGTGGGAGGATCTTCGTCCTTTTGTGGAAGTCTCAGTGGGTATGGAGAAAGGACTCAGCTTTGGTATGATACTTGGTATGGGAATACCCTTTTGAAGGAAAAATGTTCGACCATCTATAATATTTTGAGATATAAGGAGGCGCCGATTAGCTCTTGTTACTCCTTGTCTAATGAGGACTCTTGGGTTGTGCCTTTTATCCGTAATGCTCATGATTAGGAAGTTGGGGAGGTTGCAAGATTCCTAGAAACCTTATATAATTCTAGGATAGAGGTGAGCACGAAGGATGTGATGAGGTGGAGGCCTTGCCCGGAAAATGGCTTTAAGGTGAAGAACTTTTATAAGATTCTTTTTTATAGAGCCACTACGAATGATGTAAATGATCACCACAATTTACCCTGGAAAGCTAATTGGTGTTCCAATGCTCCCAAGAAAGTTAGTTTTTTCTGTATGGAAAGCTTCGTGGGAGAAAATTCTTACTCTTGATAATTTGCAAATGAGAGGAAAAGTAATTGTTAATAGGTGCAATATTTGTAAGGAATGTGCTGAGTCCTTTTTCATCTTTTGTTGGAGTGCTCCTTTGTTAGAAGTTTGTAGGTGATGGCTTATAGAATTTTAGGAATTTCTTGGGTGGTTGTGGGATCCGTGAATGATGAAATTTGGGCTTAGAGTGGTTTGAGGGCTCCCCAGAGGTTAAGAAGGTTATTTGTTGATTCCACACTATATTTTTTGGATTTTGGAGGGAAAAAAATCAAAAGGGTTTTTGATGGAGTCAAGATTCCTACTAGATCTATTAGAGATAGGTAGTTCAATACCCTCAATTTTTGGTTTAGAGGGAATTTCTTTGTAAATAATGATGACCTTCTAGATTTTGTGGATTTTCTTCATTGTAATTAGCATTTGGCTTTAAATTGCACCCTCTTGGTGCTTTTTAATAAAAAAAATTACTTAGAAAAAAAATAACAATGAACAATCATTCATACCACGATAGCATCCAAGAAAACATTGAGACCAAAGCCAACAAAGCTAAACGAACAATTAATCACTCTAGCCCAAGCCTTGCAACAAGAAGCACCTAGAACCCAAATAAAGAAACTAGCTTTCTTTCTCACTCCTTTATTCACCTTTATCTATTGTTTGGATAGTTAATACATTTGTTAATTAACTCAGAACAACAGCGCAACCCTAGTGTGGCTTGCAGATAACAGAGCACCAAATAAAAGAAGAGAATAGCTGTCAATCACAGAATGTGTTTCATGCAGAGGTTAGATCCAAAACTAATTCAAACTTACAATCAGACAAAAAGAAACCACTGGTGCAAGGACGTCAAAATTTTCAGTGCATTGTTTAATTGGCAGGCTGAAACTTGAAAATAATAAGTAACCAATCAAAAAAAAGAAACTTGAAAATAATAAGCATAAATTCTTAGATTTTCCTGGACATACAGGTTCTTTACGGGAATAAACAGAAGGGCTAGGCCCGCCTTCTTCCGTGGCAGGCTTCTCGAGCTGGATCAGTAGACAAACTGATGCTGATGGAGCATCTAAATAAAAAATTCCACAAGGTTCATAGGAAATTTTAGCCTGGCAATAGTCATGAACAAACAGAAAATTCCATAGTCATGACTTCAGGTACTTGATATGTAAAAGAAAAAGGCCACAGAAAGATTTCAGAAAATCCGAAAACGGAACAGCTATAATGGTTTTATGACTTACATCCTGCATTTCAGTTGGCACAACACAAAAATAGAAATCTTCAGACAATTTTTCCCTTCTCTCCCTATTATACAATGAAATTGTACCATGAAAAGGTTCTGTGTGAGACAGAGAAACTGTGGGTTAGAAAACCTTAAACAGCTAGAAGTGATGGAATTAAAATGATGACATAGCATTCAGAAAAAGCTTCATCTCATCAATGATGAGTCACTGGTATCATGGGCAAAAAACTCACCAACTAGGCCAGCTTGAAACGATAGAGACAGAACTTTAACACAGATATTCAGTCCACTGAGACCATCCCACCACCACGAAAAAAAAGAATCAGAAAGATAATTTTAAAATATCCAAAAAGGCACTTTTATCTGCAATTAAGATTTTAAACCTGCCACTTTGTGCCATTGGGGTTTCTGGAATCCTGTGGCCAACTATCAACAATCTCTCATTTTCCCAGTCAAAAGCTGGTTCATAAGCAGGGAGCGGAGATTGACCAAAATGCTTCAAATGCATCATTAAATTTAAAAAGAAATAAGTCAGTAACCTAGTGTAGCACATATATAACTGATTTCACAAAATAGGGGGGGTAAAGAAATTGCAAAGTGGAGTTCATCTATAAATCCTGATAAAACCTAAAGGCAAAGCCACCTTTGACGCATTTGAGTCCGTAAATTGCCTTCCTGAGGTGCTTGGGATGTCATCATCGGTAGCATCTTCAGCCTTGGTTCCCCTGGCGCTGGCAAGATGCATTTCTGGAGAAATTTAAGAAACACTGAGCAAATATTGCTAAGAGGGAGTAAACCAGATATAAAGAGTAAAATATTTTACAGTTACCCGTCTCGATATCAGTATCAGGCCCTTCAAATATCTGATTTTGGAAGGTAACAGGATCGATGCTTTCATAATGCCCATATTTGTTCTCATCCTTCACCCAGTCAGTTCTGTAGCATTGAACCAGTTCGTTCAAATGTGGCCACTGTTCCAAATTTTCATCAAGCTGCAAGGAAACCAAATATACAATTCAAAGATACAAATGATAAATTTCAAATAGCAAAGACATGTGCCAAAAACATCTCAGTTGACAAAATCATCCTGCATTAAGGATAATTCAATGATTTTAAACTGCCAACACTACTTCCCTGCGTTGCACCGCAGTGGTAGGGACACCACTACCCCACTCGAGAGGGAAGGTGTTCACTTCTGCTCTCCCCCTAATACGTTATAATTTTTCTTCTACTGTCAAAAAACAGCCAACACCATTTTGAAGCTGATTTTCCCACTAATACAAAGTCACAACAGATGAAAATTGGCACATACCACTGGTAGAACGTTCAATACTAAAAGCTTCAAACATAACAGGGAATGCTGATGATAAATAATTCAGTTTCGTACTGTTTAACTTCAAAATCCTTTTTTTGCCGGTACTTCAAATTCCATTAATTGATTGATTTTGACATTTTATTGGTAAATATGAAAATAGAGCATGTAACCTAACGTAATGCAATGTTACGTGCTACTCCTCCAAAAGAGTAAAGAAAAAGATAAGAAAATAAACGAAACTGACCAATGATTCCAACTTGAGATGAGCAAATGACTGCCGAGATATTCTCCGGAAACGATTGCAACCGTTGTTATTATCCATCGCAGTATGCAGTAGCACCCCTGTGGGATTTAAAATTTTGTAATGCCAAAGAAAGAATGAAAACATATCAACTATTTCGCCAGAGTTAAGATTTTTTTTCTTTCAAAAAACAGAAAAAGCAATGCTCCTTAACATGTTTTTATTAAACAAACAAACAACAAAGATACTCAAAATGCATGTAGATAACAGAAGAAAATGGAAACATCTCGAACAAATAGCGATTCTTGTAGATCTGAAGTAGTAATTACACGAACAAAATTTTCGCGACTAGGTTTTTGATACGGTAGATGATATAACGTGAATAAGTGAAACATTCTACATTTTCCTATGTAATCTTAATGGAGAGTCAATAAACCACGACAGAAATTATAAAAAAGGAAAATAATAACGTAAAAAAAAATGACATATACCTGCAATGTAGTGTGTAATGTGATGCGACTTTGCTTACAAGAGCAAAATATGTTTGCGCATTGAAGAAATTATGAGGAAGATCCAATGCAGCAGGAAGGAGCAGTTGCGCAGAGTTCTTTACGTCTGCTTCTTCATCTACGAGACAGTGCGCACGCTACAGAGAAAGAGGGGACGAGTCAAAATCAAGTCCAAATAGTCCAAACGGAGCCCTGAGAGTGCTCCTAACGTACAAAGGGGTTCTCTTTAATCGGACCGCATCCCCAATTAACAAACATTTCTTCCAAGTTTCGTTTCGCTTCTAAGAAAAGCAAATACTGCTGTAGAGTATCATTTCTTTTTGGATAAATACATTTACCGTTGATAAAAATTACACCTACCTCTTTTTAATTTCGAAAATGATTATTGACCTAATAAATTTTGTTAATCTATAATAGATTTGATGAAAAGATTATGATACCTTTTTATAAAAAATAAAAAAAAATTAAACAACAAATTATTACAATTTTTTTCTATTCAAATTAAATCTCTTTATTCATTTTTTTCATCTTTTACTTAAAAAAAACATTTTTACCTAAGAATTTAGGTTAAAAGAAAAACAAATTAGAAACAAAACAATACAATCAAAGTCCTTATCTTTTCTCATCATCCTCTTTGTTATTCTTCTTTTTCTTCCATATATCGCGGCATCCAACCAGCATGACTTTCGATGCAAATCTTTACTCAAAAAACCTTCATCTTCTTTTATTTCTACTTCAACATATCATTACAGCTCGCAGATGCGATTTTCGATTCAATCTTAATAGCGCAACCTCCGGCGCAAATTTATGCCAAGAAAACTTTTTATTCTTTTTTTTTTTCTTCCTCTCTTTCTTTTTCATCTTCTTGCAGACCTTTGCCTAGAAAACGTTGGGTTTTGCAAAAAAAAATTAATTAATATGCGATGCTCTGTTTTCTTGATTTTACATCGATTCTTTAGTTTAATCATTAGTTGAGATTAAGTTTTAATTGGTTTATTATAGGGAAGATTGAGATTATTCTATAAATTTTTTTTTTTTTTGGCAAAAGCCAAAAACATTGGATTTGAATTTCCGGGTGCAATCAAATTTACAAGTAAAGCCATCTATGCTATTTTAGACGCGAGTACATTAATCTATAAAAAAGCTTTGATTTTGTCAAATGTTATTGTTGTAATTATGTAAGTATGTTTGCTCATATTGAGAAATAAATGAATGTTAGGAAATAGAAGAATGAGAATAATTGAATGAAGAAATAAATTTGTAAGGGTTCGGTACAAAATAAACAATGAATATGTGTTAGTAATTATTTAAATATTATTTTATATAAAATACTAAAACACAAATTAATCTTTTAGATAAGACAAAATAATCTTACGTTTCTCATCATTTAATCATTTTTTAATCGTTGATTAATATTTTCTTTAATATAAGTGTGGTAAATGTCTTGAAAAATAGAAACTATGAATAAAACAAATTAAGTAATTATCATTTTCAAAACTATGGAAGATAAGCGCAATTTATGCTAAATTTCAAAAGGGCAAATGTATTTTATCATTTTTTGTTAGGTATGATAATGAAATTTATTTCAAAAAAAATAAAAAAGAAGTTTATAAATGAATCTTTGATTTTTTTTTTGTTTAAATCGTGTTTATTTAATTTAATATTGTTGGATTATTGTTTTGGTATAATGTTAAGTTGCTATTTTTGTGTAATGTTGGATTGTTGATTGGGTTTAATTCGGTTTTGTTGTAAATTTTCACGGATCGTTGATTTGGTGTTGTTGTAAAGGGTGGGTAAGGCCAAGGCCAAGTTTCTCATACGAAGTCAATGGAGTTTTCTTTAAAAAAATAATAATCGCAAACATAAAATTGAAAACCACGCTTACTTTTCTATAAAACTCATGTAATATATTAAATATATAAAATTTTAACTAATAATTATTATTTTAATATATAATTTAACTTAAATTTAATCAATTGATCAAAACTTATGAAAGTTTGTATAAAAAAACTAGAACTTAAAATGTAAGTTAAAATTTATTAAAATATGTTTATTTTTTAAAATTTTAAAATTCACATGTATATATATAATAGATAATAAGTCACGATCATTAATTTTAATTTTAATAAAATTAAAATGTATAAAAAAAACTTCACAAACTTTTATGAAGAACTTCATATTATGTTTTGTCCTTGTTGTAAATTTCAAAAGACTATCATTCATTTAAATTTTGGTTTAACCAATCTCTCAATCAAATTAACTGAATTAATATATTTTAATAGTTTAATTAACCAAAATATTTTGATTAACTGAAATTCTTAATCGTATTAGTCGAATGAACAAAACACCCCACAAATCACAATCAATGGTGGAGGCTCAATCAAGCTAAATCTAATAAATTATAGTCCATCAATCAAAATTTTAATTTCTTCTACTGAAGCTTAAAGTCTTTAGTTAAGAATTAGGATCACGAAACCAAAATGAAGACTAAACCCCAGTCCCTTTGAACATACAAACAATTCAGTACTCTCCAAGACTAGCAAAAGAGTATATCACATGCAAATAAAAGTTTAAAAAGAAAGGAAAATAAATCATAATGAATGAAGAACTGTTACTGATATTACTGATAACAATGATAAGAAATTATTATGTTCCCATTTGGAGAGAAATAATTTTCAAGGCAATGCCATAGATGGAGAGTCTACAATCTAATTACCAAGCATAAGCTTGTCAAGATTTCGTCTTCCCTCCGGGCCCTTTGAGTACCATGATGACTTGTACTCTCCATAAATACTTTGATGGTATCGGGCAGGAGAAGATTCACTCAGAAGTTCAGAAGCAGGAGATATCGTAATTGTCTTGGCAGGGTCATGGAAAGCCGCAACAGAGAGACGCACCCTGCTATGATTTGTTAATGCCCTATGCTCAGCACTTTTGTACGCCCCATTGGTTATAATCTGCTGGAGAGCAAAATATATGATTATTACTAGGTCTAGTTGTTTGACCATAAAATAGCCCTAGAAAAAAGTTTCTGGGAGAAATAAATCAAAAGTTATAGAATAACAGAAGACAAAAATAGACCTAACTCATGCCAATAATATATCCGATAAACCGTGAAAACAAGATTCTTGGCATGTTACGACACTGTTGAAAATGATTACGAAGACGACCTTAAACACAACATACTAAAATGGTGGTCATAGATAACTAGCATTTGAAAAGGAAAAGGCGAAAGAAGAACCAAAAATTAATTGTTGTTATGCAGTTCATGATCAACCCACAGCAAGTAAATTCCAACCAGAATACAAAATCAAAACAGTCTTAAAGGAGTCAATCTTTGTAAAATAATGATTTAATCATAGAACAAAATGAGTAGCCGGAAAGAGAGATCATATTCCAAGATCGTTGGTTGATGGGTTTGCACTAACATGACTGTGTCATCACTTCACTATACAAAAATCACAGAGGAATACAGTGGTTCATCCCAAGTTTCTCAGTTCATCTAACAAGTCACCTCAATACTAAAACGACCAAGGCATTCTCTTCATTCTCCAACAAGTCACCTTAAAACGAAAACATAAAATAACAGAGTGAATGAGAAAAATAGTCATTACCTCGGTTTGGTCAGCCAAAATGACAACGATGGCATCAGATAAAGGATGAACAGTGACCCAGTCTCCATCCTTGAAAACCTGAAGACCACCAACATCATCTTGAATCAACAGAGTAATGGCACCCATATCGGAATGGCGTTGAAGACCAAGAGTAAGGTCTGGCTGAGGGCAAGGAGGGTAGTAGCTGACAGTTATATTCTGATAGAATTCACCAACAGCATCCTCAATGCATGAAGATGGTAGGCCTAGACTCTCAGAGATGAGGCCCAACAATTTGTGAGCAAGCATTTTCATTTGATCACCGTACTCTGCTACAAGTTGCCTGTGAATTCAATAAGCTATTATAGATTTTAAAAGTAACATTGTGTTGCAAAGTCAGGACACTCATAAAAGAAAAGAAAAAAATAGAAGAAAAGACAAAATAAATCATGCATAGTTTTCCTTCTAAGAATTTGTTGTGAAAATTTCTGTGTTGATACTGCATAATTGTAGCACTTATAAAAAAAAAAAAGATACTGCATAAATGTAGCAATCATAAATATATCAAACAGTACAAGAGAATAAATTAGATGCTGCAAATGGAATGGAAGAGAAAAGGTATGCTGAATATTAACTGCCACTGCCAGAGCAACAATTTAAGAAAGAAATGTTGTAGCAAGATCTTTGTGTTTGTGTTAATGCATTTTACTTGAGAGTGAAACTTTGGTATCAATTTAACAACCAAACAAATAAAAACTTCAGTTGTGTTAATTGTTATACATCTCCTGCAAAATGCAAATGATAGAATATATTCTAAGTCCTACATAAGAGTCGTGAAATTGGATAAATCAGTGTATATGAGAAGAAGAAGAAAAATAGTGGATACCTGTAATCCAGAGGGAAGTGGGGCCAGCGAGAAGTGTTGCGGCGAGAGAGAGGAAAGGTGTGATTGTCAAAGTATTCTCTCCAGTCCAAGACGGCAACATCTTGGGAGGGGAGGAGCATCCGGGTCCCGTAGCCCTCGGATGCAGCGGAATTGGGGTGGCAGGCGTATTTCAGCTTGTCTTCTAATGGGAAATCATTGAAGAAGGAAAGTCCCACTGACCTCATCTGGTGTAGCAGCTCGGTTGGGATCCCATGGTTGATGATGTGGAAGGCCCCCCATTCCCTGCAGGCACGCCCTATTGCCTCCCTCACACTCACACCTGAACCCGTACCCATTTCATGATCTGTTAACAGATCGATAGTGGGGATATTAAAATTATTGGAATGATGATCATATTCATATAATTTGGGTCGGTTCTCTGGGGGCTGGATGTACTGGGGTGGAACTTGAGACATGCCAGCTTTTGGTAGCACTTGCACTCTTATGCTCTCTCCACCTCCTCCTTCTTCCATGCCAATCAATGATTTACTCGCTAACATACAACCAGAGATTCCAGATTACTCACTCTTCATTTTCACTATTATAAGCTTTAGAAGTCAACGTAAAAATCCATCCTTTCGCTTTGCTCTATTAGATAAGCACCAACACACAGCCTCCACTTAACCAGGTTGAGATGTTTGTCGTAAGCAATTGCTACCTATTTGTTAGACAAAACTAAAGTTATCAAAGCAAGTGTGCCAAAAAAAACACGGATTGAATTTTAACAAGCTATATGCATCCAACACTTTGTCTTTTAACCACTAGATAGCCCCCAAAAGGAAAACAACATATAAAACACCTCAGTAAAACCAAAAAGCTAACAGAAAACAACCCCAAACTGTTTTGCATTATATGTCACTGAACATGGTTTAATCATCATTGAAATAATGATCCATGCCAAATATTTAAGAATAAACATTCAATTGAATAACCCCTACTATATCCAAATTTTGAAGAATAACATACATTTCTAGTAATAAAATTAAATGGTTAACTGAGCATTCCATAATCCCAGGAAACATGCAGAAAGTTAGACCCCCAATCAAACCAATAAAAGAAGAAAAGAAAGAAGGGGAAAGTTCCAAAAGGCTGAGACTAGAGAGTTACAAAATTGTTAGCCTAACTCCTCACTAGCCAGGTAGATGCAATGTAACTTCATGTCATTGTAGAATGTACTTCAGGTTCCACACTCCATAGAACATAATAAAACATGTCATTTAAAAAGCCACTATACCATTATGCTTTAACTGCTTTATAGTATTTAAGTAATACATTATGGTCAGTCAGCTCAGCAGATTAATGCAACAAATGAAGAGGTACAAAACAGTCACCAGACAAGGGAGAATTCCAAGCATTGAACAAGGGAAACACCTGAAGAGTCAAGGCACTTATGTGCTTTGGCCTTTGTGATAAAGAAATTGGTCACATTTACAAGATATGATAGCCAAGAAATGAAGAGCAAATAACATATCAACTATTGAACTTCTCATCGTCTCTTGCAAGTGCAATTGTGATCCCATTTTCTAACACTTAATTAACTCTTTGAGGCCATTAACAAACTGTTATTGTACTAATTAATAGAATAGTATAATACACTTTAGCATGGTATCATGGTCTAATTAATTTGCTAAGCTCGCTAATTTACTCTTTGCTGGATAAATTAAATGAATGGATCTCATCAAACAAAATTTAGATCCGTGGAAAAAGAAAACAGAGCACAGACAACGCAAAATACATTTTTTTTATAAAAAAATTTCAAGCTAGAAACTGTCCCAAAATCAAGAGAGAAGGAAAGCAGAGACAATAGAGAGATAGGAGACAAAGAGAACTGACCTGGAAACTTCAATCGATGGTTGCGCTTGATATCCTCCAATCAAGAATACGAAAAACCTTGGGATTTGAGATCGTGGTTTGGTTAGGGAATTTTATTACTATAAAATAGCTGGAAATTTAGAGATTCAGGTCTGTTTAAATAAATAAAGAAGGCATTGGAAAGGACTTCACTAGTGTCGATATGTCCGAGTGGTTAAGGAGACAGACTTGAAATCTGTTGGGCTTCGCCCGCGCAGGTTCGAACCCTGCTGTCGACGTTCTGTTTTTAATACTCTATAATTTTTTGTATTCAACGTTCAAGATGTCCATGCACCACGATAAAATCGTAATTATATTATAATTAGATTCGGCACACTAAAGTCTATAAAAATAAATAATTACTGTTATATTTAAAAAATTAATTATTATATTATATTTGTTTTATCAAACACGTGTATATTTGTTCTCACTCTTTTCTACCCTAATGACAAAAATCTGAAAAATAACTTTGATGAGATTAAGAAAATGTCAAAAAACTTTCTTAGTCTGATTTTAGAATTTTTTAAGATCTATTTTAATTTTAAATCATATATAAACACGTCTTAAAATGATTAAATTTTTACAATTAAATTTATAATGATAAAGTTATTTTTATCTTAAACGAAGATGTCTATCACAAACGCATAGAATTACGAGTAAAATTTCTTTACAATTATTAATAGAATTACTTGCCTCCACTCATCATCATGATTTTCGTTAATAGCAAAATAGTTGATTGCACAAATTGTATATATATTTAACAATTTTCACTAAAGCAGTGCTCAATCAATAAATAGCATACCATTCTATCCCATATATGGTAAAGGTCTGCCATAATTTTACATCAAATACGTTGGGAGGTCCTAAAAGCGCCACCCATGATCCATTAATATTGTGGTTATAGGGATGATTTATTTTTCCAATCATTTCTACAATAGAGTTTTCAGATTTTTTCAATTACTATCAGTCAATGATGAATCACCAAGTCAAAAATTCATGCTCTATGCCTCCATATGAATGAATCAGAAAGATTCTTAATTTGAACTTTGGATTCGAGAGGAAATTGGGTTTTTAGCACAACGTCTATGTCCAAAAATTCCCACGATAGCAGCTCCAAACCTCTAATTTAATCTCCTTTCTATCTCATTTCTCTTTTCCGTTGCTTTACTACCTTATTCTTCTTCATTATTGGTGTTCATGGATGATGAAATGTCAGTTTTGGGTTGATATTTTTGTTATTCAAGCTTCTATGAGCTACAGGTCAATGCTCTTGCCTCATAAAATAAGCCTTCAATAAATGCAATAGTTAAATTTGAGTTGACTCACAGGCATTCATTCACCTCAGTTTTTCAACAACAATATAAGCACAATTGGATTCCCACTCAACAAGTTTGAGCGCATAAAACAGCTGATTCACTGCGATAATTCCAGACAACAAACCATATCATACAGGCTAGGCTTGAGGAGGAAGGCATTCGAGGTACGAAGAAGTGGGAATCCGAGTGAGATTCCGATGAGGTCTGTTGCAGATACAGGGACATGGCAATATTTGGTATCTTTCAGAGTTGGAAGCCCTCCTCGGAAGTTTGTTCTGATAGAAGATACAGGAAGCGATCTTACTTGGATGGTTTGCAACTATAAATGCCATGATTGTCCCAAAGCCGGTCTTCATCCTGCTAGGGTTTTTCAGGCTAATCTCTCCCCTTCTTTCAAGACAATTCCATGTACGTCTACAGCTTGCAAGACTGATCTTGTTCGATCTTTCTCTTTGTCTAAGTGTCATTCCCATGGCACCCTGCGCCTATAATTACGGGTAAAACAGTAATTTTTTTTTTTTTTTTTTTTTTTTTGTGTTCAATTGATAGGATTTCATTCTTATCTATATAAGCATGATATTCATTGTTGGTTTCTTATAAGCTTAACTTTTTGTATTTGAATTTTGATAACCTCCCTTTAAGTTTTATTTATGATAAATTATTTGATAGTTTGTCTCTAATTTGAATTTGTCTTGCTTCTCTTTTGAGTTTTACATGTTAACTCCATATTGTATATGAAACAACGCATGTGAAGGATTTAAAGTGCATAGAAGTAATTAACATACATTAGCTCCATTTAGTAACTCATATTAAGTGGGATTAACGTAAATTCTGTTTAAGAAAATTTTGCTTTAATCTCACTTAAAATAAAATATCAAATGATGTCATTGTTGTTTTATCTTTTAACAACTTAAACTTTTGTGATAATACATCATTACTCATTAGATATGCAGATGGTACAAGCAGGGTTTCTGGGTTCTTTGCCAATGAAACCATCACGGTCTTGACAATGGCGAAAAAATGAGACTGAAAGATGTCATGATCGGATGCAGCACGATGATTTCCATTACGTTGATGGAGTTATGCGGTTGGGATACAACAAGCTTTCTTTTGGAGTAAAGGTGGCTAACCGTTTTGGAAACAAGTTCTCATTTTGTTTGGTTGACCACTTGAGCCCAAGCATCAACTACCTAAGTTTTGGATGCCCAGCAATAATGCCTGCAAGGATGCAATACACAAATTTAATCCTTGGTGTTTTACGCTGTTAATGTCTCTGGCATCTCAGTAGGAGGCAAGATGTTGCAAATCCAATTACAAGTATGGGATATTCTTGGTGATTGTGGAGTCATTGTTGATTCAGGTTCAAGCTTGACATATCTTGTAGATCCTGTATATTTAGCTGTCATGGATTCTTTTAAGGCTCCTTTAATGAAATTGAACAAAGTAAATCTCAAAGTAGGACCAATGGAGTTTTGCTTCAATCAAACAGGATTTGAGGAATCAATTGTGCCCAAGTTAACAAATCCATTTTGCTGATGGGGTTCAATTTGTGCCACCGGTGAAGAGCTACGTTATTGATGCTGCTGAAGGGGTATAGTGTGTTGGTTTTGCATCCACTGGATGGGCAGGCACCAGAGTGATTGGTAATATATTGCAGCAAAATCATTTTTGGGAGTTTGATATTGGTAGGAGCTAGTTGGGTTTTTCTCCTTCAACTTGTAATATGTTGCAGTCAAATTCAAAGGCAAATGTCTAGTGTTGTATGATAATTCTTTATTCATTGCATGTGATTATTAAATTGATTTTTATTAGTTTAGTTCCATCTTTTTAATTTTTTTTTCCGTTTTTTCAAAGAGAATATCATTAGAATCATTCATTTTTTTATCGATAAAACAGTAATCACTGTTCTTAAAATTTTGCATAATAGATGATATTTTTATTGGTTTTTTTATAAAATGATAAGAAAAAGAAAAAAGAATGAAAACCTAATCCAATTTTTATTATATTAATTGCTAAGTCAGTCTAGACCACTCTTTCTAGTGCACATTCTTTCATTTCTTTTCTAGTTCATAGAGACAAATCTCTTTTTTATTTTAAAAAAATATATTAATATTGTGTTTGAAACTAAATAAAAATTTATTTTATTTTATTTTTTTAATAAATTAAAAAATCATCTTTAAATGAATCGAATTGAATTTTCATGTTGATTTTTTTTAATAAAAAGCAATTTGATTATAAAAAAATCATTTTTTTTTCATTTCAAATGTTACAAATACGTAATTGCAAATAAATTTCATAGAGTTTATAAAATTCATATATCCCAAATATTTTCTAAAAAATTACAAATTAAATTTGATGGATTTTTTTTTGTTTTACCAATAACTAATTTAATCACAATTTTAATATATAATATCATCACATAGTCCACTTTACAGTACATAATACTCACTTAAAATTTGAGAAATAATCAAATACTGAACAAATAATCATCGCATTGATCGAGTCAAACATAAGAACTTTAAGACCTTATACTATGCAGACCACAATATATAAATTAGTTTATACATGAAGAATCTCCATCTCAAAAGCCTTAAACAGTGTTTATTAAACAGAGAATTGAGTAAGTATGAGCATGGACCATTTGATTGAAAAAACAAGTGGAGTTTAGAGAATCCAGGGGCATGCTCGTTTCTAGTTTTTAAAAATTATTTTCGTTTTTAAAAATTGAGAACAGTTTTTGATTTTTCTTTTTATATTTGATAAATAATTTTTAAAAGTAATTTTCGAAAACAGTTTTTAAAAAACTAATCTTTAAAATCTGTTTTTTGAAAACTTCAGATTTATGTTTTTTAACGTAATCTTTTAAAAATAACTTTAAAATCAGTGCTCACTTGTTTGTTTCATTATTTCTTCATGTTATATAAAAATATATTAAAATTTTAAAAATAAAATAATATTAATTATTTTTAAATATTTAATAAATACGATAAATAAAATTAATATAGATTTTAAAATTAAAAATAATTATAAAATATTTCAAAATAATGTTTAAAATAAAATTATTTAAATAATAATTTATTATTTTTTTATTTTTAAAACAGTTTTCGAGATAGACTTAATCTAAACAGTTATCAATTTTCGTTTTAAAACAGCTTGAAAAAAGAAAACTGTTAACCAGTATTGTTTATTGTGTTGCAGTGGGCGAAGTAGGACAGTTTCATGGTAAAACCAGTGGCTCAGCAGCATGGGACCCTTATCATCCTTTTCCCTTCCTACTAAATTCCTTTGAAATTGATGCAAGTAAATACTCCATCCTATATTCCAAATCAATCTCACAACACAATTTCAAAATCAGAAACAAATTTTTAAGATTCATTTGCATTTACAGTGGCAATGCCACCCACCGCCGCTCTCCCCGCTACCTCATCTTTCATTCTTTCTCCACCTCGTTTATCTTATTCTTCGTCTTCTTGTTGTTCAATAACAAGGACCCAATTACGTTTCTCATCTTATAAATCAATCACCACCACCAGCAACAATCGTAGACTCCTCCTCATACGATCCGCCGTTTCCATCGAGAAGGAAATCCCTGAGACCGAGCGGCCCCACACTTTCCTCAGAGAATCCAACGGTGGTGATGGCATCGCCCTCTCAACTTCTTCTTCTTCTTCATCTTCGGTGAGGGCACGCTTCGAGAAGATGATAAGGGAGGCCCAGGACAGCGTGTGCGAGGCCATAGAGGCCGTGGAAGGAGGAGCTAAGTTCAAGGAGGACGTTTGGTCCAGGCCTGGCGGCGGTGGTGGCATCAGTAGAGTCTTGCAAGACGGCGCCGTTTGGGAGAAGGCTGGCGTCAATGTATCCGTCGTTTATGGGGTTATGCCTCCCGAAGCTTATAGGGCTGCTAAGGCTGCTGCCACTGACCACAAGCCCGGCCCCGTTCCCTTCTTCGCAGCTGGTATCAGCTCGGTAATTTCACCTTTTTTTTTTCCTTCTTCTTACCGGCTTACCTAATTACTCAAGATTTATACAATTCTGATAAAAAAGTTAATTACACCCAAACATTTACTTCTTAAGTAAGTGAACCTGCTGCTAATTCGACTAGATTATCATCTTTATAGATCCATGGATACAATGTGCCTACAAAAATCTAGTGTTCTTCCCTCTCCTTCCTTGAACAACAATGAACATGATTTATATTTCACTTGTAAGCAGCTTCTAATCGTTTTGTTAATTATAAATCTATTGGTGTTTGATTAGTGAGCCTCTCCCTCACCCCTCCAAAAACACAAAGGGGGGGAGGGGGGGGGGGGGGGAGTGAAACTCTTATATGTTATGAAAGCATAAAACTTATTCTGGTGTTTTTTCAGGTTTTACATCAAAAGAACCCTTTTGCACCTACGCTGCATTTTAATTATCGATATTTTGAGACTGATGCTCCAAAAGATGATATGGTCTTTCTAGTTTAATTTTGGCACTTGTTCCCGAAGAGGCATGTTCCTCCATATTACTTTCCTATAGTTCATTTACTTGAGAGTTGTTCACAGTAGTATCTTATGGTTTCCCACAAAACTGAATACTTATTTTATTGACCTGCATGATATAGGGAAATCAGAGTAGCATGTTAGCTTTTAGTCTTGACATTAGCATGGTGTTCACATTAGTGCATTATCTCCAAAAATTAAATTCAAATTATCACAAACTAAAGGGAGGAAATATAATGAGATCAAGGCTAAATACCTTAATGAAAAAGAAAAAAAGAAAATATACACTCAAGTGAAAAATCTGGGCGTGTACTTTTCCTATGAGGCTGAGTTTTTTGGTCAAGAAGAAGGGCAAACACTCTTCAACAATTTACAGAACACTCCTATCTTGTTGATCCTCTCTGCATTTTGTTCCTTTTAGCTTCTCATCTTTTGGGAATGAATGATCTTTATCCTTCCAGCTTTATAAAGTTTTTCTCTCTTTTATTAAGCTACATAAGGCCTAGGAAAAAATTGGATACTTGTTCTCTCAAACTGCGTACTTAACATTTTATACATGTTTGTGACATCTGTTTTATTTAGTGCACCGCAGATAAGAAACATTTTGATAAATTCATAACTTGTTGGCAATACATGCAGATGTTCCTGGAGCACCTAGGCAATGGTGGTTTGGTGGTGGGACAGATTTGACTCCTGCTTATATCTTTGAGGAGGATGTCAAGCACTTCCATTCGGTATATGCTCTGTCTCCTCTATTTTTAGTGAAAGGCTATGCAACCTTATGGTCTCATGAACTAAATATATATTATTCCATGTGGTATACATCAAAATACTTGATTTCTTTATGTTGTAGGCTTATAAAAAAATTCACTTGAGCTTGGTATGCCATTTGCATGAGGAGTTCTCTGTTTAGATCCCCTCTTCACAAGAATATGATATTACTACTGATAACATTTTTCTAACTTTTGTATATACAGAATTTTGATTCAGGGCTCTAGAATTTTTATTTTATATGATGATGGATTCTGGTTAAGAGCATAAGCTAATACAGGCCTTTTTTAGTAGATTCAAAAAAGAGCCTGCGACAAATTTGATCCTGGATTTTATCCCCGATTCAAGAAATGGTGTGATGACTATTTTTGTATTAAGGTGTTCCATCTTCTTAATTCTTTTTATTATTTTACGTCGTTATATGATGCTGATCATGCATTAACTTATCCCAATTTTGGAAAGAGTAACCAGAGTAATTTCTGGGTTATTAGCAACCAGAGTTACATGCCCTTCGGATGCACTGATGCTCTGTGATCACATTATATAATTCTCTACCTTTTGGCAATGTGGGTGGAAGGGATCCGAAGTAGGTTCTAATGTTTTGTATATTAGCACTTCCATGAGGTTTTAACCACCATGAAGCTCCTTAAATTTGGACTATATTAACGGTCAGAAGTGTTGTTTGAATTAGTATAATATGGTTATAGCATACAAGCTTCCAATTAACATAAAAATTGACTATAGTGAGCCCTATTATTTTTTATAATCAGGTTGTATATTAAGTGATTTGACAGGGCAAACCCAATCGAAGCCCACGACCATCCCCTCTCTTTCCAAATGAAACAAAAGAGGTTTTATAGAAGCAGGTCAGTGGGAAATAGTAAGGTCCAGTATACAAAATCTATAATGAAAAGAAGAGATATAATCAATTTACGGTCAACCCAATAAAGATCATTGAGAAACAAGTCTTTGTAGCATACATAGGAGTTGTTTGGATCAATGATTAAATCAAGGTTAAATCAGCAAAAATTAAAATTTTTAGACTTAAAAACTTAAGTTTTGGTGATTTAAGTTGGATTTAATCAAATCCCAAACAAGGCTTACAAGGCTTTAATGGGTCCCTAGTATCTAAGATGAAAAAAGGCTTTAGTGTTTAATTCGTGCAATTTTGAGAGCTAAACAATAAAAAACACTGAAAATTAATCTGCTTTGCTTTGAGGATATATTGGGATGTAGGTGTCGGTAAAATACATCTTATATATCAAACCTTCACCGTGTTGAGTGCAGCAGCCATAGTTATGGGCATAATAGAAGCAGTTTTCTATTTCCATTCATTGATAAAATGATATTTGGATTTAACTAAATGGTTTCTTAAAAATTTCATTAGAATAGATTTAGAAGCTAATTGATGTATTAAAATTTGATTTGGTTCTGACAGCTTTGACCTGAATAGCCAACCTCCTAAAAATGGCATTGAAGACTTAATTAGGTTGGGAATCGCAAGAAAACAAAATTTGGGTTAGGAATCTAATGAATGGTTTGGTTTTGACTCCCCAGATGAAGGGGTTGTGTCAGGTTTCAGCTCCCAGAACTGCCACCATGATGAACGACCTTGAACTATTAAAAAAATGATGAACGACCTGAAAATATAAATTTATAATATTGGTGAATTTTATAATTGTAAGCAACATTATTCATTTCATAAATAATGTTGTATAATTTCTTTTGATAAGTAATAATTTTGTATAATTATTGACAGGTTCTCTACTGTGCTTATAGATAGGTGGTGTAACAGGTCAAAGTTAGCTGGGTATTTTCCAACTCAACCAAATCATTTTAAAACAAGAACTATTGACAGCGCTAAGTAGGATTACCCGTTTTAGTTTGCTTGGTAGCGCAGTATGACTGATGGTTATTTTTAGATTAAGGCCTTTTTAATTGTCCTGATACAGAAGCGCTAAGTAGGATTACCCGTTTTAGTTTGCTTGGTAGTGCAGTATGACTGATGGTTATTTTTAGATTTAGGCCTTTTTAATTGTCCTGATACGGAAGAAGACTTGATAGTTCTTTACTAACTCCATTATTCTTCGAAGAGTTATGAGTTTGTCCTGTGGTGTATTAATCTTTTGAAAATGACAGTTTTAGTTGATCCTTCAAATCACGTTAATGCTGTATGCAGCACCGAGGTGAGAGGCGAGGGCTTGGAGGAATATTTTTTGATGATTTAAATGACCCTGATCAGGATTTGCTCCTGGCCTTCGCCACTGGTAATGGCTTGATACAACGAGAACATTGTTTATTAGGATGGTTTACCAAGAAAAATCCCCCAGTTCCAGTGGGCTTCAAATGTACTTAATCCACAAATTCAATGTTGTTTCTTGCAGAATGTGCAAATGCTGTGGTTCCTGCTTATATACCCATTATAGAGAAAAGGAAGGATATTCCATTTACAGGTGAGCACAAAGATTGGCAACAGCTGCGAAGGGGACGATATGTGGAATTCAACTTGGTATGGGAACTAGCTCTAAAATATTTAGACATCTTAAGTTCTTATAACCAAGCCTTGTAGTTATTTGATTTGCTTTCTTTAAAGGTTTACGATCGAGGTACAACATTTGGGCTGAAGACAGGAGGCAGAATTGAGAGCATTCTTGTTTCACTTCCACTGACTGCTCGATGGGAATATGACCATGTAGGCTTTCTGGAATCTCTCTTAATGGATATTTCATGTGGCACTGCTGAAAGGTGGATAGTGAACCTCTTTGCTTGCTAGTCAGGATTATGAACTAATATTTTTTCTGCTTTTACATGCAGAAACCAGAGGAGGGAAGCGAAGAGTGGAAATTATTAGATGCTTGTATCAACCCAAAGGAGTGGATCTAATTATTTTCACGCAGATGAATCTCTATCTTGTATCATCTAGAGTTTCTTCCATTCTTTTTATTATATTTTTCTTTTCCCTTCCTCTCTCTTCCAGTCAACCTCCGACAAAGACATTTTTCTCTCCTCTTGTGCTCTTCTTGTTTAGACTCTACTTTTCTGTTGTCTGTCAGGTGTAACCTACAGAGTAATAGAAAGGCCCCGGATTTAAATCCAATGAATTATTGCAAGAGCATTCAATAAATTTGTGGTGAATCTATTAACCATTTTGCAATTTAGTGAGTCCTATTAGCTCCTGTGCTGCGTGTCAGAGAATATTTTTTTTTCCTTTTGGTTTATATGTAACCTCTAAAGGTTGTGGATTTACTTGGTTAAGGAGACTTTTAAATTGGATTGCTTTTAAGCCTTGGGCTGCTAGCGATGTATGCAAACATTTTTCATGAAATAGGCGAGAATGGAATTTTTTGCGCACATACAGGTCTAAGTAATAGATAAATCCGTCATTTTCAAATCCAATACACAGTTCAGAGCTGGAAATGCAACGATATCCAACCACAAGCAGGACCTAACGACCCTCCGATGTACCAAGCAAAAGACTCGCTGTTAAAGCCAGTGAATTCTCTAATATCATCCTTTGAAAAAATCGGAAACAAACCTCCTCTTGCATTAATATCCGTTGCTATCCCCCCAAAGATAAATAGGTTAAATTAGACACAGATGGTTTGGCAATTGTAACCCCGGTCCTTGTAGTGGTGGCAGCTGGGTGATGAGTTTTCACGGTACTAGTGTTCTTGCTGAGCTTTAGACTCTGATGGTCTTGTGTTGGCCAGTGAGTTACAGTTGCAATTTGTTGAGATAGAGCTGGATGCCAAGTTTATTGTCCAACTCCTTAATGATTGTAGCTCTGGGTTTCATCCTTATCAAACAATGTTACTTGACTGCAGACAACTCATGAGGATTTTTACTAGTTTTAAGCTGACACACTATTATCGGGAAGCCAACAAAGCGGTTGATCTGTTGGCCAGGAAGGGAAGCGATGATGAGCTGAGCATTGTTTTTTTTTGTTATCCCCTCCTTTTATGTCTATTAGCTTAGAGTAGGACAGAAGAGGAGTGTGTTCCTCAAGACTGATTGTTTTTGATATGCTCCTCAAGACAGATTGTTGATGATGTTTAATTTATGATATTGCAGTCCTATTTACCAAAAAAAAAACATTTTCAAAATATATCTTTGCGCAGTGCAACAAAAACACAAAAAATACATTCTAACCTTCCTCAAATGTCTAGATTACAACAACTTCAGCTGTAGAGAGTGATACTGGACATCCTCAACAGTCATACCTGCACCTGGGTTAAGGGCTCCTGAATTAATGAAGGAATGATATTCAGGACAGGCACCAAACTTTACTGTCAAAAAAACATAAACAGAAGAACACGGTGAACCAATAAAGGCAGTCATTGGTTATCAGGAGTACATGGAAAACGTATTCCTTAACTAAGCATGGGAGAAAGAAACTAAGGATCTGCAGGAAAAGGATTTGGAATGACAGGCATCTCAACGTATTCCTTAACTAAGCATGAGAGAAAGAAGCTGAGGCTCTGCAGGAAAGGGATTTGGCATTACAGCCATGAGATTTATCAGAAAGTAAGGTCGGTGAGATAGCTTAACATGACTAAGAGCAAGAATGACAAAGAAGGTTTTAACTTGAAAACACGTGCACATTATTGGAGGCAATTCCAATCTGCTCTCTGTTTAAGAAATGGCTCATATATATAGCAAAGAGAGAAAAAAAGGAGTCTTATCATGCAGTCTTTAACATCTACCACCTTCCTCAGAGGCTCCAACGGTCCAAGATCTATTGTTCTAACCCAACTCCTTCCCAGGCTCTAATTCATTTAACATCTACCACCTTCCTCTGAGGCTCCAGCAGTCCAACATCTACTGTTCTAACCCTAACTCCTTCCCAGGCTTCGAGGTGAAATCCTTTTATAAGTGTCTTCTTGGTGGGGTGAGTGTGGAAGGATCTAAAAATTTTTCGTGGAAAACTATTTGGTGCCCTAATGCTCCGAGGAAGGTGAGCTTTTTTTGTGTGGGAAGTCTTTTGGGGAAAAGATTCTTACTATAGACAACTTACAAAAAAGGAAAAAAATTCTTGTGAATAGGTGTTATATTTGTAAAAGTTGTGCCGAGTCCTTTTTTCATCTTTTATTGGAGTGTCCGTTGGTTAGAAACTTATGTGAGATGGCTTATAAGATTTTGGGGGTTTCTTGGGTAGTTACCGGTACGGTTAAAGATTAAGTGTGGGCTTAGAGCGGACTACAGACCTCCAAAGAGATTAAGAAGGCATTTTCACTAATTCCTTAATCCATTTTTTGGATTGTGTGAATTAAAAAGAACCGTAGAGCATTTGAGGGTACAAAGAAGCCTTTAGATGTTATTAGAGATAAATAGCTTAATACATTTAGTTTTTGGTTTAGAAGTAAAGCTATTGTAAATGTGGAGGACTTTTTCGATTTTGTGGACCTTATCACTTGTAATTAGTCTTTGACTTTGAGTTGCACCTTCTTGGTACCGTTTAATAAATTCTTTTATTTATACAAAAAAAGGACACAATGGAAACAAAAAAAAAGAGGCTGTTTTCTAATTATTAAACCAACAGGATTAAAATTGACCGTAACAGAACTTAAATCGCAAAAGATAAACTTGCGTATGCTGTATGCCTGCACAGTTAAGAAAAATAGCGCATTGCAGAATAAAATTTTCCAAGAAGGGGAAAACAGGACATCACGAAATAGGTCAAGATATAGGGCCAAACTTAAACCTTGTCCATATATTAAGTTAAAGAGTACTTAGTACAGTTAACTTCTCTATTTTCTTCTTTGCAATGTTTCTACTGAATCCCAAAAACCATATGGTGCAAAGGTATGGACAAAAACTTCTGGTTTTTACAGAAACAAAGGGCATATAATATATAAAAAAGCCAATTAAAAGAGTGCCAAACCAGTGGACTACTAGCTTCAAGAACTCCAATGGTGACTAAATAGCTTCTTGACGGTCAGTGGAATTACAATTTGGCCAATCAAGGAACTTGTACCCTTGAAGAGATGGTGGCAGATAGCTCTGTGTTGACAAGGAAGGATTGTCAGGAGGGTAAATACAGTCTTTCCCATAGCCAAGTTCCTTCATTAGCTTAGTTGGTGCATTCCTCAGATGAAGTGGCACGCCCTCATTCTGTCCAACCGATTCCTTGACAACCTTCTGTGCAGCTCCTATGGCTTGATACACAGCAATTGATTTAGGAGCTAAAGCCAAGTATGCCGCACACTGTGCAAGAATCACATTGCATTCAGGCATACCCAAGAAATGGCAAGCTTGGTAGCAGGCAACAGCCTGGTTAAGAGCTAATGGGTCAGCTAACCCAACATCCTCACTGGAAAATCTTATCAATCGCCTTGCAATGTAAAGAGGCTCTTCGCCTCCTTCCAACATTCTCGCCAACCAATAGATAGCTGCATCAGCATCACTTCCTCTCATAGACTTGTGGAGCGCACTAATCAGATTGTAATGTTCTTCCCCAGCTTTGTCGTAGGCAAGATGCTTGCACTGAAGCGCCTCCTTGGCATCATCCAGGGTAACAATTGCCACAAACGAACCAAACCCATTTTCCTCATTTGTCACCATTTTCAAATTCCCATCAGGGTTATCTTGTGTGGATTTGTATTGATTCACAGGTACTCGGGAAGCTGCTGTTGTAGCAGAAATTTCCAATGCATTCAATGCAACCCGAGCATCACCATCGCAGTTAGAAGCTAAAAATTGAATAGCATCCTGATTCACCTCAACCCTTTTTTCTACACTCTTTGGCAAACCCTTGTCCATGTCCTTAACAGCTCGGCTCAAGAGAGTCTCAACATGGTGGGGTTTTAAGGGATTAAGCGTTAGAACTCTACATCTAGACAACAAGGGTGTTATCAAATGGAAAGATGGGTTCTCAGTGGTGGCACCCATGAAGACAATGCTGCCATCTTCAATGACGGGCAAGAAAGAGTCCTGTTGAGACTTGTTAAACCTATGAACCTCATCGACAAACAAGACGGTTCTCTTATTGCTCATGACTCTAAGCTTTCTAGCATCGTCTACGGCATCCCTAACATCCTTAACCCCACAAGTAACCGCAGAGAGGGAAACGAATCGGTAAAAAGACGGGTCCTTTGAGGAATGAACAATGGATTTGGCGATGGAGGTCTTACCTGTGCCTGGTGGGCCCCAGAAGACGATGGAAGGGAGGCGATTGCAGTCGATAGCAGAACGGAGAAGAGAATTGGGGGAGAGAAGGTGGTCTTGCCCAACGACGTCGTAGATGGTGCGAGGGCGCATACGCTCTGACAAGGGTTGGTGGGTTTTGTTATTCTTTGTTGAAAGAGAAACCGGAGTTTGCTGCTGCTGTTGTTGTGAGAGGGCTATGGAATTGGGGGTTTTAGGTGCTAATTTGGGGCGCTTATTAGAGAGTAGAGGTGGGGTTGATTGTTGTGTTTGATCATCTTCATCATCATCTGTTTGGTGTTGGATGTGCTTGGTAGTGGCTGTGGGGGAATCAGAGGGTTCAGAAGAGGGAGGGGAATTGGTGTGCTTGGACTGAAATCGGAAGAATCGGTCGAGTTTCGGTTGTAAAGGAGATGGGTTTGTGTTATTATTAGCACTGTTATTATTAATAGAAGTGGAAGCAACAGCAGTAGAAGAAGATGATTTGTGAGATAGAATCCATTCGGTGGCTTTAAGGGTTGATTTGCCGCCGGTTGCAGCCAGCGCCTGAGCCGCTAATTCGTTTGTGAACCCCATGCTCAGCAGCTGCTCCATCTCCATTTCTTTCCTCCTTTACCACCCAGACTCTCTCTCTCTCTCTCTCTCTCTCTCTCTCTCTCTCTCTAGTAGTCCTTACCCACGTCTATTGAAACGGGTCGATAGGAAATCCTTTTCCTTCTCTTTTCATTAAAAAGTTGGGTCAATGCCAAATGAGTTATTCGCCTTCCTCAGTTATTCGCCTTCCCCTCTTTTTAGCACGTAATATATATAGACGTGGGTAAAGACTCAGAGAGAGAGAGAGTACATACATGGGAGGGATTCATATTCAAGTCCGCACACCTGAGTCATCATAATTAAATTTTTTTTTATCAGGTTTAAGCCATGGATTAGGTTTGTTTAAATCAATTAAAAAATTTTATTGATAATTTTATATAAATTTATTAATAATATCAATATAAATATAAAATTAAAAAATAATGTTATCAATAAAATTTTAAAAATTATCAATAAAGTTTTGAATTGATCTAAACTATGAGATTTAAATTCGAATCAATCAAAATATCTTTCATCAGGTCATGTGACAGACATGCAAAAAATTACATATTTATTTTTCTAAAGCAAAAAAGAAAAAAAATACAACTTTTTTTTTATGTTGTGTTGGCTTGATAAGATGTTCAACAAGGGCTGGCATGGGCTTGAGCAAAACAAGCATTGGCTAGAAGTTATTCTTGGACTGAATTTTTCAAGGCCATACTTGTATTTCATGATTTTCATCACATCTTCTGCAGTTTAATGGCTTTTACCCGTTTAATTGACTTAAACGCTCCGTTTCATTGATGTCTATTTCTAGGCTCTCCTTCTCTCACTTCTCAACTTTGCAGCAGCCCCTCTGCCTCTTCCCTCATAAAATTTTTTTTCCTTATTCACCAACGTCGCTGCTTCTCTGACAACGTCGCTAATTTCTCTGACGGAAAGGCTGCTTCTCTGTGCCCTTTTTTTTCTATTGCTCACCACACGCAGCCACACGGCGGCACAATCCTTCCCTGTATGGAATTTTTTCTTCTTCTTTTTTATCACTTTCCCCTTTGAATGGTTAATTCTGGTGTAATAAAGGAGCTTTATTGATTCTATTTGATGTATATTTTACTTATGGACTCATCTTTCAACAGGAACAAAGATAAGAGTTTTAATCTTCATGGGTTTTTGGATGAAGTTTAGGTCACAATGCTTTAACATACCATTTTTTTAGAATTTCGTAATATTATTGTTGAGTACTATAGTTTTTTCTGTTAATTAGCAGGAGTTCTTGTTAATTGGATCATATTGATCTTTGTTTAATCTTTTATGCAGTTGGTATATATATATATATTTTTTTTGATAAATAAAAATTTATTAAAAAGCACCAATTGGGTAGTTTAGCATCTATCTTGCATTTAATCACTTATTTGTCTTGTGGTTGGTTTAGGTTCTTTGTAATTTTAAAAATAGTTTCTTTTTTGTTGTTAAATCGATGAAAATAAAAAATATTGAACATGTTTTATAGTAGGAGAAAATTAACGGGTTACTAGTGGATCCACTCATTAAAAAATAGTCAGGTTTGGATGGAAAAAGTAGATCCGTTTAGATGCAAAGCAATTTTGTTCCCGCCTTACCCACCTCTACTCCTAAGAATTAAACCCACTATAAACCAGAAAGTGAGGAGAAGAGAGGGCACTTAAACCCACTGTAAACCCAGCAGCTCCCATTTTGATTTAATCTGATCGAAGTAGCAAACTTCTAGAAGCGAAGAGCAATGATGGTAGTAGTTGGGCAACGCATGAGAAGCTTTACTCGCCGCATCTCTTTCTCCTCATTTTCATTTTCATCGAGTACTACAAGAAGCAAAATGCCCATCGTGTACAAAAGCCCAGAAATCAATGACGAAAACCAAGCAGAGGCCGTGACCCTGCAGGTGCTCTCATGGGGCAGAGGCGCATCTGGTCAGCTAGGCAGTTGCATCGAAGAGATCAGGATGTACCCATCCCCAGTCGCAAACCTCACTCCTTCACTCTCTCCCCAACCCCAGGCCAACTCCTTCTCACTCATCATCATTATGATGATAATCAAAAGGTACCCACAACAAATGTTGATGATGATGACAATAAGGCAAAGACAACAGGAAAATTTCACATGGGTGTCTCCTGTGGGCTGTTCCATTCCGGGTTGATCGTGGATGGTAACCTTTGGATTTGGGGCAAAGGTGATAGGGGTCGTCTTGGATTTGGTCATGAGAATCCTGCATTTGTGCCTACCTTAACCCTTACCTGGAGAGGCATTCTTTTAGGTGTATTGCTCTTGGTGGCTTACATTCAATCGCCCTCACTATCCATGGCGAGGATATCTGGAGTTTTGAGGATGGGTGGATTCAATAATGCTTTGTGAATGAGAAAATTACTTCAACGGCATTTAAATGGATGTTGAACTCTGGTTGGTCTTTGAAATTACCAAGGCCTGTAATGTGGATTAGATTGCCGCTTATTAAACTAAAAATATCAGGGCCGTAAAAGAGTTTTCAATGTTGAAAGCTTAGTATGCATGTACGTCCAAGATAAGAAAAGGTGAAATGAATGTTTAACGCAGCAGTCTCGATCAGGAGCAAGGTATGTTAATGATCTCATGTAATGCCTGTTATAGCAAGGTGAAATGAACCGTGTTCATACTTTTCTCATGCCTTCGTTCCTTGATTCTTGCACCTTTTTTAAAAAGAAAATTTCTGGGTTTAATCCTATTGCTATGTTTTGGTTCTGTAAGGACTGATAGATTTGTAAATCTTATACTCCTATGGTTTCTATGTTTATTATCTATTAATTTGATAAAGGAAGAAGTTGTCAGGTTGGATTAATTCTTTTTATATAAAATTACAAATGCATATATAGTGCTATGAAAACATTAAGAAATTAAAAAAAAAAGTTAAATGATGATTTGACGTCACATTTTTATTTGATTTAATTCAAAAGTAACTCATAAATAATGTTTCAGCGTATTAAATGAAAGGTAATTCCTTTGACTTTCGATGAGTTTTTTAAATATTGAGATGCAATGTCGTTGTTTTAAAAAAATGATATGTAATTATATTTATGATTAAATTTGATAGATATAATTATAATTTACATATCTTTCAGAACCTCTCACGATGTCACAATCACTCCTTCAAAAGCAGTGAACCATACTTAGAGATGTAATAGTATTACTCATTTCACACCTTTCACGTACAACATTAAGAGAAAAACTGAAGAAAAAACATATCAAAGCATATGAAAAGCACAACAAAAGAGAAGGATAACCAAAGGTATATATATGCTGCCAAATGCCAATACACACACCAGGCACGAATTTTTTTCTTACTCTTATTTGTATTTATATCACAAATTAAACTCACTTGCCTTACAAAAGTTAAATATACAATGCCAATTTTCAAAGCAAAAAGAAGAATACAAAGCCAATTTTCAAAGCTATGTATATATATATATTACAAGTCTATAATAAACCTTAAAAAGAAAAACCAAATAAACAAAAAAAAAGGGTTACCCAGCTGCAGTTATTGTGTCATAAGATCAATTTAAGGAGCTGTGATGATAGAACACCGAACATTGTGAGGCGGGCCTCGAGAGCTGACCACCGGCACTCGCGGGACACGTGGAGAGCCCTAACGGCGGCACCATGCAGTTATGAGACAAGCACAACGACACCGTATCTGGCAACGCCAACCCGGGAATCAACGGGAACCCCGATATGTAATTATGCTGTAAATATAACGTTTTAGTGCTGCCACGGAGCACGCTCTTAACGTAATCCTCCGGTATTGTCCCCATCAGACGGTTGTTATTCAAGAATAAGCTCTCGACCCCTGCTAATACTGGCGACAACTCCCCTGTCAGGGAGTTGTGGCTGAGGTCCACGATCGACCCCTCACCGTACGATGATGATCGTTCGCCGCTGGGGTCCACAATGCGTGATGGGACCCTGCCAGATAAATTGTTCCGTTGCAACAACATTGATGAGAGGGAAGGGTTGAAGAGGGACTTGGGGATGGGCCCACTGAATTTGTTCATGCTTAGGTCGAGGTACACTAACTCCGTCAGCGATTCCAAGACGTTGATTGGGCCCCACATCGAGTTGTCAGAAACTGACAAGTAACGGAGCGATAACGGCAACGACGGCGGCAACGGTCCAGTTATTCTGTTATCCTTCAAATCTAAGTGGAACAACTGAGTCGGCACTCTACTTAACTCACCTGATAACCGATTCGAGGCCAATATGAGGACTTTCAACTCGGGCAACTCAATCAGACCAAGTGTGATCGACCCGGTGAGTTGGTTGTAACTCAGATCGAGAGTGTGCAAGTTTGGTAGAGCGAAGAGCGATCTGGGTATTGGTCCTGTTAACCGATTCTTGGTCAAGGAGATGACTCGGAGCTTGATGAGTTGACCCAGTTGGGGAGGGATGGGACCGGTGACGAGTCCTGGGAAGAGAATGAGTTGGGTCAACTCGGTGAGGTTGGCAATAGATGGGGAGAGTGATCCGGCGACTCCGGGCGAGCCGGAGAGGCCATTGCCGAGTGTAAGAATGGTGACTCGGTCGAGAGAGCAGGTAATGCCAGAGAAGGAAGTGCAGGGATCTGGTGCATTGAAGTCCCAGGTGGAGAAGAAGTCCGTGCCTGGTATGTCGGTTAAACTGTTCTTGATGGCTGATAATGCTGTAAGATCAACGGTGCTGATCTTTTGAAGTGATAAAGCAGTAACATTGAGGAGGGCGAACAATAGAAAAATGACCAGGAAATGTGTTTGGACCATGTAGGCAAAAGAGAAGTGCATGTTTCTTTGTTCTGTGTGAGAAACAGAGGTGAAATGAAATAAACAACACGAGAGTGGCGACCGAGGATATAGAGGTCAAATGTCAAATGGCATTATGACATCCTGTTCTAAAGTGTGCGGTTAGTTTGTTAGGGTACATGGTCGTCATAAAATTTTGACATATCAATGGGCAGGGAATTGCTCTTAGCCAATAAGATGTTGCCATGTAAAGTAGAGATGGGAGACAATGGCCCATGTACGGTAGATGTTTTAAATTGCACCGGGTGCAACCCATGGCGCATGTACTGTAGATATTTTAACTTGACGGTGACCCATGTCCATCCATATAATAATTTAATGTAAGCTATAACCTATGCTTGATCCGCTTATAAAAGCATTTATTTTTCCTTTTTGTTTTTTTAAGTAATAACTTCCTGCTTTGAATCAGCTGGGATGCTTGATGCATACTGAAAAGCTGCAAAATTTATGCTTGATCTTAAGTTATGTGCCAGCTCCAAGTGCAATACAAGTAGGAGTATTAAAATTTAATTATATTGTCCATTAAAAAAATAATTTTAATTATATTGAACCCATTACCCAATATTTACATGGAATATGCTCTTAGAAATGCAATTTTTGTAGATGAACTTTCCTTAATTCACTTAATTGTATAGGAGTAGATAATATTTTTGTTTCATTAATTTGTGTGTATATACTTTATGAACTTTGCAAACTTACATGTGAGAAGCTCATGATCTTAGGATAGATCCATCCATTTTACAAACTCTATGGGTTATGATGGTAGAGAAAACAAATTTCAATATTTTTTTATAGTGCATTGACACGATGAAACATTATAAAATATATTTTTTTTTATAAAAAAACTTAATTTAATTTTCGCTTTTCAATTATTTTAATTTGAAAGGATTGTAATTTTTATATATACGAAGAAAACTTTAAGCCCCATTTAGACATGAAAAATATTTTTTACTGTCCATCTCTATTTTCTTTTAACATTATTTCTTTAATATTTTAAATATTTTTAACATAATTTGAAAAACAAAAAAAAATGAATCTTTTTTTAAAAAAAATATTTGTACTTTCACTTTTCAATCATTTTAATTTGAGAGTTATATTGCGATTTTTACATGTGGAAATAAAATTTTTGGACCGTTTAGATGTGAAAAATATTTTTCATTGTCCATCTTTATTTTCTTTAAACATTTTTTTAAATATTTTGAACATTTTAAACATAATTTGAAAAACAATCATTCTCTTTTTAACATGATTAAAAATGTCCAAAATACTGGAAAAAAGAATAAAGATGAAAAATGTTTTTTTTCACAACTAAAAAATCGAGCTCTTAGTATTTTCATTTTTTTTCTTTTGTTTTTCTTTTTTCCTATCGAACGATAAAAAATTTATTATACACTCGTTTTCCTTTTCTCTCTCTTCTTTTTTCTTTTATTTTTGTTTTTTCTACCAATCATAAGCACAATAATCTCGTACTATTAATAACAAAAGAAATATTCCGTGTTTTTTAAACTATAAAAAAATATTAAGTAGGATGTGAATATTGATGGTTTGGACCCAAAATAATAGAGGCCTACTGCCTGCAAGACATGGAAGTCAGTTTGTGGTCAGTTTGTGGATGCGCACAAAGGCTATACAATTGTTGTTCAAGGACATACGGAGCTAATTAATTAACCGTTTTCTCTGATGTGTAAGTTTGGTGGTCTGCAGGAATCACTTCAAAACCGTGACAAGTTCATTGGGTTAATTAATTATAACAAATTTGGCCAAGGTGATATCTTTGGCTAGTTAATAAAGTATGCCCTATGGATGTTTTGTTGACCAGTTAATTGTTGCTAGCTATTGTGATCAGTATTATTTTAAGGACTAATTAAGGTTTAGTTAAACTATACTTAAATGGAAAGGAAGATTAAGCAAAAGAGACAGTGGTCTAAGCTCGTTCAAACATACATAATTTAATAGATTATCTTATAAGATTAGATGAACATGGGATGACTGATGAGAGAGACCATATGGGACATGTGACACGGGACGAGCGTGGGCGCACCACCGCTGATATAGTGGGCAAATGCGTTTTATACGGAGAGTTGGGGTATAAAATAATGCAATTTTATGGTTAAATTAGGAATTTATTTTCTTATATTTTTGGGTTATTTTACTTCAATTTTTTTTATTTGTTTCAAATTAATACATAAATTTTTAAAATTATCCAAATCAAATTATTTTTGTGAATATTCCGTTAATAACTCAAAAAAAAATTTATGTAAACACCACATGAGAATTGAGATGAATAATTTGTATATCTAACGTCTTACGAAATGTTTCTGTGAATTTTTATCAAGTGATTGACAATTTTTTTAACAAAATAGTTAAATTTGAATAATTTCAAAAAATTTATATATTAAATTAAATCAAATAAAAGTTCATCGAGTAAAATGATGACACATACAGATTGAGAAGTAAATCCATAATTTAGCACAATTTTATTTATATGAAGTGACCGTGCAATCGCTTTTGCACATTCTTTGAACCCAAGCCCAGGGCCAGCTAACAAGAGATGACCCTCTAGGCCCATTAATATGGGTCGTCAGGTAATTGCAATTATTGAAGGACAAATTCAGGCATGAAGTTGGTTTGTAGCTGACAGACCACCCCATTTGATTAACAGCGGCGACGCAACGATACAGCCTTGCCTGGGCCAATGCCCGGACTCAATTATTTTTTTTCAGAAGAAGACTAATAGGTAGTAATTATTTAAGCCCAGATCCTAGTGGCCCTTCCTCCCAGCCCAGCATCCCAGTCCAGCCTCAGTCTATTCAGGCGGCAGCACCGGCGGCGAGCCCAGAACAGAACCACCGGATACGGCGACGCGTTACCCAGAACCGTAGGCAGCGGGGTTAGCTTTGCTTCTCATTCCCTCTTTGATGAATTTTGATTTTTGAGGATTATTTTTATAATCCTTTTGAAATTTTTGGGTTCTTTACTTCTCGTTAATCTGTTAGGAAAAGTAGGACATACGTCTTTTGAACTCAGCCTTCTATACAACTAACTAATCGCTTTCTTAAACGACCACATGGCTGATTGACCTGATGATAAATACAAGTAAAAGATTTATTATTGGATGATATACACTTGAGAGTTCAACAGAGCTACTCTTTTATATATATATAGTTTTACGCCTAAAAAAATTATTTTTTTGTGTAATTTGATGAATTTACAGCTAATACTATACAATTAAACCTATAAAGAAATATAAAATTATATAATTTTTTTGGAGACAAACCTTTCTCCATTTGACATGTTATCGCATTTTGTTCAAGAAGGGTTAGTTGTTTTCTCCATCCCTATGCTGCAGCGCATTCTCGTGCCAGAACATATCTTTAGTAGTTACCATCCTCGTGGGTTGACGATTAAATGATTTTAAGTAAATTTCTTTGATTTTAAAGGAATTTTGTAGCTTAATTAATAGAGGTGATTACTCACATTCTTTTTCCTTCATTAGCCTTGTTGTTTTGTGTCTTTTATGTTCTGTATTATTTAGCTGTATAGGAGTGAGTACTAATTCTTTGTTTTATATTTTTCCTGCTGGATAAGTAGTGAGCTTATTTTGAATTTTGACTGCAGTAACCTACTTGTGCTTTTGAAGTATCTCTTTCATTAGGTTTAATATGTTTGTTTTGTTTGTCTAGCTTGTGTAGTTCTTTTGTAGTTTGGTAAGAACCCTGCCATGAGGGTGTTGAAGATAGAAATGTATTGAGACTTGAGAGTACTGTGAAATGGTGTTGAAGGCAGAAATATGTGGAGGGTTCTTTTGGTGTACTTGTATAAGAATAACAAAAGGAAGTAGAGGCTTGCTAGAGAGTAAGAACTGGGCAATCCGTAAGGGTAAACAAGCGTTAAACAATGTTTATGAGAACAAGGGCGAGTTTAATAATAATTTTATGATTTTGTTGATTTTATGATTCCTTGACCAACAAACAGAAAATTCTAACGATTGCTTATTTGCACCCTGGTGGACTGATTTTTTTTTTACTTTTATGTTATTTTAAAGTCACCCTTGCATGGTTCTTCGTTCTTGTTTTATCATCTAGACCGCCCTTCATAGGTGATGAAGGCTTTTTTTTTTTTGTTTTGTTATTTGGATCCCCTCGTTCATGGGTGATGAAAGCCGTCACCGTACTGTGTCTTAGCCTTCCTTAGCCCCCACCTTTCCTTTCACATAGTCTCCTTTACTAGCCAATGATGTGACAAAAGGGTTATTGTTAGGCCTAGGTGAACTGATCACTGGTTCCATTGAACCAAAAGTTATGGTAGAAAACCATATTCGAAGACAGAGAGCACTTGTGCTTTTGCAGGATGTATATATGGACATATGGTATATATGAGCATTAGAGGAAATATTAGATAGGAACTGCATGTGGAGATTATGGAAATTAAAGTGACTAATTAGCTATATCTCTTCCATGGATCTTTGATTTTGCTAGCATATGAGAGAAGTGAATTAAGTAAGGTTAATCTTTTATGAGTTACTTCTCTTTTGATTAATGGATCTTGCTTATGCGAAAGATTTGACACTGAATAGGAAGTCAAATAAAAAGAAGAAAAAACAAAAAAGATATTCCTTATTCTATACTCTATAGGATCGGCTACTTTTATGCTCATTGGTCATATCACTCAAAGGAGAAATTATTGCATGTTTTGAACCCCATGTAACAGTGGCAATTCACCCTCCCACATAACTGTTGAGGTCTACCCTCAAAATAGGGACTCCATGTGGACTTCACAGATGAACCCCAACAATAATGTGAGAGGCGAATTGCTACAGTTTCATGGGTCCGAAACATATCAAAAATACAAATTTCAAGTTCGGGTTCCTGAACTGGTTTTTTTTTGTATAAATTTAATTTTATTCAAAAGTTTAAGTTGGAGAAGTATTAAGAGAACCATGAATGATTCAGATTGTACTTCAAGTAACTTACTTTCACGTAAATTGAAATTATTTGCGGTAAATTTTATTCTTCTACCATCTGTTGACTGTAAAGGCACTAAAATAAATTTGTACTATGGATGACAAATGGGGGAGCTTGTAGTTGACAAGCATGTTCAGTACATTTTATCTGTTGAAAAGGTATGTTTAGTTGATGTTGTATCTTTTCTTCATTTCTTTCCCATTGCTTTCATTTAGTACATTTGGTGTTGAATGTGTCTCCTTCTGTCTTGGGTTGATCAAATTATCAGAAGAAGGATAGCTTTGAATCCATCGTGATTGAGCATTTGAGAATGAAAGGAACCCGAGTCTGGCATCTAAACAAGCTTAGTATTATTTAGTATTCATCTTCAATTCCAGTTAATCCCTCTTTTATTATTATGTATAGTTGTAATCCACTCTTATCACAACCCCCCCCCCCCCCCCCAAAAATAAAAAATAAAAGAGAGGGAAAAATGATTTGTTGTCGGTCCTAACAATTCTCTGGACCAAATTGTAACGGTATGCTGCACCAAATTCACGCATCGCTTCAAAGTTATTGTCAGATGGAAGATTAAAGTTCAAAACAATCAGAGATCTTAGTGAATGATGAATAATGATACCGTCCGTTTTTATGCAGGTGGGTTTGCTGGTAACGTTGGACATGACCCCCATGTATTGTATACCCTCAGTTCTGTGCAAGTTTTGGCCCTTTTTGACAAGCTAGATATTCTTGATGTTGATAAAGTATCAAGTTGTATCCTTTGGCATAACCTTGGTGGGATTGCTTTGACTTCATGGTGATTTTCTGTTATGCCGTATTCTATTAATTGTCTTTGAGTCTTAGAAAGTCAATTGTTGCAACTATTTCCATAACTATCTTGAAATTGTTGTCATAAATACCAATTCTACTGAGTTTTCAGTATGTTATGTTTGTTTAGAACCCAAAAGAAAAAAAGAAGGTTTGTAACAAAATTCATGTTTTGCTTAAACATGAAGCTAGATATTGCGGAGTTGCAGAATGAAGATGGGTCCTTTTCAGGGGATATGTGGGGTGAAGTGGATACACGGTATCTATTCTCCAGATCCCATATTATATATTCCTCTTATATGCTTTTCAAATTGGTAAATGCGCATGTGAAATATGTTTTACCAAGCCAATTCTTTTTCAGGTTTTCATATATCGCCATATGTTGTCTCTTAATACTACAATGTCTGGATAAGATCAATGTGGAGAAGGCTGTGAACTACATTATAAGCTGCAAAAATCTTGATGGCGGTTTCGGATGCACCTTTGGTGCGGGGTCTCATGCTGGACAAAGTATGTTACACATTTACACTTGACTTGTTTTATAGGTTAGTTTCTGATTGCCTTTTAACAAGTTGAGTATGTGTGTATAGTTTGTTCTCTGTACAATGCTAATTATATTTGATTCTAAGATGTTCTGTTCAATCTTCTAATTGTATCTTAAATCCCATGTGATGGCTTAAGTGTTAAATCCCTGTGGGTTGCCGAGAATGTTGTTTTAATATTAAGGTTGATCCTTGGAAATCATTGTTGTAAGGAACTCTAGGAATATGGCTGGTAAGTGCTTGTGGTGTGAGAAAATCATTGTCCTGGGGGTGTTTGAGGGCTGGAATAACATTATATGATTGTTTTGAAGCATCAATTGATGGAACAAGAATAAATAGTATTTGGAAATTGAAGTTAATCTTACCACAAGTAGCATATAATAATATAGTTCAAGCTCTATCTTGCATGAGATCTGAATTATCTTTTTCTATCTTCTTCTTCCTTTTTTGGTTGGTTGTATCAGCAATTTGCATTTGAACTAATAGATGTATGATGAACAATGTGGAAAGGAAAAATATCAGAACCAATCTAATTGTATTGACCCAACTGGAATACAAAATCTGTCGGATAGCAAAGTCATCTATTGGTTGTGAGGAAAAAATTTCATCATAGAAGAAGACTGAATCGCAAACAGCCAAAGCATTAATAGTAACCCAGAAAATGACAAGAAGAAATGCCAAAGAAACCCTTAATTTGGGGGTCCAGGGTGTTGCAATTATCGAGAGAAAGAGGCAATTGTTTGTGACTTTGTGTTCAGTGCAGCCGAGCACGTGAGAGAGAAGATGGAGGTGAGGCCTCAAAGTCCATATCTATAGCAACTGCAAAGCATTTATATAATATTAGTTCAATAAAACAACGAGGTTTTATTTTATTTTATTTTATTTAATTGATTAACAACAAAGTTTTTAAAAGGAAGAAAAGTAAAACTTGCAAGCTATGACGTACGCCTTAAATGAAAACAGCAGGTAATAATTACAACCTCCCATCCCCATGCAGAGAAGCCCCTCAATACAAGAAACACCATGCAGATCTGATATCACCACACCGCTTGATGATCATCTAATGTCAGTCACCAAATACCAGTATGGTGTCATAAATGCTGCATTAATAATAACTGTTAAAAAAAAAAGCTCATATTATTACTTGAAAAAGGTTATTTCCAATTTGGCTTAGTAAAACAATAATGATAGTGTATAATAAAAATGGTCGACGTGTTTAAGTCATATTAGAGATGAATTAATAAAAAAAAAAGTAAAATTATCACTCAGAACAATAAAATTTAGATAAATAATAAACTTAAGGGTTTAAGTTGAATAAATCAATTTATCACTTATTAAAATTATAATATAATTTGATGATTAAATTATTTTTAAAAAATAAATTAGTTATTGTTTGGATAATCAAATTATTTGTTAATTATTATTTAATAAAATTTAATAAAATTTAATTAATTTTATAACAAATTTTAAATTATAAATTAAAATGGTTTATGATCACCCAAAGATCTCCGATGAAAGAATCAAAGAATAACACAATTTTATATATACTGCAATGAGGAATGCTGACAAGGTAGCACATTATTGCTAAAATTGCAATCATGGCACCACTTTAGTCGGAGCGGTTGTCAGATCTTGGACCCCAACATTGGTTACTTGCCCATCCCAAACATCTGCTAACATTTACTTGCCCACTCCAAAATCATGACAATGTATTCACAATTTTTATTTATTTTTTAAATATTTGATGATTTGCATTTAATTTATTATATATATATATATACACATAAATTTATACATAAATACTTATACATATATGCTCATTTATATATAAAAATTACTATTCTATAATGATATATTTTATCATTATTCTCTAGGCAATTGGTTAACATTTGTCATTAAACATTTCCTCTGAAATTAAATATTTAAACTATTTGAAAAGATTTTACAGTAGTATTGTTTTTTTTTGGGTGAAAGGGTAATTTACTTTTTTAAACTTTGAATTTATTTACTTATTAAATGACACTATTTAGTGCGCTTGTACTGTCTAGCTGGCAGTGGTATCATCAAAGTAAAACGAAAAAACAAAGATGATAAAGTGATCGCACATCTCCTCATCCCATCTATCCCACTCTCCCTTCGCATCAAAACCTCCCAAGAACTTCACCTCAACGTGTCCAATACAAAGAGCGAGTAGCGTATTAATTGTACACTCGTCGCGTATGATTAGGTTGTCGAGAGTGCTCAAAGGGTTGAGAGCAAAAGATTGAGCCTTTAACTCATACTGCCAGTGACAACTGGACAAATCGGTGAAACAGCTGTAGCGATCCACGTGGCTTATTCCTATTTGATAAGACGTGAATTAAATCCTTTTGAGCAGACATGTCGTACACAGTGTTGCCCCGTACAGTGACCCAGCTTTGAGCCAGCTAAGTGAGAGTGGTAACGGCTACAATTTTTAAATTTTATTTTGGGATTATTTACTAAATCTCTTGTTATTTGGAATCCTACGTGGCATGGCTTGCAATGTGACGTTGCCAATGGGGCTTGTAATAGAAGTCAATAGAATTGGCTATAAAAGGCCCGTGTGTTTCTATACGGAGAGTATTACAGAGAAGAGGATTCACTCAGCTCTCTCTCTCTCTCTCTCTATATATATATATATATTTGTCAAGCTGCAATGACTGTTTCATTGAGCAAAATGAGTGTGCTTGTGGGTTTGTTTGTGGGTATTGCAATGGTGGGTTTGGTTAGCTCAGCAAAATTTGATGAGCTTTTCAGCCCAAGCTGGGCTTTGGATCATTTTATGTATGAAGGAGAGCTTCTTAAGCTCAAGCTTGATAACTATTCTGGTAAATGACACTTTCTTTTTTATCTAATTAGACGCAGAAATCAAACTTTTCTCTACATTATGTTGCTTTTTTAGATCTGTTCATTGTTTCTTGAACAACTCTAAAAGCTATGTTTCTTCTTATTATGCTTTCCTTTAGCTCTGTTTCTTGCTATTTAGCTTTATTTTAGCCATGTTGCTTGTTATATAGGCTTCTTTTAGCTCTATTCAATGACTAGAGCTACGTATTTAGCATTTGATGTTTTTTTTAAATAATTTTCCTTTATTGTGCCTAAATCAAGGGTAATGAAATGGTGGATTGGTGATTTCCAGGTGCTGGGTTTCAATCAAAAAGCAAGTATTTGTTTGGGAAAGTCTCCATTCAGATTAAGCTTGTAGAGGGTGACTCTGCTGGAACTGTTACTGCTTTCTATGTGAGTAGAAAGTTTTGAATTTCTTCTTACACATATAACCCCAGAAAGCATAGTATCAATTTCCTTCAATATGGAATGGATAACAGCTCAGCTAGGTCCCCCTTCAATAATGATTTACACTTTGGCTTTATTTGAATCCATGTAAAAGCCATTTCTACTATTTCAAGTACCTAATTTATGAACTCTGCTGAATTTCTTTAAATCCCATTAATTTTGCATTTATTACAATAGTATCTGGTCCCCAGACTCCCCATGGATAATAAATCAATTATTTCTACCCAAACAGTTATTATTCTTCATTTGTTAATCTTAGAACTGATAGTGAAATATTTGTTACACTTTTGACAGCAATCATCAATTTCTTTTACTACTTTTGTCTTTGTGGTGATAATGATATTTTATGGGTTTTTGACCTTTTTGTTTTTTAACCTTTGCTTTTGATTTATTGACACAGATGTCATCAGACGGTCCAAATCACAACGAGTTTGATTTTGAATTCCTGGGGAATACCACAGGTGAACCCTACAATATACAGACCAATGTGTATGTGAATGGTGTAGGTAACAGGGAACAGAGACTGAACCTCTGGTTTGACCCCACGAAGGATTTTCACACCTACTCCATCCTTTGGAACCAGCGCCAAGTTGTGTAAGCACCTTTTCTCTTTTTCACCAAACCAAATTGCATATGTTTATTAGTTATTAATCCTATATTTAAGCAGTAATAGATGTTTATGTATAGAATAAAGATATGTGAGGCTATGGATCTCCAGTGCTTTGCGAGCTAAAACCCTAGAATGCGCCTGTTGGCATGTGTGCCTGATGGGTGGTATCATACTGGCTCTAGTAAGCAAATCTACACCCAAAATCAAGGAATCAATACCCAGAAAAGGAGGACCGAATCTTGGATGATACATGCTTATAGGTGATCCGTACAGATTTTACAGGACCCTCTTTACAGATACTCTGTTATTTCTCTTGCCCTTTGGCATGTAGCTGATTTGTGATAGGGAGCCATATATTTCAGCCATCACTATTTTTTATCCGGTACCTATACCAAAATGATTCTTACTCCACTGTCTGCGGTAGGCGCATAACAAATTCTGATTTTTAAGTGATCAATAATGCTTTCACTTAAGCAATAATAATTCATCAAGACAAAAATCATATGCACATAATAAAGTCATTAGTGTTCACTCATACTATCAAGATTCATTTAAGTTTCATGGTAAGGAGTTAAATAACAGTAAAGATTTGCACAAATTGTATGCCCATGATTGTTTGATGAACATGGGCATACTTTTTCAGTGAATGATGTGTCTTAAATTTGGTTCTCTTTTTCAGATTTGTAGTGGATGAGACCCCAATCAGAGTGCACACTAACATGGAACACAGAGGAATTCCTTTTCCCAAGGACCAAGCCATGGGTGTTTACAGCTCAATATGGAACGCAGATGACTGGGCCACGCAAGGGGGTCGGGTGAAGACGGACTGGACACATGCACCCTTCATTGCTACCTACAAAGGGTTTGAGATCGATGCATGCGAGTGCCCTGTGTCAGTGGCTGCAGCCGATAATGCCAAGAAGTGCAACAGCAGTAACGAGAGAAGGTATTGGTGGGATGAGCCCACATTGTCTGAGCTCAACCTTCACCAGAGCCACCAGCTCTTGTGGGTTCGAGCCAACCACATGATCTATGATTACTGCACCGACACTGCTAGGTTCCCAGTCACTCCCGTAGAATGCGAGCATCATCGCCACTAGTTGGTTGTTCAATGGTTCATGGCTACCTACGGGCCTTTGTGTAAAAAAAAGTCAAACATGTACTCCATGTTTTGTTCCATATTTTCTGTTCACTTAAATGGAGGTTGTAAGATATTATTTTATTACTATAAAATAGATTAATTAATATGATTTTTAAAATTTTGATGGCACCATTTATAGTGTTTTAATTATTCATTCAATGGCCCCTTGGTCCTCTAAGAGTTTAGACCTCCACTCTACCACAGGACATTTACTCAGCTGCCTCATGGGACCATGGAAAGGAAATTTATGGTAGATCGAGCAATGAGATTATAAAATCAAGCGTGATGGACCCCAGAACTTTAGTGAAAAAGGGACCATTCTTTTAAGCGGGGATGATGCCCTTTTGAGTACCCTACGCTCTCTGTCTTGGTGGGGTAATCTAACCCGTGTTTTGTCGACTGTAAAAAGTGAACAAATTTTATCACACCTTATCTACACGAAATCACCATAAAACCTCACCCACACACCATGTGTATGATCACAAATTCACAAGCCACCCATCAAACCTAACCTCTCCTAAATCCAAGTGGCCCATAGGTTTTCAAATGGGTCTCCAATCTCTACAATTCCAAACCATCATCAAACTAAACTTCTCCAAAATCTGCCCCAAACTGCTTCAAAGTTCATCAATTGAGAAATTATTGCTGATGTTTGCTTTTGCCATTGGGTTCTATTAGAAAAGGCAATGGAATGAATAAAATGATGAAATATTGCATTCAACGAGTACAGACCAAAGAACAATATATAGGGGCTGGAGACAATGATAACAAATTGTAACAACCTCTTTACCTCAGCACAGATATTAATGAAATATAGAGCAGATAGAAGGAGATGTATAATTTCTCTAATACTCTCCCTCAAGATGGAGAATGAATGTTATGAATTCCCATATTGCCAAGCAAAAACATGAACTGAGTAGGGTGAAGAGCCTTAGTAAGTGTATCTGCCAATTGATGTTGTGATGATATGTGTAAGGTTTTCAAGTAACCATTCTGAATTTCTTCTCGAACAACATGACAATCGATCTCTATATGCTTCGTACGCTCATGAAACACTGGATTGGCAGCTATATGCAGAGCTGCTTCATTATCACAAAATAACAAAGCTGAACTTGGATGAGGAACAAATAAATCTTTGAGCAGGGACAACAGCCACATGAGTTCACAAGTTGCATTGGCCATAGAGCGATACTCAGCTTCTGCAGAGGACTGAGATACTGTGTGTTGTTTCTTGGACTTCCAAGAGATCAATGAGTCCCCAAGAAACACGCAAAAACCACTGACAGATCGTCTAGTGTCTGGACAAGTAGCCCAATCTGAATCAGTAAAGGCTTTTAATTGAACAGAAGTAGTAGTAGGAAAGAAGAGACCTTGTCCTGGTGTGTTCTTCACATACTGAAGTACACGTTGAGCTGCCTTTAAATGGGGTAATCTTGGGGTGGCAAGAAATTGACTAAGACGGTTTACTGAATAAGAGAGATCAGGTCTTGTGATGGTGAGATAAAGCAACTTACCAATCATCCGTCTGTACATTGTTGGATCATCAAGTAAGTCTCCTTCATTTTGAGAAAGCTTAAGGTTAGGTTCCATGGGAGTGCTTGCTGGTTTAGAACCAAGATAACCAGCATTCAAAATTAGTTGCAAAGCATAATGCCGTTGACTAATAGAAATTCCCTTATCAGAACGGGCTACCTCCAATCCCAAAAAATACTTTAAATCTCCCAAATCTTTGAGTTTGAACCGATTATCAAGGGAAAGTTTCAATTGAGCCACATCCGTTGTATTGTTACTTGCTATTATGATGTCATCCACATATACCAACAGAGCAATAAATGAGGTATTTGTCATTTTGATGAACAGAGATTGATCTGAAGCTGATTGTTTAAAATCTTCTGCAAGCAATACACTAGAAAACTTTGAAAACCATTACTGAGAGGCTTGCTTGAGGCCATAGAGGGACTTATGCAATCGACAAACGGTATTGGCAGGTAAAGACTCCCTCTCACGGTGATAACCAGGTGGTAAGGACATATAAACTTCCTCTGTGAGGTCTCCATGCAAGAAAGCATTATTAACATCAAGTTGAGTAAGAGACCGGCCATGTATAGCAGCTAGTGCAAAGAGAACTTTAACAGGAACCAGCTTTGCAACAGGTGAAAAAGTGTCAAGAAAATCAACGCCCTCTTGTTAAGTGTACCCCTTGGCCACTAGGCGAGCTTTGTAACATTTAATAGAGTCATCGACTTTATATTGATCTTATAGACCCATTTGCAACCGATTGGACACTTGCCAGAACGTAAAGTGGTGAGAGACCCGGTGGAATTGGTTTCCAAAGCTTGCAACTCAGTACACATTGCTTCTTGCCACTCAGGAATCTCAATAGCCTGTGAATAATGTGTGGGCTCGGTGTGAGAGGAAATTACGAGGATGAAAGCTTGATATGAGAGAGACAGCTTATCATAGGTAAGAACCTCAGAAATAGGATAAGGAGAAGAAGAAGAGGAATTGTAAGAAAGAAGTTGATTTGCTAAATTGCAATGATAATTAGCGAGATATGAAAGGTGTTTAGTGACACGATGAGGACGGGTTAAGTGGGAAGAAGAATCTGATGATGAAGAAGCTGGTTGGACATTGCTGGAAATGTCCGGAACAACATATGGAATGATTGATCTGAGAAGAAATCGGTTGAAGGAGTAGAAAGGGATTTATGGTGAAAAGGGAAGATAGACTCATAAAAGACAACATCACGAGAAATGAAGTTGACATTGGTGGTCAGGTCAAGAAGTTTGTAACCTTTGTAACCAGGTGGATATCCAAGAAAAACTGTAGGTCGTGCCCGTGGTGAAAATTTTGAATGGTGGCCAGTAAGAGTAGAGCCATAACAGAGACAACCGAAAGACCGAAGGTGAACATATGATGGTTTTTTGTGACAAAGCAATTCAAAATGAGACTTGTTGGATAACAATGGTGAAGGTGTTCGATTAATCAAGTTAGATTGAAAAAGCAGGGCACGAGCAACATTGAGAATGTGTTGATGTTTACGTTCGACGACTGAATTTTGTTGCGGGGTTTCAACACAGGAATGGAAAGGAACAACTCCTTTGGAGCGAAAAAAATCAAGGAAAAACAATTCTAGAGCATTGTCAAAACGAACATATTTGATTATGGCCCCATACTGAGTTTGAACCATAGTAAAAAAATCAGGAATGATGGTTTTAACATCAGACTTGGCACGTAAAAGATATACCCAAGTAGCGCATGTACAATCATCCATAATCATTAAGAAATAACGGTAACCCTCAGTGGTAACAACATGGAATGGCCCCCAAATATCATAGTGGATCAATTGAAAAGGAGAGTCAGATATTGAATTGTGAGAAATAAAAGGTAAATAGTGTTGTTTCGCCAAATGACAAATTGAACAATGCTGAGATTCACAAGAGAAATCAGAAATATGCAATTCATTTTTCAGAGTGTGAAGCTTTACATAAGAGGGATGTCAAAGTCTATAATGTCAAAGTTCATTTTGAGACAATAAAACACTGCTGCAAACAGCTTGATTAACAGGAAAATTGAAAGAAAAAATGTTTAAATCCAAGAAATAAAGATTGCCTTGTCTTCTACCCATCTCAATCGTTTTACCCTGTGTATGGTCCTAAATAAAACAAGAATCAGAGAGAAAATTAACAGAGCAGTGATTGTCCTGAGTAAGAGCACTAATGGATAGAAGATTAAAATGAAAATGAGGTACAAACAAAACATGCTCAAGTGTGAGTTGGGCAGACAAGTGCACAGAGCCAATCCGACTGATAGGGACATAATGACCATTGGGTAAAGTAACAGAAGAAGATCGAGTGGGTGTAGAGGAAGCGAACATAGACAGCGAACAACATACATGGTGTGTCGCACCAGTATCTAGAACCCATAAAGAAGAAGGAATAAAGTTAGAACATGACTTGGAGGAGAAAGAAGAAATACCAGTGAAATTGGGGACAGACGGACCAGGTGACTACGATTCACTGAGAGGTGTAATGAAGCTGTGGTTGAGCTGCGAGAGTCGCAGATGAGTAACCTGAACCAGCAACAGATCCCAAACCAGCTTGATTCGCAAAAGAATGATTGGGCTGGATCTTGGGCTTAAACTTGTAGCCCGGTGGACACTCATGTAATTCGTAACATTTATCAACAGTGTGGCCCAAAATACCACAGTGAGAACAACTAGGCCAGTCACGTTTGAGCTTGGAGTTAGAATTGGCTGCTGATACAGAAGGATACTGGGTACCAAACGCCATAACCTCCAGCATCGACGGTGTACTAGAATCGATGTCCCGTTGCTGTTCCTCTTGTACAATAAGAGCAAAAGCTTTGGTGATAGGAGGCAGAGGATCCCTCATCAAGATCTGAGCACGAATCTGAGCATAGGACTCATTGAGGCCCATTAGAAACTGCATAACAAATTCCTGTTGCTGGTCATCCATCCAAGTTTTCATGCCCCCACAAGTGCAAATGGGGACTAGTCGAAAATCCTGAAGCTCATCTCATTGGATTTTCAGGCGTGTATAGTAAGTATTGACATCAAAAGAGCCTTGAGACAAAGTAGCAAGATACTTCTTAATCTGGAAAACGCGAGGACCATTGCTCTGATGAAACCGATCATGAAGATTGCGCCAAACACCTGCCGCTGAATCGATGTATAAGAGACTATCAGCGATGTTTTTAGCTACGGAATTGAGGACCCATGAGGTAACCATGTTGTTGACACGAGACCACATGCCAGAAAGGAGATCTGTAGCAAAAGGGCAAGGAAGAGTCACATCTATGAAACTAGTCTTGTTCTTGGCATTCAGAGCCATGAGCATGGCGCAGCTCCAGGTGTTAAAATTGGATCCCGTCAATGGATGAGCGACAAGGATATGACCTGGATGATCACCATTGGGAAGGAAATAGGGACTACTGGAATCTTCTATGGAAAAAGGATTGGACTAGGAACAAGAAGCAGGGGGTCCCCCACCAAGTTTGGCTCCCTTAGCCATTAGAAGAAAAAATAGAGAAGCGGAAGATTATTGTAAAAAAATGCTCTGATACCATATTAAAAAAGGTAAGGAAATGAATAAAATGATGAAATATTCATCACTACATTGCATTCAATGAATACAGACCAAAGAACAATATATAAGGGCTGGAGACAATGATAACAAATTGTAACAACCTCCAACTCACCTCAGCATAGATATTGATGAAATAACAAACTAGAGAATATTCTTCATAACTGAAAATACAGAGCAAATAGAAGGAGAGGTATAATTTCTCTAATAGATTCTGTTGGCTTTGAGGGTTGTATTTTTTGTTTGTGGCGTGGGGTCTGAATTGCTTGATGTGTTATTTTTTTTTTATTGAAATTTTGTAACTTTGTTTTTGTTGTGGTTCTTGAGGTGTGATTTTTTTCTTTGTTTTGGTGGCAATTTTGGTCTTCTCAAAGAAAGTTACAAAAGGGGTAATCTGCTCTCTGTCTTCGTGGGGGTAATCTACAAAAGGGGTAATCTATGCCCTTTTGAGTACCCTACGCTCTCTGTCTTTGTGGGGTGCCCAACTCAATACTGGAGAAAATTAAACAATGGCGACAAAAGGTTAATCTCTTCCAATATTTAGTTCACCCAGTCTGTAAATTATGATGGGTAATCATTAAAAAAAAAAAAAAGGGCCAGAAAGTATAATTGATAGGGTGTTGAACCTCATGTCCTTCGAATCATTTGATGAATTATACCTATCTGTTTCTAGTTGACGCCTCACCTACCGTCCTATAATCCTAACAAAGACTCGGCAAAACACAAAAATACTGAAAGACATTTCGTACAAACAAAACCTTATTCGGGAAAGAAACAACGGATTTTACAACTCCCCACTCTACAAGGCACATCTTATCTCCAACCAATCATAAGTTCATAAATCCAATAGCCTGCAAAGAAATCAGCCACACACTTTTAACCAACAATGGCTTCGACAACTGTATTATTCTGAACTTAGGAATTGATGATGAATCCATTAAAGAATTTTAGACATGTTTCAAGCAGTTCATGGAAGAAGGATTTGCCATTGTGACTCTAAGCAAAATGAAGAATACCTCATGCTATAACTATCATTTTTAACTGCAGCGAATTTCATGTTGACAATCGAAATTGTAGCGATTAGTTCCTCTGCAGAACATGCTGTGATCAGTGAAGGAAAAATTGTGGTTATTACCTAAATCCTTCATGCATTTCTCAACAGGATGGCTATGATAGGAAAATTCTAAATGGAGGCGAAAAATCAAAGTGCAATACTAACACATCAATATGAACAAATTTCACTATAGAAATTGAGTAACATCACCCAAGCCAAGCAAAGTAGGTACAATCACATTATCTCAAGACATATTTTGTTCAATTATCTGTCTCAGTTCTTTGCCTTACTTTGATTTGGATTCTGTAATTCTTCTCTTGAGAATAAGAATCACACACCAAGTTTCTTCTGATTCATTCAGAAGAGATGACAAATACCCTCTCAGCTAAATTACACAAATACAAATAATTTCAATTTTACTATTCATTGTACATAATTTACGCATCCCATTTGTGCCAGGAAAATTGTTGCTTCAGTGCTGTTCAAACATGTGGAACTTGTGCAGTAATTAAATACTCAGCATTATTGGCTATCATAATTGACTTAATTTAAAAATATCATTTGCCAAGGTGGACCCTTACTTTAGTGGAACATAGAGGTTTGGAGTCGGTACCTTCGAGTTGAGTTGCGTCAGCCTGGTCTGCTCGCGATAACTGATCCCCTTTATATTATGCTTTTTCTATCAATAATTCAAAGACAGATCCCATAAGAGAGAAGAAAATAAAGAAAATGAGGAAGAGGGGAAGGAGGTAATAGTTATCTACTCGAAAAAGATGCATTTGGCCCATCATAAATGATGGATGGCAAAAAAGTTGACAGTAGTCAATTTTTGGGAATCAAATGATTCACTAGAGGACCCTCCTAAATACTAAGCACAGAAGCTCACAGAAAGTTGCATTCTCGAGACATTTTGTCAAAGACAAACAGCAACAAGATGTTCTACCACTGGTATCACAAACGACATGGGTAAATAATCTCTATAGAAACACAATGTTTAATCACAATGCAAAAATTAACTCACCGCACGGCTCCACCACATTAAACCATTGAAACCACCAATGCCATGAGTGCTCCCAAGATTGCAATTGTTCAAGAAGGTCAAAATCATGACTAATCTCCAGAGCACCTGCTAAAATAAGAGAAGCGTTACTCGATTTCGTAATGAACATAGATCACTGGAAGACAGAAAAAAGGTTAAAAAAATGAAAACAAAATGGCATTCACTACTTTGGTATGACTGGAAGACCATTGGAGATGAACTCCAAAAACAAGTGAACCATTAGTACCCAGATAAGACACCAAAAATGATAGTAATTTTTTTAATTGAATTGGGAGCTAGATGGGATCATGGGACAGAAGAAGGTGGGAGACAAACCCAATTGTAGAATCAACCAGAAGAAAATCATAAATTCCTTTATTGGAGAATGAATTAATATAAGAGGAAGGCATCAGATACCATTAAAAGAAATTCTAAGATAGAAGTTCTTCTTTCAGCACTGTTAACCTATGCTAAGCCTAAACAACCATTCATTTAGTACTTAAAATAATAATTTAACTTATCAAAAAGAAAAAAAATTGAGCTATGATTAAGACTGAGAATAATATAGCCCAATACTGAAAAATAAAACGGATACAATTACCTTGATCATAGTCACCAATTACGAAATGCAACAAGTTTATGATTCTAAATGATGGCTTTTCTTAAGAGATAGAACTCAAGTAATTCTACATTAGCTACTTTCGCACAGCAAATCTACAAAGAGTTCTTAGTTCAGCTTAAGCTTATATCGGAACAGGATTCAACAAATTGAATTTCAAACATTTATAAGTTTTTATACAATGGCTTCCATGAACTTATCCAAAATAACAAAATAACAAATGTTGTTTGCCAAATATATTTACCATGGATCACGATCCTCTCTATTTGAGAATTGAAATAGATGTCAAGTTAATGGTGAGATTGAATGTTACAAATTTAAATTTAAATATTCTCCATTTAATTATGTGGTATTTAATCTCACCATAAACTTGATTCCATTTCAATTCTCAAATGGAGAGGATCGTAATCCATTTACCATAAAATCTAAATTCCAAAAAATCTCATATTTGATTATTCGCATCTAATAGTTTGTTAGATTATATGTCACATATTTCACATAAGTGGCTTAAGAGTTCTATTAACAATCAAACTACAAAGCTTTCATAATCATCAATTATGAGTCCAAGGAACTAAAACCAACCATTGGTAATTAATCCTGAGAAATGGTGGCAAGAAACTACCTTAGAAAAATATTTAGGACCTTTGTTAGTGGATCACCTTTTGCTGCTAATCTAAATATTTTAACGAGGCAAAAGAATGTTGGTTGGGGGATGGGGAGGCTATATTTCTTAAACAGGATCACTTTAACCCGGGTCTCTTGGCTTAATGGTCACCATGATTCGACCAACTTGTAGAAAGGGAAAATTTAAACCAATCACAAAATGCCATGTCATAGTCAAAGGGCCAACTCCAGCACTTGCAAGGAGCCAATCGTATGTTGACACGTCTTTCTGTCTTTCTATGACACAGACAAGCCAATCAACAATTGCCACACCACAAGATTTCGGTCAATCAAATTTAGACATATTGTATTGGTATTTATCTCTAATAAATAAATAATAATTAGAGAAAATTATCAATGATAATTCAAATTAAATGAAACTCTTTCACCAATCTCTATACATAAAAATCATGCTTATTTTGAGATGGATTTTAACATTTATCAAAATTTAGACAATTAAGAATACACCAAATGGAGGATTTTGATTATTAAATTAACAGGTTCTCAAACAGAACAGAGACATATGTCCATCAACAATAGAGCTACAGTTGTGCCAAATGATGAATCGTAATCTCAATTCCCTCTCTCAGAAACGAGCCATTTTAATTTCTTTCTTTGTGGGCTCGTTCTCCATGCTTAAACAAGAATGGGCCATTGAGAACAAGTTGAAGATGACTCCCTACGAGCCATGTCTCCACTCTCTTGTGGGGCCTTCCAACAATAATGGGTTATTGAGAACATGTCGATGGACTCCAGGAGCCTTATCTTTTTGTAAATGTCCGTTTTCTACCTACAACTTCAAATGCGTAGCCCATTATTTAGTGAGTGACCATACCAAGGATACTCGAAAAGGAATAACTCCTGTAAATTAATTTTCAATTTGAGGGAGCCAGATAATAATATTTATAATAGGCTATTGAATTTTTAAAAAATATAAATTTATTTTTTATCGGAAAATTATTACATACCGACTTATTACGGTATTATTTATAAGACTAAACAATTATGATTATTCATAAAATTATTAGCTCATGAATGATTGAAAATTGAAAGAATGAAATTCCATCGAAAGAAACTTAAAACTAAAGTGAAAGAGAATTAAGTTACAAGTAAATAGTTTGATTGATGTTATGAAATTGTAGCATTTTACATAATTTTAGTGAAAACCTAATTATATTATGGCAATTAAGTTTTAAAATGATAAAACTGAATATAGAGATATTTGATTTTGGTTGGAACTTGTTTTATTATTTTGGAATTTTAAAAAATTACCACTCATGAGATATTAATTAGTTTTATATTTCATGTAATTTAGTTTTATTATATTTTTTTTATATAAATTTTGGAGGGACAAAATTTGTAAGATTATATTTTTGAACAATAGAAAACATATAATATAGTAAAAGAAATTAAAAAAAAATGAGGTGGCCATGAACCTATTTCAAAGGGTGCTTCTGCTTATGGGTCATATGCCTCAATAGTAGCAAAAAATAAATAGATAATTTTTTTACATGATTTTGAGATAAAACTATTATGATCATGAGTGATTATGAGAGAGATTTCTTTATAAACTAATGGAGTACAAATTGAAAGATATAAAACTCTCCAAAAACTCTAGTCCTCGATATATCAAAATTTTAACTATACCAAAAATGGAATTGAAAAAAAAAATCGAAACCTTATTATTTATGGCCGTATTAATAATGGGTTTGAAGCTAAAGAATTTAAGTTATATTTAATAATTTTCTATAAACAGAAATTAGATAAAAAAATCTTTTGGTTTATAAAAAAATTAAAAACTAAAAACTAAGAAATGAAGAAATTCATATATCAAAGCTTTTCTTTAATTTCTCTCTTCCTAGTGATCTTTAAAGAATAATTGACTGAAGCCCACATTAACATCTGAATCATCAATATCAATGGCTGTATTGTAAAGGTTGGTTGTCATCTAGGGCCATAGGCCCACAGAGACTGATACTCGTTGCACCCTATACGGCCAACAAACCATATATGGAGGCCCTAACAAATTTGTGAAACATTTTTTTTATCTTATTCATGGTTCAGCATAAACAAGATGTATTCATACCAGTGCTGTTGCTTAACAACGCAGCATATCATTTTACTTTTCCTTTCTTTTTCTCTCACTTTCTCTCCACAAAAGGAAAAGAAAGGGATAAATCTCTCCTTTCCATGCCGTATTGTAAGAGTAACTAAAAGAGAGGAAAAAAATCTTAAATCTGGCTGACACCTTTTCTAGAAAGAATAATGAATCCAGTTGTAGTCTCATTTTCATGTCAATTTGTAGCCACCCACAGTACAGGTGTCTCCCTCTCGATTAGTCGCTTTGCCTCCGTTCATGACTTACGAGCAACAAACACTACCCAAAATATGTCTCTCCTCCCAAAACCAAGAAAAACCCCACTTTCTCCATTCATCATATTCAATTTATTACATGCGCGTCCCACAATACAACTTGTGAAATCAAAACTTCCTTCTCTGGAATTTCGAACCACACGTATTACAGCAAAAATCTAACCATACATTCCCTGGCCTTCTATATATATAATTAAGTACCAAAATACATGACACATCTCCACTGTGTAAGCAATTTTTTTCAGCATAGTCTGTTTTTTATATACTCAAATCTTTGAAACAACAGTCAAGCTCTTATTTTTTGTATCTAAGATCGAGTCTTACACAAATTTTGATTTGGGTATGGCTAGGTTTGGTCTGGTTTGCTTCGTTTTAGCTGAGATCTTGTTAATCCAAGCAATGGCTGATAAATCTGGGGGTTCTGGGTTTAACCCATTTGGGGTTGAGGCTCAATCTGGGTCTGAGCCAAATGGGTTAGTGGCTAAACTTGCAGATCAGCCTGCTTCAGGTCCTGCAGAGTCATCCGATGATGATTTGACCAAAGAAGCTGAGGCTCCAGAAATCAGACGGCTGGGAAAGCATCACTCATCTGAGAAGTCAGTGGCTGGTGGTGGTGTGATCATCGGTGGACTTGTCACAGCTATCTTTGCAGTTGTTTTTGCCTACATACGGGTTACCAGAAAAGCGGCTGGTGTTGATCACTGAGAACATTATTTCTGGTGACTCGGGCTCTCATGAAGTTTCTATGATTTTTTTTGGTTTACCCCCAAATTTCTAGGTATAAACTAGAAGTAAAGGAGTGATTTTGATACAACCATATTGTTCATATGTTAATATTTGTTCTACATTTGCTGTCTGCTACCATTGTTTTTTGTTTTCTTTTTGACTGGAGAGAGTGTGTGGTTTGCAGAATCTTATAAAAAGAGATTTGTTCAGAGATTATACTCGATAAATTGCCCAAGAATTAAAAATGAAAGTTGTACCAACTTCTATATGATCAAACGTTAATGTAAATATTTATCAGATGCCTCTAATCTGTGATTGGTCCTTTAGCTTAATATTCTTTTCTCTACTTTATGACTTTTTTGGCAAAGCAGTGGAACTAAAATTTTTGTAAACAGTTTAAAGGTCAGAAATTCAGTCATTTAGAAACTCTTTTCAACCCCTTTTTTTTTTTAGGTGTGTTTGACCTCTGTTTTTTATTAACAAAAACCTTTTTATAATATCTACTAAATGGTATCAAACAAACAAAATTAACACTAATTTAAAAGAATATAAGCAAGTTTGATCCTAAAGGTGAGTTTAGAACAAATGAATTGTTTTTGTAATTTTATATTAGTTATGTTTGGGAAAAAACTACAAAATTCATTTTGAAATGAATTTATTATTGAATTGAGTTAGTTTGTTGTAAATTTTATCAAGATTGATAGAATTTTATACTTGCTATAAATAGTTCTCTTGATAGTGTTTGTATTAATCTTGCCAATTATGTAAAGCATAACAAGAAAAGTGTCTATCTACATGAAGGCAATTCTGCAAACCTTGAAAAAAAAAAATATAAGAATTGGGCTAATTCTTAAATTTGGGCAACTAAAAAGAAAAAAGATAATTGGGTGTTTTAACTTATCAAAGTGTTTCATTCATATTTTAACGGTCTTATTTTTCTCTTCCCTCCCAAGAAACTAAATAGAACAATTTACAAAAGCATTCTTCTTTCTCTCATTCTTGCCCTGCAAATTTACAACAGAATTTTCTTTCGATCTGTCTCTCAATCCTCTACTTTCGTTGTACCCAAATGGCTTGTCTTCCAAATTGGTGGCAGGCACCAATTTACTTCACCGTTTCAGTAGTTTTGGCTCTCTTTGCAATCTCTACATCCCTGAATTCCATTCCCAACAATTCAACCCCACAATCAACACCGATCAATCATCCACTCTTCTTGAATGCATCAAGAGCTTTAAGACGATCTGGGTTCAACATCATCGCTACCCTCCTTCAAATTTCCCCTGAAATCTTCCTTCCTTCTTCTCCTAACTCAACAATCTTTGCAATCAAAGACACTACCTTCTTCAATTCCTCTCTCCCTCCTTGGATCTTGAAACATCTCCTCCAATATCATACCTCCCCTCTCAAGCTCTCCATGGACGATCTCCTCAAGAAGCCTAAAGACAGCTGCTTACCTACCCTTCTTCAAGGAAAGAATGTCGCCGTCACTAAAGTTGATGCAAGAGAGAGACTTGTGGAGATCAATCATGTGGTGGTATCTCACCCTGATATATTTCTTGAAGGACCCTTCTCAATTCATGGTGTTCTTGGTTCGTTTTCTTCTCTGAATCCTCAAGATGTTCATCAGGGTTTGGATTATATTCAATCTCCCGTATGCGATTCGAATTCTAGTGTGGTTTTAGATTTCAGTGAACCCAAGAACAAAATTGAATGGACCCGGATTATTCGTCTACTGAGCTCAAATGGATTCGTTTCCTTTGCAGTCGGGTTGCATTATGTTCTTGATGGGATTCTTGAAGATAACATGAACTTGAGTTCCATCACAATTTTCTCTCCACCAGATTTTCCATTTGTAGCTGCATCTCCTCCATTGCTTGACAAGATTGTGAGGCTTCATATTCTTCCTCAAAGGTTAATGTACATGGAACTCGCTTCCTTCCCAGATAGAGGAGAATCATCGGTAAGGACGATGGTTCCTGATCAAGAACTTGAGATCAGCGGAGGTGTCAATTTTAGTCAAGGATTGACCATTAATGGAATAGAAATTATGGCACCTGATATATTCTCCTCCAAGAAGTTTGTAATTCATGGGATTTCTCAAGCTTTCGAGATGGCCAAGGATTTTAGTACATCAATGTAAACATTAAACATGTGCTGGGCTTAGAATTTCCTGTAGCTTTCTCCGATTTTAGTTCTCATTTCTTGGTGTACATTTTTGTAGAACTTTATATCTTCCGACTGTGCTCTTATTAGTTAACTCAAATACTTTGTGTTCATTCATGGATGCAACTTATTTTTTACATGCAACCGAGCAATCGTTTTCAACCAAAAAGTAAAATATGATGGGTTAGAATTCTATGATAAATTTTGTAAATAGAAGATTTCAACGAGAACATTTTAGAAAGAGAGATTTTCTTTTTGAAAAAAATAGTCACGAGAAATTATGCTTCCAAGAGATAGTGGTAAATGTAGTTTTACTTAGGGAATGAGTATGATTGAGAATATAATATTAATGTGTTTGGTTTGCACAAAGTAAACATTAATAAATACGTAAAAGTTAAATTTAAATCTAATCAAAATAATATTAATGTAGTTTCACTTTTTTATCATAATCAATTATTCAATTATACCATCAATTAAATCAATATATATATAATAATAATAATAATAATAATAATAATTGGTTTCTCTTTTATTTTTTGAATTAAAATTAAAAAATAAAAGACAAGTTGTAGGTCGTCAGATGTTGATCAAGTCATCGAATATGAAATTGCAAAAGAATGCTGCGAAGATCTCTCGTCTAATTGTAGAAGAGATCTCGAGAGATCTTTAATCTAATTGTGTCGAGGATCTATGTAGATCTCCCGTGCTAGAGATCTCCAATGCAGAGCGCGCCAAAAATGGCCAAAGATTTATGGTCTAAATCACATCGAAGAATGCCAGAGATCTTTGATGCACATCACATCGGAGATCTCCGAAGATCTTTGGTGTGGTCTGGATCTTGCTGGATAATCCCATGTTGACCGAAGAGAGAGTTGAGGAGAAAAAAGAAAAAGAAAAAACCTTTAAAATACAAATGACATTTGAGAAAATTCATTTCATTAGCTTACCACATGTTATGATTTCCCATAACTAATGGAATATAAGATTACCAAGAATGTGATACAACTGTGTAGATTACCTCCTAATGTTAAACCAAACACAATAATTTTATATTCCCTTGTAGATTGATGGGAATGTTATTAAGATCTAGTTGCAGCCATACAGATACTGCATTCTTCTCTTTCTATTTTCTTTTTTAGTTTTAACATTGGCCGAAAAAGTATCGAACCCAATCTCTTGTACGGAGAGCCCGGGAATAACGGTTAGATCAAGAAGCCCAAGTCAGCTGCTGCATTCTTTGTTGTGACTAAATGCCTAGGCAATAATAGGGGTATGATATGGCTGCCGCAAAAAGACCACAATGGCAGCAGCTATACAAACTATGGTTTGGCAGCAATTATTTAGCTGTTGCCACAAATGCACCGAAAAGATGCTGCAACAAATTATCAAATTGAACACTACAAATTAATATGCAGAAACCAAGCTACAAAAAACACTAATTTTTTCTACTTTTTTTTCCAACATGTAAAGAACACCAAATTGAACACCTCGAATGAGCATAAAACACCGAAACAATTAACACAATATTTTCATATCATTAAATTTCAAGAATAGGACTCTTTTTCCTGTCACATTAACAAAACTTGCAGTTTGGTAGACACAAACTCGAGAGTTCAAGAATTGTTATAAAAGTAATCTTCAGCTGAGGAAGAGCTCTTCAAGCCCACTGACTTCCTTCTCTAGCCTCTCCCCTCTTCTAATCCCTCTACCCAGGTTACACTGACAGAATTTTGCTCAGTACGCCTCTCAATTGCCTTGCATACTATGGTTACCTCGCTTCATAGGCCACACATCATATTCAAAATCAGGTTAAAATACACAGTTTTTTGGAGAAATAAACCCTTGTTTGATGACATGCCATTGACAAGACCATCACTGCTATACATATTTTTACACAGTACAGAAAACCAACCACATGATATCAATGATAAACAATACACAATTAACAATATAAAAACAATCATTAGATCTATAAAGTTTCTATTTAAGGAGTAAGAGATACATAGGTGTATCTATATTTGCATTATAAAGATCATAAAAGTCAATGAACTGAAGGAAAACCCATAATTGATTGGGCAGACATAAACAGCAACCATTGTAAATATAGAAGTAACATAATTTTTTTTTTTTGATAGGAGAAGTAACATGTAAACTAATCAATAATCTATTAAGAAACGAAAATTCTAAAAACAACAAAGTACAACTCTGCCTTGACACAACATTCCTCTCTCCTAAACAGCGAAGTCTTGCATTTTGTTCATAGTTAAAATCCACCACTAGTAATGTCTAGAATATTAGGCATTGATGTGGTGATTTTGTTCTTGACCTGAATAAACACTGACCAGAGGATTTATTCAGGTTTTGGGTATGTAGCTTTTGATTCCTCCTCAAACGTAATTATTTTTGTAAAACTGGCTCTCTAAAATGGACTTCCAACATAATAAAAGGGCTTTCACTTAAATCAGGCTTTAAAATGGACTTTAGTTTGGGTACTGGACTTTCTTAAATGTTTTATCAACCTTTCTTTAAAATGAGCCATAGCTAACACCTCATGCTTAGGATCACATTCTTTGTTTACCAAGAAACAAAAATGAAAGGATGCCAAGTAGAAAAAATTGCAGCAAAAGGAAGGTTTCCACCGACATGAATGATATTTTAAAAGAGATAAAATCTTTTTAATCTCACTCAAACTAGTATATGCAAAATATCTCAGGAAAATTGATGTGCCACTAGTTTTAGAGTTGAAACCAAGTTCTCCAACCAGAGCCCTTTGAATCTGCGATGCAATTTAGCATAGGGAATGTAAATTTGTTCAGCATGCGTGAACAGGTCATGCTTAACTGATGAATTCTAGGCAACCTTATCAGTTATCATGCAATTAAAAAGGGGGAAAAGTAACAAAAATTCCAGTGGAAAAGATTTATGATCACAAAAGATATAATTTTGCATCTTTATCTTGTTAAGCTTCTCTCTTGCGCTTGACTTTGCTCATCAAAAGCTGTTGAAGTTGACTCAACAAGCTTCTAGATATATAGCACAGTTTGTTTATAAGAAAAGACAACTAACCATGTCAAATCTACAATTTTTTTCACATTTTGGCTAAACACAGCACGATCATACTGAAATGATGATGCAAGAGGGGAATCGAACTTATCGAAAAAAGGTTTATTTATCACTTATAAACCTATATATACATAGAAACTCCTACAGATGAGACTGATGAATATGTCAGGTTTCTATTTCACAGGAAATCCTAATCAAAGAAAACCAGTACAGTAGAGCTCCTATATATACAACAAATAGGAACAAATATCACAGTGAGAAAGTTGGCTTGTACTACTTGGTATTTATTTTGGCAAGCAAATAATTAGTACTATTAACTAAGAAAATGCAGCTTACCCTTAGTCACTACAGGCTAACCAAATTAACCAGAATACCAAACAGAAACACTAGTATGATTGATTTTTATCCAGCTAGCACCGCAACATGACTTTTTATACTGCCAACACAAATTTGAGTTTTTGATCCTTAAATAATTAATTTATTATTATTGCAAACGTTAGCATCTAGGATAACACATGTGAAGCAGTCTTATATAGAGGTTTATGTTAAATGAGACACCATCAGAAAGCCCACATAATTCCAGTAAAACTAGTGCTGGGGCCAACCTAAACAACAGTTTATTTATGAATAAATTTCTAGAAAGAGGAAAATAAAAATGTTTGTGGTTGCCTCAACTTTATGAAATGATGCTGTATGGTGAAAGTGAGCCATATATGAACATTGTTCATAGAAATAGGAGGAGATAACTATAATATAAACTGCTTACAAAACTATAACGAAAAAACATTGCACATCTGTACAAAATGCCCAAAAAACCTAATATAACAAAAATAAACACAGCCTGTCAAATTCACAGTGAAATAAAAATCATTAAAAACAAAGAAAAAGTGAATAACATAATCAAAGAAAAAGAGATATGAAACTCTCACTCACTTGCAGTGGTTGATCTTGACTAACTATGAAAGGGAGTCCCGGTGACCTGAAAAGAATGATATAGCTGTGTGTGTGAGAAAGAGATAACTGAGAGAGATTTTGTATTCAAAGTCAAAATCGTAAGTGAAAAGAGAAGTTAAAAAAAACAAAGAATAAGTTATCAATCAAATCAAGCCAAAATGTTAATTAAGAACAGAAATCGTGAACTCAGGTCATGGTAAGCAGAGGCAATGTAGAGAGAACTTACAGTTATGACATTGTTCATGGTTCATGGTTCATGGTTCATGGTGACCGTAGCAATCGCAGCTGCCATGGTGAACTGAGATCAACGGCTCTACGATGAGGATTGAAGGCCAAAAAGAAAAGCTCTACGATGAGTATTCAAGGCTGCAAGATCTAGAGTGTAGCGATTACACTGTTTGAGTTGTTCTGTAAAGCCAAAAGAAGCAAGAGAGAGAGAGAGGGGAAATCAAGAAGATAGTAATTGGAGACTACTTTTAATTGTTTTTAAAATTTGAAATTCGGCGACAGCTCCATCTGTTGTAAGAGCTGAACAATTTTGCTGCACCTTTAAGTTGCTGCCAGCAATGGGAATTGGCAGCAGCTAAGCGGCACCAAAGGCCATATTTGTTGTAGTGGTTGGAACATACTTTATAAAGGTATGACTGTGTTGTGAACTGGTATTTGTCAAGTCTCGGCAAGTTAGAAAAAGAACAATTGTCATGCCACTAGTGAATGAAATTACAACCTTAAATTGATGAAGGCTCATATAATTAGCATGGAAGGAGGATGGAGGAAGGAGGAAGGAGGAAGGAAGAAGGAGAAGGCATTGATTGCAATTCAAGAACTTCCTCTTCTTTTGTTTGAGAACCACCCAGTGATTCCAATGCACTACACAAAGCAATCCCACCTTCAGTATTAAGTTTAGTGATCCTATTTCCACAGTAAGCTTTCTGTGACGTGGCGAAGGGTTTTTGTCAATTTGAAGATCATGACTAACCTGCTCTTCAGCCTTAGTCTATCCACAACAAACAATGACTTACTTTTCAATGATAGAAAAAAAAGGGAACATTTTTGGAACTTCATATGCCAAACCCAAAACATTAAAAGAAATACCAACCATTCCATACTCATAATGCGTCATCAAAGGGCATGTATGTTGTATTCAGTAGATTTATTAGGGATACTGATCATTGACGATGCCTTTCAAGAAACCTTCCTATATATAAATTTTTGCTATGGCAGGAAAATGATTATCAGCAATCACACAGTACAACACTCAAAGGATTTTTCAGTTTGGGCAAACTTTCATACAAGGTCAAGAGACATATCTGTAGTCTTATGGAGTAGTACCTAATCATTGTTAAAAAAGAAGTATCGTTTCACTTCTAGAAATCTAACAAAAAATTGCAAGCAAAGATAGCACAACGAACTTGAAAAAAAGAGAAAGAAAGAACATAACGAGGCACTGGACTGAGCAAAGAAAAGAGGTCATAATGCAACATACTTGAATTTCAAAAGAAGTAAGATACAAAATATCAAACCAAATCAGCAGGAAGTTGAAGAGACAAATCCACTATCAGAATGACATCAGAAGCAGAGGCTTAATCTGCTTCAAAATATCAACACAGACTGCAATTAAACTATAGAGTCAGCTATATACACAGACACAAAATCCTATTGTACAACTAATCTAATCCAATCAAAATCACGACCAAAAACAAAAGAAAATATCACCAAAAAGGGGGAGAAAGAAATGCTCAATGAGAACTTCCAACTCTCATGATGATCCTAGTCATTTTGGCTCCGATCAGGGTAACATTTGCAGCCCCAACAAACTTGGACTTCTTGAACAACCCAACAATCTCCCTCACCTCCTCATCCCCACACTCCTCCACAGCAACCACGCACGTCCCACCACGCCGCACCGTGCGCTCCATCTCCCCCACATATCTCGCCGGAAACAATGCCTCCGCTAAATGCCCACTAAACGCAAAATCAAAGACTCCATCGAAGAAAGGCAGGTCATGGGGATCAGCCCTGCTGACCAGCGGAGGCGAATCCACCAGTTCAACGCCAGTAACGTCAGCAAGACCCATCTGGGATAGGGCCATGACCTCGTGGCCGGCTCCGGCGGAGACGCAGAGTGCTTTGGATTCGTTATGGAGGAGACCCATGTGACGGACTTGGAGGAAGAAGGAGGTATAAGAAGAGAGGTGGTTTTTCCATGTCCTAGAGGACCAGAGGCGAGCGTTTTTCTTCTCTAAAGGCAGGTGTTGGCGAGGAGAGGAATCGCAAGTGGATCTGGGGAATCTCATGTGCGGCTTTGCGGGTGCGTTTTTTGGCACGCAGGTCTCTGGGGTTCGCAAGATCAGCAGGACGAGAATGATCGTGGCTACGGTGACTGATACCACCGACACTCTGTTTAGCAATCTCTGTATGTGTCTCTCCATTTTATTTTGTGTTTTTTAGTGATTCTCGAAGAAACGGGGAGGTCTTCCTCTTCTCCTTAAGGATCAGAAGTTCTTGTTTTGGTAACGGGCGTGATTTCTATAAACAACGTCGTATTTTGAATCTACGTGTTTTTTTTCTTTTCTTTCTAGGTAAATTACAAGTAGCCCTTCGTTTTATTTTGATGCTGGCAATTTGCTTTTTTTTTTTTTCATTTAACTCGTTTTTGGTTAACCTTTTTACTTAAAACTTCGGTTACAATTTGATCACTCAGATAAAAAAAATAAAAAAAAAAGGTAATTGTGAAAACTTTTACAATAGGATTTATATTTTACAATGTTGCATTTTAAACAAATGTTTAATAATTTTTTTTTAATAATTTCAATAAAATTGATATTAGCACGTTTAAAATTCTTGATTTTATATGTGTCAATATTAACTTTGATCAAAATTTTTGTGTGTATCAATATTAATTTTATCAAAATTATCATCATAAAAATTTATTAAACAAAATCTTAAAACATAATAAATAATTTAATTATTTTTAAAATATAAAAAATATTAAAATATAAAACAAAATGTAAAGACGTTAAATCCAAATTGGCATTGTTGGAGAGGCACGTTGGAGTCCAAATAGCTCGTGCAATCCACCAGAGTTAAAATGGATGCAAGAGAGCACGTGTGACCCTGCACATGTGCCTCAAACAAGTAAAACTGGTCGTTTTGATCATTAAAACACAAAGCAACTTATTTTTCTCATTTTATCATATCAAACCCCCCAAAAAAAAATCTCTTCAACTTTATTAAGAAACCTTCAAGTTCTTCAACCTCATAGTTATCACTCAACCAAGCACATCCTACTTGGCTCATTTCAGTTCAACTCTCCACTTCATAATAACAAAACCAACAAAGATATGAAAATCTCAAAATTTCATTTTCTCTCCGTTTCTCAACAACCAAATATAAAGTTATTGAAACTCAATCCACATAATTCCAAATTAAACCGAGACCCACCTTATCAAATCTACAAAAATGTAAACTTAAAAGAGAAACCCAAATTCAAATCTCATAATTTCTCTACAATTTTTAAGATCAAACCAACAATTTTCCCCCAAACACTATTCTTCAATCTAATTTCTTCCCAAAGCAATAAAAATTAGAAAATTAAATGAAAATGAAAATGGAAAGAGAGGACATGCAATCATGAAGAAAATGATGTGTCGCATTTGAATCAAGTATAATAATTTTTTTAATGTATTTAAAAATATGCATGGAGATAAGAAATGGATATGTTTATTGAGCAGGTACTAGCTCCAAAAAAATTTTCGTTTGAAGTAATACTTATATGACTTAGACAGTAAATTTATTTTTTAGTTTGGCTTCTGTATTTGTTGGGTTTTTTTAATTTAAAATGTTTAAATTAAGTTGTTTAAGTTTGATTTTTATTTCAATCAAATCTTTCATTTACATGACTTAATAATTCCATAATAAGTGGCATCTTAGGTGGGTTTAAGTCGTAAAAAAAATTCACTTTTTCCCAAATTTCTTTGTCTCCCCCAACAAAATTATGTACATGATATTTTTCTTCCATTTTTTTTCTCTTTTATTTCTTTTTTCTCTTTCTTCCTCCTATTCTTCTTCTCCCTCCTACCATATCAGTCGCGCAGCAATGCGCACTGCCATGGAAGATTTACAATATCACGCTTCTATCTATCGCGCACAGCGCTGCTCTGTCCAACCTACTCTTAACTCTGTTTTCTAGAGATTTTTGTGTAACATTTCAAAGGTATACAATGATGCATCTGCAGTAATTATGAAGATAGAGAAGAACAAACAACAATAAATAGAGAAAGAGCATAAGTTTTTTTTTACTTTTATTGTACTGTTTCTTTTGAATAAATAAATTTATCCATTTATCCAAAAAATTACTGAATTGAAAATAATTGAAAACCCTTGTGCATTATTTATTTTTTCATATTACATAATGCTTGAAGAAAGTTACGGGCTCATGATCCTAGATTTATGTAGACAAATAATGTTGTGATTAGTCATGCTCTCAATTCTTAGCCACGAGCTACTACTATTAGTCTTGCTATCAATTTTTTGCTATGGGTTATTACTATCTCACTAATCCTACGAAGATGATCAACGTCTAAGAGAATGACATCAATTTAAAAGTTTGAAAATTTTGATGAGTTTATTCATTGAAAAAAATAAATGGAAGAAAAAAATATTATTCGTAAATTTATTGAAATAAATGACTTTTTTAAGAACCCAATAAAAACGGAAAACAAACTAAAAAATTTAAAAATAAAATTTGCTCCTATTTACTATATACTTTAAATGCAACTTAAAATAAAAACAAGATTTAACAACGATAATTATTTTATTTAAGCGTAACTTAAAACATGTTAAAGGACAACTCTTTGTTGGTCATCCCTAAAGACTGAATTTGATCTCTTCCTGGCCGATGTAGGCCTGACTAGCAAACTTACGAGCGGTCAAGCAGTATACTGTATACACCACACGACCAGTCGTAAAGCAAAGGCTAAAGCCCAAAGGGAATGGAAAATGAAAATGAAGACCCAAGCGGCAGCAGCAATGGAAGGCTAAACGAGTTACCAGAGCACCTTCTCCTCCACATCCTGTCCTTCCTTTGAACCCCAGAGGCAATCAAGACCTCCCTCATCTCCCGCATATGGCGCAACCTCTGGTCCTCAGTCCCTTCCCTCAACTTCTCCCATCTTCTCTTCTCTCTGACCCCTCTCTAGCTCCTTCGAAGCCACCCGCTTCCCTTTAGCCCAACTCGTCAGCCAAGCACGTTAGAGTCCAAATAGCCCAACAAGTTCCGCCTCCATTTCCGCTTTTTCAATTACCTTCACACCGACCTTATAATCACATGTATCTATTGTGCCATCCTCCTCCAATGCGTCGATCTCGACCTCGATTTCTCTTAATGCCCCGACTGTGACAGGTGGGTTGACGGCTACGACGAGGAAGATGAGGAGGATCCCTACGATTACGATTTCCGTCTCGCGCTGTTGAAAGATATCTGCGCCAGGGACTTGAAGCTGTGTAGCTGCAAATTCTCGCCAACTTCCATAACTTTGGGTACCCAGTTCGTGTCGTTGCGGTCCTTGTCTTTTGACAGGGTTTGTTTGACGGACGGTTTTATTTCTGATCTGATGATGGGGTGCGTTAATTTAGAGTCTTTTGAGACTCCATGACTGTTATGGGATGACAAACTTGAAGATATGTTCCTCCAAGCTCAAGAAGCTGTATCTCTGGGTGTTCGATTGTCCATATGGCTCCCTCGAGATTGTTGCGTCCAGTCTTTATTCCCTTAACATAACGTGGGTCGATGTGGACAGACTTGTTCTCAAAGATTCTGCTTCTCTGGTTGAAGCAGAAATTTGGTTAGATTTTCACTATTGGAGGAAGGTAATCAAATTAGTTGCTCATGTGACGTGTCTTTATGCAAGGGGCAATTATTGGTTTCAGGTAATCATTTTAATTGTTTTTATGCTTTGTTTGTCATTCACATTCGGTAATGGTTTATGGGTTACAAATTTTTATGATAAAATCCTTTCTCTTTTTCTAATGCTACTGTTCTGTTTGTTCTTGTGATTGCGACAATGACTAGCAACTAGTTGTTGAATCATTATATGTAAAAAAAAAAATCTGAATCAGAACAAAGAAAGTGCTATTTTGCCCTCTAGAAGAAAAGACCCTGGTGTAGGATAGTGTCTTTCTGGATATATTTTGTATGAATAACTATATGGGGAAAAAAAATCAAAATCTGTGCCTCCATAGACAATTTCAACAATATTAATGGACAATTTCAAATATTTTCCCACTTTCCAGGGATCAAGGGAAGAGCCTATAGATGAGCCCATCAAATTGAGTTTTCTAAGTCTCAGACATGTCCAGATGAAGTGTTATAGTGGGACTGAGAATCAATTGATTTTCTTAAGGCTTTTGAAAGACCAAGGAATTGTCTTAGAAAAGCTAGAATTGATCCCTGCATAACCAATTCAGTTAAAGATCAAATGGGCATGTAAATTTTGTTAGAAAATTTATTCTTCATTTTTTTTTCGTTTGAAGATACTTACAACTTAACAAAGAATTTTACCCATTTCTGTTGTTTGTTTTTGGGTAACAGATCATGATAAAACCTATTCTCAAAAATAGAAAATAGAAACATTAATGTTATCAAAAGCAGAAATTTTGGTTTGTTTGGAACATTTCTAAAACAATTTCTTTTATTGTTTTCGGTTTTCACAATTTTTTTAATGAAATAGTATGTTAAAAACAAAGAAAGAATTTCTAATTACTCAAACGTATTCCCAATTAGATTTTTTTAGGTAAAAACAGAAAACAACAGATCTAATAACATTGAGTAAAATAGGGGAAAAAATTACTCCAAAGATTTAGAAAGAAGGGGGTGGGGGTCGAGGCTCAGATTCGTGTGTGGTCAGACGAAAGGAAGGAACAATCTCTCCGCCATGGCTGCAACAAGGAAGCTGCCTATGTGAGGGAAAAGGACAATCAATCATCGGAAAAGAAACCATTTCATAAACTCTCCCAGGACCTAAGCGACTTTCACGCACAAAAGCAGCCCCGAGAGTTGCCCTGCCAATAAACGGCGTCGTTCCTTTCCAAATTGCCCGATTCACAATGTAAAAAATATCATCACAGCCTAATTGCATTCAGTTATTCAGTTTCGCAACAGAGGTAGAAGAAGAAGAAGAAGAAGAAGAAGAACATATATATATACACACACACACACACATACACAGAGAGAGAGAATCAATGAAATCATCGGCTCCGCAAGCATTCAAGGAGGAGAAGGCAACATCCATTAAACCTTAACCGTCCCTGAGAGCAAAGCCTCAATCTATGGAATTCATTCCAGCTGAAGCCCTAATCTTTATCTCTCTTGTTTAGATCGTCCTTCATTTTGGGCTTTTCCATTATTCCGTTTTTATCCTTTTTCTTTTCAAGTTTTCGAACTTGCTTTCTACTCTCCTCAGAGGACGTGGTTGTAATATGAGAGAAAGATGGAGGGCTTTTTCGTCCAGTTAATGGAATACTCGCTGCCCAAGAGCATTGTTTATCGGTACAGGTGCCCAGCATGCGTGACTCCTAATAAATAATAACGACCTGTTTCGAAAAACAATATATCTATTTATAAATAGAAGTATTTAAGAAGATTTTTTTGAAAAATGTTGTTAACATGACATTTATTTTTTAAAAAGTGTTATTATTATTATTATTATTATATGTATTTTTTTTTAATTTTAAATATAAAATTATATAGTTTTAGTTTTATAATTAATTGAGATATAACATTTAATTCATAAACTCTATAAAAACTTAAAATATTAAAACTGAAATAAAAATAATATTGATTTTGTAATTAATTATGATATAAAACTCAATCCATAAATTTTATAAAACCTTAATATCATGGTATAAAGATTTTTTAAAATAAGAATTCAATGTAAAAAATTATTCAACTTGATATTAAATAGTAAATTAAAATTTGATATTCGATAAAATTAAATTATAAAATTATGTACAACATAATTTTATAAAATTTATGGAGGCACCAGCAGCTTCAATACTCACTGTTAAGTTATCGAAAATCTCGTTTTGAGCTTTTAATTTTTTTGTTTTTCATGATTTGAAATTGAAATTCTGCTATTTTTCCATTCCCTCTATAATATCTTGAAGGATACCTTGCTTTTATGGTGTGTGGAACTTCTTTTTTGATGGAATGGTATGTGGAATTGAAAGTTGAAACCCTAGTCCCTGTATGTCAGTTGTAATTTGTAAACAAAGCAAGCACTTCTCTTTTCTGTAATGGACTAGGATTTTTTTTCAACTAGACTAGGCTTTCTTCAACTAGTTCATAGATCTTTTAGGCCTGCAGGCAGTCATAAATATTAAGATTGATTGAGCATTTTAATATGGTGCTTCTTAGGAGTGGAACGCATGTGGTTTCTTGCAGGTTCATGGGGTGGTTTTTTGATTGAGCATTAGTTCTGTTTTCAAGGAGGATTTGTTGTTTTTGTTGGAGGTGTTTTGGGATCTTCTTTGTGTCTATTTCTACTGGTTTGTTTATTTCTGTTGGTGAACCTGTGTTTTTTGTTTCTTGGGTGAAGACTCATTCTTGTGATTTGGCCTTTGGCTGACTCATATTATTTATAAAATCTGTTATTTATTATGTAAGGAGAGACATAGCCTTGTCTTAATAACCACTGGAAGTGTAATTTGTTATCTCAACTATGTTACATAACAAATAGAGTGTTTGGCTGGTGGGGTGTCGGTTTGTGTCGCGCTTACCCTTGGTAAGAGATGTTATCTTTCTAATTTAGAGATGACACCTTTCTGTGGAACCAATGATTGATTCACGTTGTCTTTTCATTTTTTTCCTTTTCAAAGGTACATGATTACTCTATTTTTACTTTTGTCTGAAACAAGGTGCTGAGATGGCTTTTAATTCGAATTGTTGTTGCTAACACGCAGAATGCGGTTGATCATATTTTAGATGACTGATTTGAAGGCAAATTCTTGTGACATTTTCTAACATTTTTTTACATTCTTGTTTATGTTTGAAGCTTTTGGTGGCGAAGGAATTTGACCCTGAGAAATTCCTACCGAACAACCTCAATTATCTGCATCTATTCACGGGATATTCAAAATCTCAAATGCTTGGTTTAGCTGCACTTCTTGAAGTATTTCCCAACCTTGAAACAATGATCTTATTTTGTCAAATCCAGATATTCTTAGAGGTGAGTAGGTTGATGTTTTGTGGCTAGTTCAGACTGTTTCCATGTAACCATGTTTGTCTAATTTTCCTGCGTTCAATGCTTTATCTCAAGTATTTTCTCTCTTTCCGGGAAGAACAGGAAGAGCCTATAGATGAGCCCATCAAATTTAGTTTGCCAAGTCTCAGACATGTCAAGATAGAATGTTTTAGTGAGTCGAGGAATCAATTGATTTTCTTAAGGCTTTTGAAAGACCAAGCAACTGTCTTAGAAAAGCTAGAATTGATTCATACCAAACCGATTGAGGGTGATGAATGAAATTATGCTCCTGTTAGCTGGCCAGGTCTTCCTAACTTTCAGAAGTTTCAAAGCTTGGTGGTGAAGTTGACATTGATTGTTTTGGGCTTGTAGTCGGGGTCTCCAATATTAACCCTAGTACATTATGTATATGCATATATGGTAAATGTTAAAATTTTGGAAGACAAAATAGGAGGTAGTATACCTTATAACCTTCCATTTTCGGTGTGAGTGGGGTTTGATTATTGGTCTTTTGTTAATGACGAGCGACTTTACCAACTAGCTTAATTGGGACCGGCGAATACTACTTCAAAATTTCTGAATAGCAGTGGATTATATTATCTGAATCTTTTGGTTAAATACTTGTGTTTTGCTTGTTGCTAGGTGGCAATCAGTGCCTGAGGACTTCTTGTATGCTCCAAGTGTAAGTGGAGAGAGTGCCACGGGTGCATCTCAGAAGATGCTTTTCGGTAGCTGTTGACCGTTCCTAGTGAACCTTTATTAGTCATGTGGTGAAGATGACCTGTTGATTATTTACATTGCTCTTAGGACAGATGTTAGTGCCATCAGAGAGATTTACAAATGTTGGCTTGTCTAAAGACCCGTTGTATTTTCGTAAGTAAAAATTATATATATATATATATTAAAGACCTGTTGTTTTAGTCGGAAGGATTTTTGATTCATTGTACGATGCATGTGATTTCCGTTGTATGATGCATGTGATTTCTATCATTGCAAACTTCAGCCATCTTCTCTTTTAACTTTGAGTGAAAATTGGCTGGTAGCAAAGATATATTTGTCCTCAAAAACCTGTTTACAGTTCCGTTGAATGCAAGAAGTGTTTTACTGTTCAACCTTGTCGCTATGTGGGAATTGTGTTTTATCCCATAGGCTCTTGTGTAGGCTGCTTATTAGTCTTTCTTTAATAGTAATTTTTTGGGTAACAGTTTTCAAAAATGAAAATTGAAAACAATTTCGAAAATGAAAATTGAAAACAGTTTTTTGATGTTTTCGAAAGAAAACATGTTTGGATAACTGTAACTTGAAAATTGTTTTCAAAACAAAAAACAATAAAATTTTGTTTGGATAATTTTATTTTGAAAACCGTTTTGATACACGTTGTAATTATTTTTAGTTTTGAGTTTAAATTTAAAATTTATATTAATTTTATTTTTTGTATTTACTAAATACTTAAAAATAATTAATATTATTTTATTTTCAAAATTTTAATTTTTTTATATACCATGGAAGAAGAATGAAACAAAAAAGTGAACACTGATTTTAAGGTTATTTTTCGAAAATTACGTCAGAAAACAACAATTTGAAGTTTTTAGAAAACTGTTTTTGAAAACTGTTTTAGAAAATTACTTTTGAAAATTGTTTATCAAATATAATTTTTTTTTTTCAAAAACTCTATCCAAACATATTCTTATTAATTCCATGTTTGAGCATTGACTCAAGTGGGTAAAGAATGCGGTAGGGTTAGCTCAATTGGGTAAGAATTCAGGTTCAAAGTTTCGAATAAATTTTTTTGAAAGGTTTGTCGTGTGAACGTGTGCTTTTTAAGCGGTTGCTAACAAGTAATAAGTGCCCAAATAAATATATCGGGATCATAAGTTTATTTTATTTTTGAGAAAGAAGTTATAAAATTGTTTGCATAAATTTAGAAGTTTTTAAAATATGTTTTTCATTTATGTGTATATGAATTATATACAAGGATATAATTATAAATTCTAATCAAATTTTAATTTTTTAAATGAAAATTTTACTTAATTATACATAACTATCCTAAATTTAAGATTTTTCAAATAGTTTAATTGGTAAAGTAGTTTTTTGTTGTACAATAAGACAGTTTTTATTGTTACTTTCTATTATGTAATTCAATTTTTTTTTTTTTTTGTAAATTTAATGGCTTTATCCTCCTAAACAATGACTCAATAAGTTAGCATACAATTTGTGTGTGCATATCATACCCTTAACCATATTCTGCACGGGATTACAGTTTTTTACCCGAACGTTCATCTTTGAATCCTTCAATTTAGGAAACTTGGGTTCGATACCCCAATTTAAGAAACTCGGGTTCGATACCCTAGTCAAAGAACAAAAAAAAAATTCAGATACAAAAAGATCATAGAGGATTTTGCTAGAAAAATCGATTATAAAATATTTCTTTCCTTTGAAATTCACCTTGAATGACACTTTGATTATAATTAAAAAAAAAAATCTTTTTAAGATGGTAGTCAAAATAGGAGATTAATTTGGGGTTTGAAAAATATTACTATTTGATTTAATATCTCGGATTGTGATTTTTTTCGTTTGAATGATCTAAATCCAAAATTTAACTAGTTATAACATGTGGCAAAATGAGAAATCTATTTATTTTCATTCGATATTTTATTATTTTGTTTTGAAATTTGAAACAAACTCAAACGCTGTTCTCGTTCTCACCTTACTTCACTCTTTTGAAACATTCAAACTCTAATCTAACAATCTCTCCGCACAGACTCAAAGACTAGCGAGTGAAAAGAGAAAAAGAGGAAGAAAAAGGAAAAGGAGAAGAACACAAATGGTAGTGCAATGGAAACAAGATCTGCAAAAAGAATGAAGATTTGGTTTACAGATACAAATGAAGGAGATCAGAATGGCATCGACAGGATCAGCGATCTCCCTGACTTCGTTCTTCACCAAATTCTCTTCCTTCTTCCCATCAAAACCATTGCTAAAACCAGCGTGTTATCAAAAAGATGGAGATCTCTTTGGTCCTCCTTCCCTGACCTTGATTTCACCACAATCAACCTTCTTGCCATGTCTTCCATTACAAATCTCAAACCAAAGAGATCATCACATTCTAATACATTAGGAACAACCGACTTCATTTCTCAGGTATTAGCTCTCCGCGACAAGCATTCTGATTTAAGGATCCTTCGCTTTCGCGCTCCTTTAAGTTTTTCGCGTCTAAATGGCTTGATTCGCCACGCCATTAGGCTTAATGTTCAACAACTTGACGTTGAGGTTGCTACTGATGACTACTTTAACTTCCCAAGATGTGTTATAAGTAGTGAATCTTTAAGGGTTTTCAAGTTGAAATCTCGTTATCCTGGATTTAGGCTACCTCCTTCCTCTGTGATGATTGGTGGTTTTCAATCACTACACACATTATCACTCTCTCTTGTCATTTTATATAACCAGCCTTCTCTTGTCGACTTGTTTACAGATTCATCGTTTCCTCTCCTTAAGAAATTGAATCTTGATGCTTGCTTCGGGCTCAAGCAACTTAGGGTTAGTTGCCGTGCTCTTGAAGATTTAACCCTAGAGAATTGTTTTCAGCTACACGGTTTGGATATTTCGGGTACAAAACTGGAGAGATTGCGAGTTGCAAGTTGTTTTGATGCTTATAGTGATAAGAGTTGGGTGAAAATTTACTGCCCGAGGCTGAGGATTGTCCTATGGGAATTTAACGCTATAACTGGTAATTGTTCTCTAGAGAGTTTAAGTTGTTTGCAAGAGGCTTCCATTGGTTTGTTTGTACTTGATGAAGATATAAGCATGGCAAAGCTTCAGAGTGTATCAAATCTTTTATCAGGACTATCTCATGCCCATTGTTTAACACTTGAAAGCCAATGTGTTGAGGTATATACCTTATTTAGTTAATTCTCTTGCATCTTCTCTATTTACATGTGTCTGATAAATATTGCTGACAGATAGTTAATAGGACAAGTAGTGCTAACCAAATGATCATATGGCATTTTGAAAATCTAATTTACTGAATCATATAGCCGTTGGACTTAACTTAGTTTTGATTTTTCGTTGTTAAAATGGTTTTTTAAATTATTTTTGGTAAAACAACGAAACTAAAAATTATGAACAATTGTGACCGACACAAATTTATTTTTTTATAAAAAAAAATTTAGTGTTCAATTCTTTTCAAAACTGTATGGATATTCTAATTTATGTTTTTTACAAATAAAAACTGTTTTATAATTTCTACAAAATCGTAAATACTGGTTAGTATACTCTTTTAAACTTCAAAGAAGCTCTACATGTGGAATCTATTAAGTTAGCATCTACAATTTCGAAAAAAAATTACATTACAAATTGTAAGATAGTTCAATCTCAAGCTCTTATATTACAAGAAATTTTTCAATACTTCAAGAACAATGTTCTTTTCTTTGTAGATTCATATATAACAAATGAACGTGAGAAAAAAAAATAATGCTCATGAAGTATAGATAAATTTCTCGTATACTACTTGATCATGAGGAATTATGTTTGAGCTCGTATTGCTATTTCCTTAAAGAGTTGTTTTTGTATATCAATCGTTTAGGCAAGTAGCTAGTGATACGTACCTAGATAGCTAGTAATTAATATTGAATGTGTGTGAAAACCCGATGATTTGCATATCCTTTGATTGTGGCAGATTCTATCAAACAAGAATTATTTTGCTCATCTTCTGCATCCATTCAAGAACCTCAAATCAATGGAGTTGCATACCGGTTTCAACAGACATAATGTTCCAGGATTAGCATGCCTATTCAGAAGCTCTCCCACTCTAAACACTCTTATTCTCAAGATTATCAATGATTACAAGATTGAAAGAAGAGTAAGTACCATATTTATGCACTTTCTTCATTCTCATAATTAGGTGATAATTACTGATAAACCGTTAATTAATTTCAGCAATGGAATAAGGACTTGTGGGACATGTCTACCTCTGAGGTAGAACAATATTGGGAGTCTCAAACCCACAGTTTGAAGCCATTCCTAAACCACCTTAATGTTGTAAAGATCCATGGATTCTTGGAATGCGAGAACGAAGTTAGTCTAGCAAAGTTTTTGCTTAAGCATGGAAAGGCCTTGCAAGAAATGACTTTGTGTACTGGACACTGCAATTCTAGGGACTCTCTACGCCGGCAAAAGATTAGATCACAGATGATGGGGTTTTCCTGGGCTTCTTCTAATGCTAAAATTTCATTCCACTAGCTAGGTGACGTTTCTTTCTTGTAATGTAATCTTTATCTGCACAAATCTACTCTTAATTTTAATCTGTCGAACGAGATGCTTAAATTTGTAGCTAGATTGAGTAGAACCCTTGAACACTGGAAAACTTATGATGTGGTTTTTTTGCTAGTCAGCAAATTAATCAAATCCAATACTCTCAAATGAGCTTGAGTTCTCAAAACAAATCAGGCTTGGTCAGTCGGGAATTGCAGCAAAAAAAAAAGAGATCAAGTTTCAAGCCCTATTGCATACCAACGCGTGTGGTGTGGCATTCGTAGATACTTGCAGGCAAAATCCAACACGAAAAGAAAAGAAAAGATAATTTTTTAGTACTCAAGCAGTTTTTTAACTTCTAGAGCCCCTTGAATGTGGCATGGAAATTGTATATACTTGCAGGCAAGATCCAATAAGAAAAGGAAAGAAGATCCTTTTCTTTTGATATGGAAAAGAAGATAAATTTGAACCAAAGAGATTTGCAGATGAGAAATGGTTTTATACCTCAAAAATTCTGTGAGGCATTATCTTCATCCACAAAGATTGTGTTTTTAGCGCCAGTAGCACGTCCACGCAATGATTGTGATTCAAATCAACAATTTTCTAGGAAAATTGGAATTCATCCATTTGTTTACAAGGAAATAGTAAAACCCAATAGCAAAAATCGAGTTGTTAGTACCTTAGAAACTAAAACGATCATGTTTGTAAACAAAAGATGTTATAAGGACATGCTTTATTGAAAAGGTGTGGCCTGAAATTAAAGCTAAATGGCCACGATCTAGCTGTACCGCAATTTTCATTTAACAGGACAATGCAAGACCTCATATTGATGTTAATGATCAAGAATTCATTGCTGCAGCAAAAACTGATGGATTAGATATCTGTTTGTACTTTCAACCTCCCAATAATGTTTTAGATCTTGAGTTCTTTAGAGCTATTCAATCTTTGCAGTATCAAGAGGCTCCTGCCACTGTCGATGAGTAACCATGTGTTCTCGACGTTGCAATCATGCATGAATGAAGTGATGAAGGTTAATGGAGGAAATGATTACAAGCTATCACACATGAGTAAGAGCAAGTTGGAGAAAGATAGACAACTTCCAATCCAAATTCAATGTGATAAAGAAATTGTGCAGAATGTTCTCTTGGATCTCCAACAATGAAAGTACCAACAAGAACTTAGATTTTCTTTTTTGTTTTGTTATTAATGAGTTGTTTAACAATGGCAATGATAAAGTACATGAATGCTCTATTTTTTGGTACGAAACAGAGCCTATTTGGCATTATCTCATGCCATAATATCAAGTGTAAATGGTGATTATGTTTATGTACTGAATTCCCATGGTATGAAGTGTAAATGGTGATATTGTTTTTTGTTGCTAAACTAGGTTTTCAAGCACCTATAACGCACCCATGTGTGAGAAAGAGTGAATTCAAGAAGATTCAAAAAAATGACGTGATAATCTAGCAGATATTTATCTTATTTTTTTCTTTTATAATTTCAAGTTTCGAAAAAGAAAACCGAATAATCTTATAAATAGAAAGCCCCAGATGGGAAAGATGAGTGATCAAAAGCAATGGCAGGCAAAACCATCAGAGAAGATTACATAGAAAATTGTTAAGGCACGTTTCTGTTTGCTTGGTGGGCACGAGTAGAGAGGACTAGACCTCACATACTTTCCTCTCCGCCTCTCCCAAATTGGACTTCCAGGCAATATAACAAAATTTGATATATCCCTCAATTCTTGAAAAATATTAAATAAACCATTCAAAACCTTCTTTTTTTACCAAAAAAATTTGGAAGGAAAGATTGATTAAAGTTTTTACAAAACTCTCACATGTGAGCTAAACATAAATGTCGATCCCCGTTAAATCATTTGATAAAACTTATTTTTCCTCACTTAAATAAAAGAATTCAAACTCAAAATCTCCTGAAGAAGACAATAAACTTTAAAAGAAAATTCTTAAAAATTTCATTTGGTTTAATAGTAGAAGCAATTTATGATTTATAAAATGGTTTTTAAAACGATTTATAGTAAGATAACATGGAGTTATAAAATGTTTAGTATTTGATAAAATAATACTAATAAAAATAAATTTTCTAACACAAATTCAATTTTTTAAAATAAAAAATTATTTTATAATCCTTTTGTTAAACTTAACTTTTGTTTATAATAAATTAAAAAAATATTTTATAAACTCTCTCAAACAGGTTCTCGTTATCAGTAGGGCTAATATTTTCGTTCATTAACATACAACAGAGGTGGATAACGGTCGGGTCGGATACGAGTAATTTGTCGTGCGTCACGGGTCAAATGGTTGAAGGTGAAAAGACTCGGTTTTAAACGAGTCAACCTTTTCAAACTCAAACCCAATCTACTTTGTAGCTGGTAAATTTATGGATGACTTATTAAAAAATATTAATATTAAATCAAACAAATATTTTTTTCATCAAAAAAGCAAAAATATTTTATTGGTGACAAATGTGTGACACTACCTTCATAGTTCCTTTCTCCTTGAACAACAATTATTCCTCATACCATTTTAATTTTCAACAAACTATTGTGCAATTTTAGGCTAATTAATTGAAAATAACAAAAGAGAAAATGAAAGAGTTTATTTTATCAAATAATTCCTCCTCATGGAAGAGCTTATTTTATCTAGTAATTATGATATCACATATAATCTTCCCAAATAAAACTGGGCAAATACCGTAAAGTTATTGGATATCTTTTTTACTATTGTCTCTAGCGAACTAAAGTTGAAACAAGCCTAAAATTAAAGTTAAAACAACTCAAGCTTTGGGGTTTTATATAGGTTTCTCGCTAACTTTAATTAAAGTTAAAACAAACCTAAAGTAGAAAACCAAGTGTAAAATATGTGTTTTTGTGTCTTTAACAAGAGAAAATAACTGACTTGAAATTAATTTATCAATGCAATGTAAAAAAATGAATTGAAATTAATTTATCAATACAGTGTAAAAAAGGTATTTAGCGCATCGTTTGGTCGAAATTTAATAAGTCATCTATTTGACCAGAGAGTAAACTCAACTTAATCTGAAATTTCACGGGTTGGATCGAGTGCGGGTAAAATTTTAATAGGTCTATAAATGTATATCTATACTCGTTTTTTTACAGATAAAAAGACAGATTCAATGGATGCGGGTCGAAATTTTCAGCTCTAAGACATACCCTTGTGATAATAGCCTTGCACTGCTTTTAGCTTTCCTCAACAAGGCGCTTTTTGTTTTTTGTAAGGCAACTAGCTAGGCACATTCAACTCAATGTGTTCGTGTTTTTATGAGTAATCCTTCCAAGAAAATTCAGTAACAATAAGAAACTGCCTCTCAAGGTTGATGCAGCATAAAAAGACTTATTTTGACAAAGAGCACTGCTAGACCATAACAAGGCTCCTACTTGAAAACCAATTATTGTACATCACAGTGTCAGTATCTCTGATGCACAACTCGGTTACGGAAATACTTCAAATCATTTTTTCATTATATATAAGGAAGTAATATTAATTTGCAGACACAAGCAATAATTTTTTTATAAGAAAATCTCAAATGAAATAATTTATCATCATATTTTGATTTAAGAATTTCAATGACTCGGCCTGAAATATTTAAGTGTCATCTCAAACCTTTTTTAAGAGTTACGTCTAGATATGATTAAAATCGACTACTTCGACTCTAATCTTTTGAATCGGTGATCATTTTGAGTTTTTCATATAAGAGATTTAAATTCGATCTCTTACTCCAAAAAAAAAAGAATTGACTATTTTTAAACGTTCTAAATAGATGGTAAGCTGATTTGCAAAATTTCTGCATATTTCTTTCATATTCATCATGAATAACATTGAAGATTGAAATCAGTTACCAAATTAAGGGAAAGGAGCAATCTGTCAAGGGAATGCTCTACAAAATTAACAATCAATCCGACTACTTAAAATTGTTCCTTTACAAGTATCCATATTAGGCCAATAAAGAATTAAGGGGAAAAAAAGAAGCAAATTAAACTCTCATCCTTCATCAAAGACGCTAGAAAAATTATTGTTGATCATCCATTTCCTCTTGGAGAAGTTCCTCAAGCCACAACTGAGACTTCTCCATCAACTGAGGGCTCAATCTGAACATCAAGACACAGAACTCCATCTGATTGAGGGACCCATCACCATCAAGATCACCTTCCTTCAACATGCTGACAAGCGCATCATCTCCCAAATCCTGCAACCCCAGCATTGCAGCGTTCTTCTTTAAGCTGTCATTGGTGATCACCCCTTTGTCTTTATCCATCAACAGCTCGAACCCATTACAGAGCTCCCTTATTAGACCCTCCCCACCTAGCTTCTCTGCCATTACTGGCAACAGATCCTCGAATTCATCTCTCTTATTGAACCCCGCGGCCATCCTTCTTCTTAATCTTCTTCTTCTCAGATAATTTCTCCTTTGGTTTCCCAATTCCCAGAGAGAAAGTAGTATTTGTAAGTTATGTGCTAATTTCTGTATATATAGATATAAGAATCGTTAAGGAGAAACGAAGGTGAGGAGTGCAGAGAAGGAGGTTCTTCTTGGAAGGAGGGAGGTTGTTGTTAATTAAGATGTTTTCATGGATGACAGCAAAGTAACAGACAGTTAATTGCTGGACGGCTTTGATTCTGTGTTGAGTTTGCAATTACCTCTGTTTCGCAGAAGTTGTTGTTAAGGGTATTTTCCGTCGTTTTGAAAATTTTATTTTCCTTCTGACTTCCCATTGCAATACGGAGGAGAAAGGATTGGTTGATATTGAGGGGTAAAATTGTCCTTAAGAGTTACTTAGGCAATATTTTCTTATTTGGGGGGAGGGAAAGTTGAGCCAAGATGGGAAGGAAATGTGAATGCAACCTCACAAATTTTGTTCGTGTATAGCACAACTTAATAGGAAGTAGTTATGGTATGGGAACATTGACAATTACTCCATGGATGGTGACCAAATTCTCAATTTCTCATATAAAAAAGAAAAAGAAAAAAGAAAAGAAACTACCCTTACTTTTTGTAAGCTTCGTCAGATAGCTTTTCCTTTGTTATGTGCTAACAACCAAAATTGGTTTTCAAAAACTTAAACAGGAAATTACTAGAAAGAAGAATAGAAAATTCAAAAGAAGCAACGTTACACTAAGGGCAATCTTTATTATTACATTTGAGATTTGAATGTTACTTGATGATATTAGTATTTCGTTTTTTAATTTTTTGTCAACAAAAGAAATGGAATTTCATCTTATTAGGTTTGAAAAATCTTTCCTTTATCACATGTCTAATTCCTTTTTTCACATCTGCAAAAGGGAGATTAAACTTGAATCTCTTATATAAAAGGTTAAAAAATAATCACTAAACCAAAAGACCCGTGATTCTTTTGCCTCACACAACCACCACTCCAATTCCCCCTTAGCCCATTCTTTCTGAATTTTTCGGGTCAAACCCCCTCAAACACTTGCAAAAGGATTGGGAGCCATTTGGTCACAGCTGCCAGTTGTGGACCCCTTCCACCGTAAAAGTGACAGTAACTTAGGCCTTACCTAGGGAATAATCCATGTATTGCTACTTTGATGCCAAAGCAGCACCTGTACCTGTCCCTTTGAAGCTAACACGGACCTCAATTTAAGTGTGATGATCAAATCTTATTTTCTCCGTCTTCATGCTGAAAATTTTGATCATGTTGGATCAAAGGTAGCCTAGTAATTGGTATCATTTCATTTTGTTTCCTCTTAATATTCTTAAACGTCGTTTTATTTCTTGGCTTCCTACCAACAATGGTTTGCACTTTGCACACCAAACACACACACAATGTTGGTATGTGATTTCAATTTTCAAGGGTAATATTAATTGTCGTCTATGTGGTGCCTGCAGAATATTGAAACAAGAAACCATATTTTCTGTGAATGCAAATTTTAGTTTAAGAATCATTCGTAAAATTGTGGATCTCTGCATGTGGTTTGCAGGGAAATGTAAGATCTCTTCGTTAATTAGGGAGCAACAGATGTAATGTCCACATGTGTGGACGACCTTTTTTTTTTGGATTGATTTCACATAAAATACATGTAGTTAACTTCGTTTTTCATTTCATATACAAATTGGGTTTTGTGCTTTGTTATGTCGACGGGGATAAAATTGTATTTTTTTTCCGAAAACTAACATTTGTCACCCTTTTGCTAATCTGATTTGTCACAAAATCAAAATCATCTCTAGGCAATGAAATGTCTAAGAGGCTTCAATTGAAATTGTGTATAGGCTATCAAAATTGTACCTTTTTTCTTGTTCTCTGGCCCCTAACAACATTCCATTTCTAGTACTTGGGTGGAATATAGTGTGCATGTACTAAACCTGAGGCTGAAGATAGCCATGTTTGGCTTTCAGAAATAAGAAATGCATTTGGAACATGGGCACTCAAAATTAAGTGGAAATACTTGTGAAGAATCAAACAATTTTTCTTTATCTAGACTTCTCACACCATTATAAAAGGGGATAAAACAAAAATGTTAACAATAGTTCTTGAGTACAGGCAGTCAATCTAAAGAAACAATGATACACAATTAGTAAAGAGAAAGATGAAATTAAACAGAGGAAATACCTACTTAAATTGATTTTTTTATCAGAAATGATCAATTCTTTAGAGAATTCAATGACTGGAAATATTCATAAGGGCATCTTCTGCTATCTGCCATCTTCCAAAGTTACCGTCAATCCATTATGGGAGCATGTTTCTGGTTTGCTAGATGAAGAAGCTCCGCTAGAAGGGCATCGTCTAACCACAAATGCTGGCTGTTTAAGAGTTAGAAGAGTTGCAGTTTCTCTGCCAAGCATGAAAACAGCATTGGACATGGAGGGACGATCACTAGGGTCTTCTTGTACACATAGCAGTCCAACATTTAGACACTTGACAAGCTCATTTGTATTACAAGTTTCTCGTAGAATATGGTCCAACAAATCTAAACCCTAGTCTTCTTTCCACAAATGCCATGCCTGCAAACAAATTTATAATCGAAACTGCTAGTATTTTTTTTTAAAAGAAAAACTGTTAGTATTAAATAGATAACAATCAATATATTATCAGGCAAAGAAAGTTGAACCAACTTACATAGCCTAAAAGGCTTAGAGATTGTTCTGGCTCATAAAATAACGTGTTCCTTTTCCCGCTGATAGTCTAAATTACAACAACACCAAAGCTAAAGACGTCTGACTTGAATGAAAAAAGCCCATCTAATGCATAGTCGAGAGACATATAGCCAGTGAATTGATAAATGTGACTGCATACCCAATACCCCAACAAAGCAGATGTGATACTGAATCCAAACAATCATATAAAACTTACTAAGTTCCAACTACTCTATTTGTGTTTACTGCAGTTTCTTTGGCTCCAAAAATCCTGGCTAGGCCAAAATAAGATATGTTGGGGTTCATCTCCTCATCCAAAAGAATGTTGCTTGTTTTCAAGCCTCTATGAATGATCCTCAACCATCTTGATGAAGATATATAAGCACTCTAGCGATTCCCAAAATGATGTTATAATGCATCTCTTGAACGATTCGAGACCTGTCAATAATAAGACACAATATACTCAGGTTCACCCTAGAACAGGGTCACGTCTTGTCAGAAGTTTTACTATAATCAATCTCTCAAATCTCTCGTTAGAATGTGAGCTCAGTACATAGAGAGTATTTATGAGCAACTTAAGACGCACTAATTAAAGTTTCACCATGCTGCAAAACCACAGTTATTCATGGGCCTAAACCCAAACCATCAAGTAAAAAACCAGACCCAAAACGTGTACAATGCTGAAATTTTCGGGGGTACTGCCCCCTAGCCCCGCCCGCTCATCGGGGAGTAGAACCCCATGATCTTCAAGGGTTCTACAAATCTAGACCCGTGAAATATGCACCAAGTCCAACATCTCTCATTCCAATAACATGCATAGCTTTCGATCTTGCATTTAATATCATGTGTTTTGTTACTGTTGATTAGTCTCTATTAATCATTACGCATGCAACAAAGATTGTTAAAAATATAATGTAAAGACTAACCAAAAATAAAGGAGTCTAAGCTTTTGATGGGCATATATTCATAGAGCAACATCTTTTCCTCTCCTGTAACACAATAATAGCCCAGAAGTCTGACAAGATTCCTATGTTGAAGCTTAGCAATCAAAACAACCTCATTTTTTAATTCCTCTAAGCCTTGTCCAGAACCACTTGAAAGCCTCTTGACAACAATTCCTGTCCTCCTGGAAACTTACCTTGATATCCCATATAACATCCATTGTTAACTGGGAACAAGTTCATAAGGAAGTTTATGTCAAGGAAAGAAGGAGGTTACCTTGTAAACATGCCCAAAACCCCCTTTTCCTAGCTTGTTGGCATTTGAGAAGTTATTAGTAGCAGCTAGTATGGTTTCAAGATCAAAGAAAGGTACATCTATGCCTTCAGCGTTGTCTTGTTTGAATCGACCAAAGTCAATCAAATCTTTGACATGTCTTCCACTGCCATACAAGTGAAGTACTAGGTTTCTTTGAATGCTACCCCCGTTTTCTAAATTAAAAAATGAAGTTTACCACTTAGCAGGTTGCTATTCGATTTTCATTTCATATTGAATTACTCCTAAACTAAAGTAACACTTTTGAAAAAGGAACATTACCTATTCCCTTGGACACTCTTCTTCTTTGCAAATATATATAACTAATGGTGCTTGACAAAACAATTAGGACAGCTACACTAAAAGCTACTGCAATGATCAAAGACAACCGCATCTTTCCTCCTGAAAGTCCATATTGCTGCTTACCATGACCACATTCAGCAAGAAAAAAAAAATAACAATATCATGCTTGATGTAAAATCTTTACTGTCAAGAACTGTACATTGAGACATTTTATTGAAAGACTGCATTGCCAATATAGACTCCAAATATTACGATATGCAATGATGAAAATGCTATATCATTCTGAGAAAAGGTACCTTTTCCTAAAGTTCTAAGGTAAGTCATAATTTAAGTTTACCAAAATACAGCTTTGTTATGTAATTTCCCTCACCATCACTGGTGATAACCTCTTTTTCTTGTAGTGTAAAGACATGAAGGGAAGTACAACAATATAATATATTCAATCCAAGGGAGATAGTACTTTGAATTTGATCACGAATATTTGGAGGTTGAAGCAAGTGAAGTGTGAATATTTAATGGAAGTATTTAGTTATTTTACTTGCCTATCGACAAAAATGTAACTCTGCTAATGGAATTTGATAGAAAATCCGGCGAGAAAGTTGATTGCTGCGTTTAGATAGTTTAAGGACTCTAAGCACCAAATTGATGGTTTGAAGAATTAAATGCTACGAGTCTTTAGTTCAGAGACCAACGGTAAAATAATTTCAAAACATATTTTATATATATATATATATATATATAGACACATTTATTTCTTAATGGAAAGTCTTACATAGTTTTTTTCTCACTTAAATGTATTTGACCGTAACACTTTAAATGTCTTTTATTGCTAATATTGAATAATAGTCATTATGTTACCACATAAATATGTCTTTTATTGTTCTTTTTGAGTAACTTTTACCTCTTCTTTTTTTAATTTCTTGCATGAATTTTTTGTTTAAAGGTTTGCCACTGTATGGGCGCATAAAACTTTCCACATCAGGTGGAAGGGCAGAATCTCCATAGTTTTTTAATTTCTTACATTCTTAGTTTTTTCCGTATGTGTGTTTCATGCATATATAAAGAAAGAAGACTCGCGCTTTCCAAGATGCAAAATCTCCATAAGAGGGGAAAAAAAAAAAAAAAAAAAAACTATTCTCTCTATTGATACCGATTCTATAACAAAATGTTTACTTTTAAGATTTTATTAATAGCATGTCATTTCAGTCTATTCATCAACAATCTTCTTCCTTTTCTATATAATAAAATATTTCATTTAGTGTATTCCAAATCATTAATTTGGAAATTTTTCCTTTGCTTTGCAAGGTTCTTTGTGGATTTTGATTTAATCTCTTTTGTGTTTTTTTTTTTTTTTTTGGTTTGTGAGGCTCTTTGTAAAGTTTTTTGTTGAAGCAATGCGTAGTGTCTTCCAAATCATTTCAATATAATTCTACCTTTCTACTATTTTTGTTTTTCAATTTTTTATTTACTGCCATTAGTTCTTATAAATCGAAAATAAATGTTCTTTATATGATTATTTATGTCAAGAAAAATTGCCCCACATTATCAGGTTAGTCTACACAAAATTATGTCTTGATATGTTTCTTTATATTCTTTTTCTACTGGTCATGTATTTATTTTACTTACTTTTTTTAAGGAAATTTGTATAACATTTACTTATCAATAAGATATTTTGGGTATTTTAAAAAATACATATATATATTTAACCAAAAGTTTTTAGTGTATGGTTTGATAGTGTTTTATTAAAATATTAGTTGCTTATCTAATTCCTATATTATTAACTAAACAAAAGTGTTTTTGACATTTTATTTAAGTCATGGAAAAATTTATCAAAAAGTGAATAGACTAATTTAGAGAATATGTTTGAATCTTATTACTTTTTTAAAAAGTTATTTGAAATGAAATATATAGTAAATATAAAAGAAAAACGAACATATGCATAGCACGGGTATATAATTAACCAAATTTAATTTTTTATTAAAGCGATATTATATACAAATAGTACAACAATTGATTTGATTACAAAATAAATATATACGATTTCATTACTTTTACAGAAACTCATGATACTACCATAACTCATTTAAACAGAAATAAATAACCAATATAAAATTATACAAATAACCGATATTGAAGCGATGCAAATGTAATCTTTTGCATCCTCTACTACACCGATAATTATCAAATAAGATAAAAAAATAACTATGCCCTAATTATTCTTAAGACCTCTAATTTTCACGTGCTTCTTACGCAAATTAAACTTAGTATTATTAACCATTTAAAAACAAATACTAACATAAAAAAAACTACATTATTTTAAATTTACAACATTAGTTCTTCTGTTAAATAAAAATGAACCAACATTATCATTCTGAACATTTTACAATGATACAATCATTAATATATTTTCATATTATATTATTATCAAGGTAAATAATAAATTCTTCATAGAATTTCTATTATAATTATAAATCAAGATGTTAATATCTTAAACGACGCCGTCTATTCCTACTGGCAACATAAACGGTCGCTTTGCGAGTTGATTAACTTATTGGACAAGTTTCATGGAATGATTTTGATATCATCATTGATTCGTTTATTACGATCAAAGCAGACCCGACTACCCGACGACAAGAAAACCGGCAATTCGATCCGGTTCGAAACGGCAAAGCCCACCTCAAAGCACGGTAGAAGAGTCCATTCCTCGAGAGGCATAAAGCAAACACTTCGGCTCCCCAGTAGCTCCAATTCGAGAGATCCCCAAAAGGGAGGTCTCTCTTTTCGCTCCATTCAAAAATAGAAAAAGAAAAAGGAAAAGAAAAACAGAGAAGTGAAAGAGTTTCTGTATTAGGGTTTTAGGTTTTAGGCAAAGGAGAAGGGAGGCAAGCCATGTCAGGTCTCCATCGATCTTCAAGCGCTCCGTCGAAGAACGGCGGTCTCCCTCCTCAGGAGCTACTCGATGATCTTTGCAGGTCTCCTACACTCTTTTTACTTCTTTCATTTACTCCTGTTTGGTTGCCGAGAAAAAGAAAAAGAAAATTTTGCAGTTTGCTCATCTTTTCCTTATTTTTTTTCTGTTTAATTTACTTCGAGTACCGAGCAAGCAGATAATGGATGTTTGGTCTTCATTTATTATCTGTATATTTGCCGCGTTGGTTAAGATTTATGAGACTCTCAGTATCTCAATATAAGGATTTTTTGTATTGGTTATTGAAGTTGTACTTTGTCTAGTGGTAAATTAAGAGGGGCATGCCCGTGAAATTTGCTAAAACTTGCGGATTGAGGATAGTTACTTCGGATGATTAATTGTTCGGTTTTCAAGGAAATGATGGAAAGAAAAATGATAAAAGAAAAGTAGATATTTGAGTAGCTTTAGTTATTGAGGTGTATGTTAGCTTTTAAGCTGAAACATCATCATTGTAGCCCCGACTTGGGAGAAAGGGGTTTGATTTGATATTGGTTTCTATGAATTTTAGTTTGGATTCCTTAAGTGCTATCTGTAGGTTGCTAGAAGGATGTCAAGTTGAACTTTTGGAGGTGACATGGTACATGAATGTTAAGGCAAGGATACTTCACCTTAAGACTGGTTAAAGTCATGGTGAGAGTGACAGAAAGCTGAATTAGCAGCTTACACTTTGGTAGTTTAGTATTATAACCTGTAGGGAATCTATCACATGGTTATGATGCTCTCATGCTCATGTTTAAATTTTTAATATTGATCATTCATGGTACACCCAATTAATCTAAGTTAAATGTATGGAGTGACAGGAGCATGGGCTTGTTATATTGGTTGTAGACATTGTTGTCAATTATTGGATATACACTGTCTTTTGCAGTGAATACGGTTTAGAATTCTTGGCCATGCGTTTAGAAATCAACATGTAAGTATGTAACTGCTGCTGCTTGCTCCCAGTTGTGGTTAGTGTCTCTGCATTAAAGTAGAGTAATCTCATTTTATCACGGTATTAAACTTCCTTTTATTTGATAAGTCGTGGTATTGAATTTCCTGATCATTATTCTTTTCCTTTGGTTTCTTAGCAATTTAAATACTGGATTTCTTTTCTTTTCTTTTCTTTTTTGTCTTTCTTTGTCCATTAAGTCATGAAACCAAACAACATTACAAGGAAACAAGTCAATAAATGCTTTTCCCCAAGTGCTGGTTCCCTGCTGGGAGTATTACTTTGTAAAGGTGCAACAAACTGGATAGATTGTGGTGCTTTTTTTCCTCTGTAATTATAGGAGTTATCATCTCTCATTATGACATGCTATCATGGCATTGGCAATTTAACAATTCGAAGCACTGCTTTACAGTTATTGTTGTGACAACTTTTTCTTTTGTTTTCCTCATTTGATCCTAATTGCCTCATTTCTTTTCCTGATGTACACTCCTTTTTTTCTGAATCTTTTTTTCCCCTCTGTTGCAGTCGGTTTGTTTTAAATGTGCCAAAAGAAGACCAACAATCATTTGAAAGAATTCTATTTCTTGTGGAGTATGCACATTGGTTCTATGAGGATAATGCAGTAGAAAAAAATCCATCACTGAAGTCATTCACTCTGAAGGAGTTCACTTCCTTAAGTATCCTTTGCAGTATATTTTTTGTTTGTATTATTATATTTTCTAATAAGATTATTATTCACTACCCTGCTGTTGATTTGTACAAATGGTGTTGATTCCATCGATGGTCTCATTGTATCATATTTTTCAACCAGTTTTCAATGGAAAGTGTTGCCAGTTCTATTAAGGCTTTTCGAGATTGATATATGCATAGTTATCAGCTCCTAATTGATCATTTTTTTTGGGGGGGGGGGGGGGGGGGGGGGAGGGGGGATATAATGGGCTCAATGATTGAACATTTGAAATTAGGGACAGGAGTTGGATCAACACTGTAGACTGGTTTAATTAGAATCACATGCTCCCACTTATTTTGGTTCCATTATGAATGACATCAATCATATATCATCGTGCCGCTTTATACCTTTCTAAACCCATCAAATTATCTATGTTGGCAATTAGTTATGCACATTTAGTAACTTAATGAAGTCTATGTGGACTTAAGATATCTTAGTCTTACCATAAGAAATTAGATATTAACTCAACATCATCGGCATCCATGTCACAGTCATTGTAATTGAATTCTCAACCTTTTGGCTTCACTCATGGTTTTTACTAGATAAGAAATAAAATTTACTAAGTTGTTAAACTCTTATCTGGTAAATCAAGAGCTTGACAATGTGGTACTTGATGGGACAAAAGTACAAATTGTTGTTAGCTTGAACTAGGAAGGAGCTCTTTATATTCAAATTGTTTGAAGGTAGTTGAAATAGGACAGCATATCGAATGTGATCAGGTGTTACTCTGCCCATTTTCGTTATACTTGAAATACATAAATTAAGAGAAGCATCGAGGATGGATTTTGATCAAAGTGGGGGAATTTGACTCATTCTCTTGGTTTCGACACTTGTAGATTGTACTGCCCCCTCTTTTCCTCTTCATGATGTTGTGTTTTTGTTTCTTTTCAACATCTTTTCCCATTTATCCTTGTTTACCTTAATGTATTGCAGTGTTCAACAGTTGTGATGTTTTGAAACCTTATGTTGCTCATATTGATGACATATTTAAGGATTTCACTTCTTACAAGGTTCGAGTTCCCGTAACTGGGGCAATCATCTTGGATGAAACTTATGAACGGGTAAGGCGTGTGTAAAATTTAAGTGAGAAACATTCCATATGTAAACGTTTATTTTGATAGTTTCTTTTTTCTTCATGGCTCATAGACATTTTAGACTTGATGATCACTTGATAGTTATTACACTTCGCGTTTGCACAATCATCTTTTGTTTTGAGCATGAATGCCTGTTTACATTCTTGGTCAATTAGGATTTTCCTTAACTCGCATGCTTCATCATCCCCTTGGTATGAGTGGCTGCAGAAACCTTTGGACACCCACTTCTCATAGTCATTCTGATTGATTAGATTAACTCAAAGGAAAACTAGAAGAAATAATATATGATATTGGGGTGATTCTTTAGTTCAGTGAAATCTGGAAAGATAAAGCATAATTGCTAATGCAACCATATCAAATGTTGATGATATGCTGAATATTTTGAATGACATAAATTTTTAAGGTAACAGAGATTTCAATGAAGATAAAAGGGGAATTTACAAAGATATAAGGAAGAAAGTTGTAAGAATGGTAATGCTTTGTGAAATTTTTTCTGAAAGGAAGCGGTTAATCCAGATTTGTGAGTTAGAATATCATAAATTATGGCGCAAATTAATTTTTAATAGATACTAATACCACACATTTTATTTTCCCAACAATATGTGCGGCTTTATATTAATATATAGTTAAGAGGACAACCATTGACTCCTTTAAGAGCTACTAGTAGCATGTGTCTTGTGACCTTCCTCTCCAATTTTGTGACCTTTCAAGGAAATTTAATATTGTATACCTGTACTTCTCATGTTCATTCAGCAGCATGTTTTCTATGTAGTTGACCTTCAATGATGGCTTCCCGATATAGTATAAGATCTCAAGTTTAATTTAGATAACAATGTCAGAAATATCAACATATTGCATTAAGATTGAGTTTCCTTTTTATGAACATTTTTTATATTATATTTCATGCTTGATTTGTGCAAATAACAGTGTGTGCTAGTGAAGGGATGGAAAGGGACAAGCTGGAGTTTTCCACGGGGGAAGAAGAACAAGGATGAGGAAGACCATGCATGTGCAATCCGAGAGGTAAGCTTGATGCTCATGGACTTTTCTGGCTGTTTCTGCGTATCTAATTCAAAAAAAATTTTGGCCTTTTCTTTGAATGCAAACAAGCGGTTTACTAGTTTCTGCAGGCTTAAGCTGGCAGGCACATACTGATGTAAGTGTATTGTTAGCCAATTTTGTGTAGGGAGTAGAAAATTGATTTTTTGAATGAAAGTGGCGAATGATGATTCTGTAATTGCGTTAATGAATGGCTTGCATGGTAGGTATGTTATTAGAAAATTTCAATATTTTGAGATAAGAATGATCAGCTCTACCAGCTGATAAAGAATGCTTCATTTGATATGGTCGGGGATTTCGAAACTCCCACAAGAATGACCTTCCTTTCCTCTTTGAAGTGAAAAGATGAAGGAAGCAAGATAGATAGTGTATAGTTCGTGAATGAGATATCTATGTGGCCCTTTACTAGGAAACAAGGTCAATAATCTCTCTATCAAACCGGAATTTGGAATTTCATCTTGGAAACAATCCACGCTGCTCCGTGAATGTATGGACTGTAGTATTGTAGTCTTGTGGGGATAGGCTCCTCCAGATAGCTTAATTGGATTGATGGGTTGTGTTATTCGACTTTTAACCTTACCTGAGTAGAAAATGTTTCTATTCTGGCACTTGAAACTTGAAAATATGTTCCATATATGACACATCTCTTGTTGATAGATAAAAGTGTCATTTAGTTGATTCTTGGTGAGAGGCATTAAACAAATACAAGAAGCCAATTTGTGGCTAAATATCTTCCTATGGGGAAACACAATAGATAGGTATTAACAGATGCTGCCTGTTTCTGATTGAAAGTTTATAGGTAACGTGAACCATTATTTATTTGTGTATCTATTTTCTATGGAAATGACAGGTCCTGGAGGAAACAGGTTTTGATGTTTCGAATCTTCTTAAGAAAGATGAATACATTGAAGAGATATTTGGACAGCAGCGAGTGCGGCTCTACATAATTGCTGGTGTGAAGGATGATACTTCCTTTGCCCCACTTACAAAAAAGGAGATCAGTGTATGTAATTATTTTCTAGATAAATTCAATTTTCAGGTTTCCGTTCTCGTTCCCATAGAACTTTACGTTTTTTTTTTATTTAAAGGTAAATATTATTCTAACAGACTCATTTCTGACCTCAAAAAAGTGCTGCTTATACCGTGTTTGTAAAACTGTTGCTCTGTAAGTTTGTGATTTAGCATGCTCATTTATTTGAAGTTTTGACTTTATATTTGAGATACTTTTATGGGTATAGTTACTCTCCATCTTCAAAACATATTGCATCAAGTTTGGTCCATCAAAAAATTTATCATTGGGTTTGCGAAGTCTTTTCTTTTGAAATTAAGAGACACTGGTCTGTTTTGATGTATCAGATGATTTTTGCAGCATTTTTGCTCTCAATTGATTATTGTTGTGAATAATTATATAATATATAGTGGAGAGTGGCCCTCCTCCATCCCATGTATTCCCTCAATGACTAGCAAAGGCGGATTAAGGATATAGGTATTATGTGCCCGATTGGTACACCAAATTAAAAGACGATAAAATGAGATAATCAATCTTACATTTGATACAAAAATTTAACATAAAAATGATTTTATTTCACTAATTTAAAAAATTGATTCGTCTTATCTTCCAATTAATCTGGTGTACCAAACGGGCACTGTAAGTCTAAGAATAGAATTTTTAAAATTTGGATCCAGAGTGAGTTAAAAAATCTTAGTAGGATAGGCTGCAATACGTTGGGTCTTTCAACCTAGTGCTATTTGTATTCTTTTCCTTATCTTGGTTTTTCCGGTGTACAATTTCCACTGATTTTTATTCATCAAAGTGATAGATATTTAATCCTAGTACCTCTTTAGAAGCTCTAATATTGAGCACTTGCCTTCTCTTATGTGTTTGCAGGAAATTGCATGGCATCAGCTTGATGAACTTCAGCCAGCAAGTGATGACGTGATATCTCGTGGGATCACTGGCATCAAGCTTTACATGGTGGCCCCTTTTTTGGCGTGAGTAATTTGCTCTTTACTGTTGATTATTTCTTCAAACAGTTTGTATGTTTTCCTAATTTGTAATAAAATATGATGCCTTTATGCAGATCTTTGAAATCGTGGATTTCAGCACATCAGCCCTCCATAACTCGAAAACTTGATAAGCCTCTCAGAGGTCTCTCCTACCCCTTCCCCATGGAAGTCTACTAAGAGCCTTAGCCTCTTAGTAGATTCCATTTATTCATCACTTTTATTATAAATTATGCAATCAAATCCAAAATGTGAAAAAACATTGTAAAGGATTCAATGAGAACTACACTTTCTTCATTGGGAAAAGAAGAATTGCACTTGATTAAGTAGTGGCAAGGATGATGTTTGTTTTTTTTTTTTTTTTTTTTTTGCTGAAGCATGAAAAAAGAAATGCCACTAACAACAAAATGTAGCAACAAATAGAATGTATTAGAAACAAGTGGATAAATTAGAGCTGTATTTGCCATTTATTCACACTGTATTGTATTTTTCTTGTATACTGCTACTGCTGCTGATGAGTTTCTTTTTTTGCCTCGTCAAGGAATCTCTGTGTGGAAAGCAAAGAACAGCTCTATAGGAAGTGGCACAGTGATAATGGAGAGCCAATTTACCAAACCTGGATCTGATCACCCTCCTGACACAGGCCCTGGCAAGAGTTTCAGAAACTTTAGATTTAATACGGCCACAATCTTACAAGCAATGGAAGCTGGTTTTTCTGCTTAAAAGATCAAACTCAATTTCTTCGGAAAGTGTTCCATGTTCACATAGCTGCTGTAGTTGTTAGCATTTCACTTGTAATATTAAACAGCATTAATTGGGTCAAAGTGCAAAGTCAGTAGTTGTACCAGTTGTATATTGTTGTTTGTGTCAGTTCTTCCGGTTTGGGTTTTTGTATGTTTTGTAGTTTGTACAGTAACCCATTTGTGTCCTTGTGCATCTGTCTATGATAGAGTGAAACAGGAGTATACCGTACAGGCCCTTTGCGCGTGCACATCCAATTTACTTGGAACTGGTTCTTGTCGTTTTTCCCATGGTTGGGCTGTGATTTTTAGTTGTTGTTTGAGACGCTATTATTAATTGATGCGGATGACTTGTTGTAGTGCCCCTTCTATGTTTTTTGATGGTCAGTTCGTACTACATTTCTCAGGACCAATGAGGTGTCTTAAAGAACCTAGAGACTAGTAATGGGTTTGGTCCATGGTGGATCAACGAAGTAGTGCTAAAGTTTTCTTCTACTTTTTTTATAAATCCTGAGGATCGAATTCTAATATTTTATATGGAAGAATCGGGGATGACTGTTTAGCCAAGAGACCTGGTTCAGTGTTCGAAGTTTTGCTTTTGCATGTCCATCTTCCTGTTCCGGACCAACAAAAGGTCTTTGCCTATCTTGGCATCTGGTGCTAATGTTTTGTAGCTAGAGGAGGCCAAGACAATTTTTTTTCCAGAAAATCATGCTCGCGTGTAGCTTGTGTTGTTTTAACATAATTTGCTTTTAGATTAATGTAGTTTTTAACATGGATTTTATATTCTACGACAGAAGATATGCTTTAAAAGAGTTGTATGTGAGTATCATTAAGTGGTTTCAAATGTTTTGGAGTTGACGTGAGTTAGTTTTATATGTTACTGTATTCTTTCTGTTTATGTGTATGTTATTTTTTGTATTCTTTCTGTGTATGTGTATGTTATTTTTTTAATAAACTTAAAAAAAAAAAAAAAAAAACTACCACAAATAAAAACTACTATAACATTAAATTGCTTGTGGCTCAAATTCTTCGCATCTAATTTTTTTAATATGGCGCACACATTATTCCTTGTAAAAGCAAAAGAGAATGAAAAGAAGAAGGCAACACAAAAATTCTCTACATGGCCTGTTTGCCACTATAGAGCATTTTATGGTTGGGACCCATGCACGTGAAATTGTTATGTTGATAGCTACTGAAAATTATGGGCCGTGCGTAAATATTTCACGTTTGATTTGGCCATTTGGGTGCCCTACCAGCAAGAGTGCAGACTTTTTAGAGTGGGAGTAGTGGTCCAATAATACTGAATATTGGAAAATTTGAAAACGTCTCTTCGGCATTAATTGCTTATGATCATGTTGGGATTCTCAAGTCTCCAAAATTATTCAAAATTCAAACTCTTATGCTGGTTAATTTTCAACATTCAACATGTGTGCTTTTAAATCTAACCGTTGCTACTTTGCGGCTATGTGAGGATTAACATTTCAAAATGTCACATTCAAATATTTATTTATCAACTTTGCACTCTATCAACCAAAATATGTGAAAGGTAATGTACCAAAAAAAACAAAATTTTTTTAAAAAAAAGTCTTTAACGAAAATATTAGATGATTTAGTTTGATAATGCGTAGCTATCAAATATCAATAGGTATAGATCTTACACTGAAGTTAGTAGTAGTGATATTTCCCACAATTGGGAAGAGGAGGGAGTCAAATAGAGCGGCCGCCGACCGACAAAGAAGGATTGCAAGCCAAGTGATCGAAGTGGCCTGCTGATGGTACGTGGCAATACACTCCCCCTTCCAACTTTGTAGAAGCAAAATTGAACTTTAAAGTCGGTGACATTCACACTAATCATTGCTTTTTCTTGATAAGACATGGAATGGCAAGCTCACTTCAATTGGTTAGGCCACTGTGCTATGAATATGGTCGGCTTCTCAGTTTTATCTATGCTGTGTTTGTTTATTTACTTCTAACTGAAATGTTGGACAATTTTTTTTTTTGGGTAAAGTGATAGAGGAAATTTCCTAAAACATTATAATGCAAGGTTTTTAATTTTAATTTTAATTTTTTTAAAATAATTAATTAATAAAATAAAAAATCAATAGTATTTATATCGTTTCAAAACAAAAAAAAATATATGACCCAATAGAAAAGAGTATTTTTTTTTCGATGATTCAAATGAAATGTTCGTAGTATATCTCAAAAAGAAAAGTGTATACCTCAATCCTGAAGCATACACCTTTAAGGATCAACACTTTTTTTAGGTACTAAATGTTGTTTTTGGATTGCCTCGTCTTGGGTGCACCCTGATATGTACTTGGACTATATTTTTGTAAAACATTAATTATCAATAGTTATTATCATTTTTATTGTTATTATCGATTTTTCTTAAAAAATTGTTGAGCTTAAAATTTAATGTTGAGTGCTTAAGAATCATTCATATTTAAAGTTTAAATTTGTGAATTTTAGATCAAATAATTGTACATATGTTTTTTTTTTAATTATTTTGATCACCTATAAAACTTACAAATTCCCCTTCTTTTTCTTTTTTTAATGTGAAACTATTGTTGAGCAAACCTCAAAAATGATGATCTTCTTCTTAATTTAGGCTCTCGCCCAAGTTTTGTGGTGGGAGCTCGTAAACCCAAACATGGTGACATAAACCATTGGGGGCGTATTGGGCAATTACCAAAAAAATCTTAATTTAGCCTCATCATCTCTCTACTTGGTGTAAAAATGAGGTATTAGCAACCAAAATCTGACTGTCTTGATAAGAGAAAAAAAAAAAATCATGAGCATGTTGTTCCTTCAATCCTTCCTGTTCTTCATGATTAATTTCAAATAAAGCTTTTTCTAATTGGACAATTTCACATTGGCTCATTAGTTTAAGAAAACCACTCGATTAAACCTGTATTCTTTCAAGAAGTGATATAGAAATGGATCTATAGATTAGCATTATCTATCGGGCGGACAAAGCTTGGTAGTGATTAGAACGTGCATTAACTAATTAATGGTATATCGAAAATTGCGATAAAGGGTAAAATAAATAAATAAATAAAAGATTTTATTAGGTTATAATTTGAGCAACGTATCATAAAATAGGCCATGAACTATAAAGAGAATAAAAAGGAACATGTACTTTCACTAAAAAACAAAAGGCATTTATGAAGAGGTTTTCTGAGAGGTAGCTGAAAGTCATCTGCGATGGAATCCCGTTGCACTTAATCTCATTGGAAAATTCTCATCAGCAACTAGTATCTACTAGTGGTTGATGTTTTTCACCAAAATATAACAACAAAAAAATAATATTTTAATATTTTTTAGCAATGAGAATCTCATCGCTGAATGTTTATGCCATCAACAAGAGGATACCCCTCGTTGATACCATGCAGATTAAGTTTTTATGTGGAAACATTAGCGACATGATTAGGTTCCCCTCGCATATAGCTTAAGCATTCAGTGAGTGGATTCTCGTCGACGATGTTATGTTCCAAAACCAGTGAATGGATCTGCGAGGGGATACTCATCGCAAATAATTCATTAGGTTTTTTATTATTTCCTAAAATGTCTTAAAAAAATAAAAAATTTCTACTCAATTTTCTGCAATAAAATTTTTTCTGCTAATAATGTATTTTCTGCTCAATTTCCTGCTAATAATATATTGAATTTACATTCAAAATTGTATTTGATTATATCAATACGAAGTGAACAAATTCTAATTATAGTAAAAATTACAATAACATATACAATATCTAAATATAATAATAATAAACATAGAGTGTTATAATATTTCAAATAAAAATTGCTAAGGATCCCATGATCACCGCCACACAAAGGATCCTCATCGTCCCCAGCATCGTCCTCCTTGGCATCATTGAGATAAGTCTGAAACAAAAAGTAAGCATTATTAGTATTATTGAATAAAAAACTAAAAAAGTTAATTTGAAAGCATTTTGGTAGAAAACCGCTAAGTTATTTACATTTTTAGACCGAAATCATCCGGGTTTATAACCCGTGATCCAAAATAGATTTCATTTGTTCACACTAGTCACATTCTACCAAACAGATATTACAATACCCCGTCTCGTCCATTAGACAAGTATTTTATTCTTTTGACCTTAAAATTGTTAAGTTGTCTACGTTTTTAGATCAAAACCCCCGGGCTTGTAACCTGTGATCCAAAATGGATTCTGTTTGTTCCCACTAGTCACATTCTACCAAACGGATATGACAGTAACCCTATCTCATCTGTTAGACAAGTATTTTACTCTTTTGACCTTAAAACCGCTAAATTATCTACGTTTTTAGACCGTAACCCCACAAATTTGTAACCCGTGATCCAAAATGGATTCCTTTTGTTCTCACTAGTCTCATTCTACCAAACGGACATAACAACAACCCCGCCTCGTCCGTTTAAACAAGTATTTTACTCTTTTGACATTAAAACCGCTAAGTTATCCATGTTTTTAAACCGAAACCCCTTGGGTTTGTAACCCAGGATCCAAAATAGAGTATGTTTGTTCCCATTAGTCACATTCTACCAAACGGACTTTACAGTAACCCCGACTCATCCGTTAGACAAGTATTTTAATATTTTGACCTTAAAACCACTAAGTTATCTACATTTTTAGATTGAAGCCCCTCGGGTTTGTAATCTGTGATCCAAAATGGATTCTGTTTGTTCTCGCTAGTCGCTTTCTACCAAACGGACGTGATGGTAACCCTCCGTTAGACAAGTATTTTTCTCTTTTGACCTTAAAATCACTAAGTTATAAACTATTTTATCTTAAAACCGCTAACTTCAACTACTAAGTTACTTATAAAAAAACTTAAGCCATTAAGTTATGAACATAAGAAAGTTAACAAATGAGTGTGTGTTTACTTACATCTATTTAGGGTGGTGGTTGAGGTCCGATATCTGAAGGACTGATGCTCAAATCACATGTGAATCATAGTCCTCTCCATTGCCTGATTCATGTTCTCTTGAATATTCAAGTTCACATAGTTCTGTTGGGACTCGGTAAATTATGGTTATGATTGATTGAATGTCGAGGTAAGAGTGGGCCACGAAGAGCATCCAGATGTGGATCCTCGCCTAGTTTGAGGGTCCAACTAGTTGTCGTATCTATAATTCCTCCCCTTACTCGATCCATCGCAGCACCTTGTATGGTATGTGTATGTCCTTTTGCTTCTTATTACCCACTTGTTTAGGTTGAAATCGATCATGGCCACACACGTAACAGTTTCTCTTCTCCTTGTCATCCTTGTAGTACAACATACAATCATTTGGGCATGCATTTATCTTCTCATACCTAAGTCCTAACCCCTTTACCATCTTCTTTGACTAGTAAAAGTTTCTAGGCAACTTCTCATACCCAAGTCATACCCCATTTACATGTTTTTATTTAATAACTATGTTCTTTCTATTCACTAATAGGTGGAGGTTCCTAGCCTATTCAAGAATGTGTGATCCATATTGTAGTTAGTTTTTCTGGTTTTGTTTGTTTCAAGTAAATTTCGCAAGCATCTCCCCTTAGTTCTCCAAGTGCACAACTTAAATTCGGAGCTATCTCCCCAAGGAGATAACCCCGAATTCAGTATGTACCTGGAGAATAGAGAGGAGATGCTACCGAAATTTACTCGAAACAAAACAAGTATGGAAAAACTAACTGCAATATGGATCACATATTCCTAACCTGTCCACACTGGACAATCCAAAGATTATTCGAACACAAGCACTCTCATTGCAAACATATTAATTTGTAAGCAACAATAACATTTGCAACGCTCAATAATATCTAAACGAACTATCTAAAGGTAAAACATAAATTATAAGATTTCAAGTGCTAAAGAAACCTTTGGTAATTCAACCAATCCAATCTTACATACTAATATAGTAATATACTTGAAGTATCGTTCTCTTTTAGATGATATCTAACTAACATACTAAAACACTAACATCTAATACACTAACCTAAAAACTAACATTCAAACAAACTAACTACATACTAACACACTAACATACTTGCTAAATAACATATTAACACACTAACATACAAACTAACTAGCTCACACACCCACACACCCACCCACACTCACACACCCACCCACACTCACACATACACCTACCCCCATGCGCACGCACACACACACTAATAAGCCAAGCATTTAAAATATTTCTAAGTCAATCTCATCAAATCATACCTGAAAACATATAATATATATATCACATAATTAGTATAGTAAAACTCAAATTAGCATTTCAATAGCTTGTAACATAGCTAGTACATTTAGTAAAATCAAGTGCTACAAACGTACCTAACTAGTGGAGGATGCAAGCTAAAGCTCAAAAGGCACCTGAGGGTAAAATTGGGAGTGATGAAACCTAGCAAGAAAATAAGAGACAAACATTCTTTTAAGAACCCAAATTAATCCAAATCCCAAAAGAAGATGAAATCTTGCAACAAACGAAGATGTAAACACTCTTTAAATAAAAAGTAAATTAAGTATGCGTGTTTTAAATCAATATCAAAGATAACAAATTCATCCAACTAGAATTATAGTACTTGAACTCATTTTTTTTTAATAAATAAACTTCTCTAATTCTTTTATTTCTTTTTTTAAAAATTAAATAAAATAAGAAAATATTCTAAAAATATTTGCTAGAGTTTCCTCTGTTTTTCGAACATTCCAAAATTTTCAATAGCTAATAACATGCATAACAGTTACAAATAAAATATACCAACACAAACACCAATTCAATTTGCCCATCCTCCTCGATCTCATATCCATCAATTAACCAACACAATTTTATACCCAATCCGCAAAATTTCAAAAATCTAAAAAATATAAGTTTTTTTTTTCATACATGTGTAGAACCTTAAACTAAATATAAACATTAATTTGTTTTTTTCAACACCAATTATATCTAATATTTGATATCATACCAAACAATAAGAGAAAAACATATATATTATATGCTAAGAGGTACAAAACCAAGGCTAAATAGTCCCATATATTAGAATCTTGCCCTTGAATTTAAACTTCCACATATTAGAATCTTGTCCATGAATCTAAACTTCCATATATCCATCTTTCTTATCTCATATATGCCCGTCGCTAATATATGTAATTCAAATTTGACTTTTTATTATACTTTAAACATTAAATTTATTTTCATCTTCCATTTAAACAAGGTAATTACATTTTTCTTTTATTCTTTTATTTTTTTTAATTATAACATATGAAACAGAGGTTAATCACCCCATATTACTTTAATTACTTTTTTATTATCTTTTATTTTATTAACAATTATTTAATTTAAGTTTTTTATAACTCTCAAACACATCGTTAAACTTTAGTAAATTAAAATGTCTTATCCACATGGTGTTAATAAGCCATTTTGGCTTTATTAACTTATTTAGAAGTATGCTTATGACAATTTGAAGAGCTACATTTCAATTTCTAATGTTGATAGTTGGTTCTCTTAGGAGCTCTCTAGGCATCTAGAAACCGCTCGATCATAGTTTGGATTTTAGGTGGCTATGGTCAATATAAGTAAAGCCAATTGCACTGTCTTGCTGGCTTGGCTCATTTCGATTTGGAAAAAAATAACTAAAGCAAGTATTTTAAGAAAACCCACTTTCGTTTTCACTTTTTTACTTTGTATGCTTTTAGTGAAAACGGTCACTCACTTAACGTGAGGTCCTTTTATGGTTGGCTCCCATGTGCTTGATTCGGATTTGCACTTTGCATAGCTGGATGACCGACCAATGACAAATTTTTGTCTGTGATTTTTGGGCCCACAAAATATGTTCCTTATTGGAATTATGGGGTCACTTAAGATAAGAACACAAGGCATAGGCATTGATGGGATGGGAGAGTTAAAAAGGGTTTTGTAAATGAACTAAAATTTGAAAAATAGTTTTTTAATAAATTGAAAAAATGTACTCCGGATCAGTTTTTATTGTTGTTTAATTTAATATTAAATAATTTTTAATTTTGTTGTTATTTTACTAAAAGTTAATTGAAAATCAATTTTGTAAACCATAAATCGAAATTAATGCTAAGTCAAAAGCTACCTAATCAAAGTATCATTTGAGAGTATTAAATGATTTATGTTTTTTATAAATAAAAGTTAAATCAAAATCTTTAAAAAGATTATTTATGAAAAAATTCTAAAATTAAAAATATTTTTTAAATATAAATTTCACTATAGTTTCATTAATAGTCAAAACTTTTTAATTTCATTATTGTGGAGTGTGGATAATCAACTTTCTTATAATTACCCCCTCTAACCCCTATTTTCGATCCGAAAACAAAAACTCGATGTTACTCATCCATTTGTTTTGTTATAAAATAATTTACATTGTAATTAATTTTACATTGTAAAATCTTTTTTTATGAAAAATGTGTACTTTTTTTCTATTGTTTGACTACACAATTGAAAATGACATTGGAAATAGATTTTTTTTTTTACATTCTACTGTTTGGAGTCATGGGACAAATGCTTAATTGAAAATAAATTAGTATTTTTAGGAGCAATAATACACTCTGCAATAAAATTGTTTTTGTCCTCTATATATCAAATAAATTAAATATTAAGTTGATAGTTAATACATTATTTTGTTTTACTTAAAAAATGTTAATACATTATTAACTATTAATATGTATAAACATTAGGAAAGGATATAAGCTTGTATATTTGCATGGCTGTGAGAACAAAGATGTGTGTATAATACTTTTTCATGTAAAAATGTTTTCTTTTAGAAAAAATAGAATGGAAATTAAATAACTATTTAATAAACTAATAGAAACATACTAAAAGTTTACAAAATTAAATCAATAAAGCAAAAGGAAATATAATTGAGATTGCCAATAATAATACATCGGCTAAATAGGTATTTTCGTTCTGGAGGTTTGCCCCAGCAAGTGTGGAATTCAACAGTCTCTTAAAAGTTTAACCAAGGACTTTCTTTTTGTTAGAACAGTCAAAAGAGAGAGCAAATGCTAGGTTATGTTGGGATACTCTTTTCAAAAAAAGTTTTTGGTTTTCAAACACAAAAAACAATTTTCAAGATTTAATTGGTTGTTTGGTTATTAGTATTCAAACATAAATTTTGAAAACTGTTTCTAGAAAACTGCTTTTAGCTATTTTCAAAAACCCTTCCCCACTTTTCACGATATCTCTCTCTCTCTTGCTGCCTCTCTTCCCTTCTCTCCCATCTTATCTTCCTCCTTTCCTCTTCCCCACTCAAGGTTTTTCTTTCTCCCGTGACCATGTGTTAGGGCCAGGGAGAAGAGCAAGAAGATGATGCTGATTGATGAAAAATTGTATTGATATTCTCTGATTCGAGCTCAAAGTGCTCCTTACAACAAGGTTGTTACAACAAAAATTGCCTTCCTTTCCATGGCTAATACTACTTATACTTCCTGTAATACAATCTATTACAACTTGTTACAGCCTGTATGATTATTAATTTTGTTATAATTGCCTAACAAAATAATCTTCTAAAGAATATAGTTTTTCTGCCAGTAAAGAGTTGTTTTCCTCCTGATAGATTGGCACCCTTTTCTTATAATTGCTTCCTCAGCTTCTTGATCGTTTCTTCTCAGCTCTTTATTATCTAGCTATGCAACTTCTTAAGTACTTTCTTCCAACTCTTGCTCACTTAGTTGTGCAGCTTCTTGATTACTTTTTTCATTTAATTCCTGCTCATTTTCCTCCTCCAGTTGAGACTCAATTTCATTGTTCATTTGTAGTTGTCTTTGTACATCTTCCATAATTGCTTAAGTATCCAGGTCAATGTGTGTAACATTCCTTTGTCCATTAAAACTAACCTTGTCTTCAAGGTTCAGACTAGGATACAAGGAAGTGATTATAGCAAAAATTTTCGAAGAAGAGTCTTCTACTAGTAAACCTTGCCATTGGACCAAGACTTGAGGAATTAACTTACCTTGAGCCAGACCTATCTTTGGCTGACAATTGTTGCTGGAGTAATGACAAGCTGATTTTGAAAACTTACAGGTGGTAACTGGGTGGCAGGAGTATTGGGATTTCCTTGAAAAGGTTTTAAGAAAGACACACGAAAGATAGGATGGATTCTACTATGTAATGGCAAGGCCAATCTGTAGGCTACTATGCCAATCCTTTCAGTGTCTATATAAGGGCCATAAAACTTTTTGTTGAGCTTTTAGTGAGTCTTTTGGGCTAATGAATTATGCTATAAGGTACTAGTTTCACCAGTACCCAATCTCCCATTGTAAACTCTCTCTCCATTTTGTGTTTATCAACGTTCATTTTCAATCTTTGTTGTGCCTTCAGTAAGTGGACTTTCAATTGATGGAAGAGAAGAGATCTGTCAGTTAACTCTTTATCTAAGGGTTCTAAATTTGATGAGTCTTTGATATACTGAGGAATATTATGAGGGAGTCTACCATAGAGTGCCTGAAAATGTGTCAATCTAATTGCTAAGTGAAGAGAAGTGTTGTACCAATTCAGCCCAGGGCAGAAAATGCAACAACTTGCAAGGGTACTCATGCACAAAGCATCCCAGATATTGCTCTAGGTATCTGTTAAGAACTTCTTATTGGCCATCAGTTTGTGGATGATATGTTGAGCTCATTTTGAGGTTAGTACCACTTAACTTGAATAAGGACTTCGAAAAGATACTAAAGAATATTTTGTCTCTGTTTGAAATAATGGATTTATGAAAACCATGTAGTTTGACAACTATGTTGACAAATAGCTTGGCCACTTTAACAGCAGTGAATTTTAAAAGTAGTGCTCCAAAATGAGCATATTTAGTTAATCTGTCCACAACTACTAGGATGATTGTAGACCTATTTGCTTGTGGTAAAGCAGTAATAAAGTCCATTGTAATGTCTTCCCAAACTTGGTATGGAATTAGTAAGGGTTGAAGTAAACCTACAAGATTAGTTGTGGCATACTTGACCTGCTGACATATCAGACATTAATTAACATACTGTTGAACATCAACTTTCATCTGGGGCTAATAGAAATTTGTAGCTAATCTCATAAATGTTTTGTGCCTGAATGTCCTCCTATATGAGAGGTATAAAACTCTTGAAACAATTGCTCCCTTAGTGAAGATGTAGCAAAAAGCCTGATCATTCCTTTGAAAAAGGGAATTCCTTCTCTTACTTCATAATCAAAAGTACTTAAGGAACCTTCTTGTAATTTTTTGTGAAGATCCAGAAACTCTTAATTGGTTCTGTTTTCTTATTTTATTACCTTCAACATATCAAAGGTAGAAGTAGAGAGAGTATGGAACATACCCTTATTATCTCGAGTAGAGTTTTCTACTACTCTGTTTCTGTAGTGATAGGCAGTTTAAAGAGGGTATAAGCAACATTATTATCCTTTCCAAGTCTGTAGATAATGTTATTGTAATATTCGTATTTTAAAAGTTGGGTAAGTGTATATTTTTTTTATCAATATGACAAAGAGTTAAATCTCTGAATGGCTGAATGAAGATTTCTAGAGACCAAGGTTGAAAAGCAAAAAAAAAAAAAAAAAAAGATGTTAACTTTGAACAGTGAAATCGTGGCAGCATACCTGCTGCCACCGAGATAATTTTTGCTTTGGTATCATGTCTTTTTGTTGCCTAATGGAGAGAATATAATCACGATGTTTTCTTTAGCCATCATGATGTTTTTGTAATTATCATGCCATTATCTCCAAATCATGGAGACTATTGAAGGAGGGAGCTGCTGAAATTTGCAGCCAAGCTCTCCTATATAATGTGTACGAGAGGTTTATGAAGAGAATGCGAAAGAATTTTTGACTAGTTTCAAATATTTCATCTGTGTTCTTAAAACACTTGGGAGTTTAAAGAAAAGTGGAATGAACAAAATTTTGAGGGTATTTTCAAAAATATTTCGGGAAGCTATCAAAATAGCAGAAGGTAATAAGGTAATGTTATTTTATCATTTATGAAAGTTTTGGAGGTTAAAATATAAATTTTTCAAACTGTGTGGTTTATGGAGAAAAGAAGAAATAATAAGAAATTTAAATTCCAATATTATGTCAGGTGTTGGTAGTCAGCAATTGGGAGAAAATTCGAGGAAGATTGGGAAAGGCAAAGATGTGGCCCACGAGTAGCTTTAAATGCTACGTGGTGAGTTGGATTTACTTTAAGTAGTCTAAATGAAAAATCAATTATTTAGTGATATTATTAATTTTAATTATTTAAGTATGCTTGGGTGATTGATGAAAAATTGATTTATGGGTAGGATAGAAAATTTGGACATGTAGAAATATTTCTCGGTGAGTAGTAATATTTTTTTGGAAATTTATAAGTTTATTTGAGAATAAAAGCAATAAATAAATTATTGATGAGACATACTGATATTTTAGCACGAATTATGACGAGATGAATTTTAGTGGATCTTGTTAAATATTTATGGATGATTTAAGATGAATTTTAGTGGATCTTGACAAATTCTGATGAACAAGTTGAGATGAAATTTAGTGGATCTGGACAGACTTTAATGAATTATTTGATGTGATTTGGGAAGAGAAGAATCTTGTGGAATTTTTATGATTTGATAAAAAATCTGGATGATTGGATGTAAGAAATTTTAAAGAAACTTTGTTAGATAAAATTTGTGGATAATTAGGATAGTCAAATTAAGTGGTTGGAATCTTTATATTGTTTTTATATTTCTGTTTATATTACTGTTTCATATCATTGTTCATGCACATATGCATTAAATAATATAACCAAAAGAACCGGGAAGGCAGCCGGTCTAATGAAATAACCGTGACAGCCGGTATATGCTAGGATGAAAAGTGAAAACCGTGACAGCCGGTATATGCTGGGATGAAAAGTGAAAACTATGACAGCCGGTATATGCTGGAATTAACCGGGAAGCCAGCCGGTCTGATGAGAATAAAAGAACCGGGAGGGCAGCCGGTCTAAGATAATAATAACCTGTCGACAGGTGGGAAGACGTTCTCATCATAATCATTCATGCATCTGCATCTGTTTTAATTATCATTGCATTATTTGAAATGCTGAGATGTGGTATATTAATTGTGAATTAAATTATAGATGGCTGAGTCTCATAAAAAGAGACAGTTATAATGATGAGATGTGTGAGATGCTGAGTTATGGTATATTAATTGTGAATTAAATTATAGATGGTTGGGTCTCATAAAAAGAGACAACTATAATGATGAGATTTTCGAGATGCTGAGATGTGATACTTTTTGTTAATTTAATTATAGAATGTTGAGTTTCATATAAAAAGACAGTGATAAGACTTATCTAAATGATGGACTTTTTGATATGAACCTCATTACGAGGTAATTAGGAAATAATTGATAGTCTTAAGGTGAACCAATGATTGAGAAGAAGAGATTGATAGTAGAAAGTTGTCATTAGGTTATGCGAAAAATAAATTTTAATATTAAAGGATTATTGATAGAATTTGGAATACTTTCAGTAAATTTAATTCGCTGAGCTTATGAAGCTCACTCCTCACTGTTCAATAATTTCAGGTAGCAGTCAAGATAAATAGTCTGGTGGGTTGAGAATCAGTCGAGATCTTTTTTCTATAAGCCAAGTATGTGTTAATATCCTCAGACAATCGAGTTAAAGACTCGTAAAAATTTTATTGTAAATATTCATGCATTTATGTATTTTATGTTTAAGTGAATATCAGATTTGTTTACCTCTCCTGTTAAAGGAAAAAAAAATCTGGTAGTATTATATTTATTGTTGCATATATGTGTCGTGCTTGGATTTTCAAAATGTGATGACACCGTCCAGGGGTGGCCAACCTGGGATGGGTCGTTACAGTTATAGTCAAAACCTAGTAATTTTGTCAATTATTGATGTTGTTCAGGTGTTTGGATGACCTAATTCATCAAGTTCTTCAGACTTTTGTGATATATGATTATCACAAATTTTCAACCAAGTAAGTATTTTCACCATATTTGTACTGCTTGAGTTATTGTAAACAATTCTCTTGCATAAGTAAAAGCTCTAAGCATAGTTGGATTTATTTTTTTGCTAAGGTAAGTAATTAGATGTCCCTCCTGTGCCAATACAACCCCAATACCTACTGTAGAGGCATTTGTTTCAATCTCAAACAGTTTAGAAAAATCAGGTAATTGCAAAACTGGAGTTGTAGTCATTGCTTGTTTGAGGTTGTCAAATGCAGTTGTGGTTATTGTGTACCAGATGAAAGATTCCTTCTTTAGTAAATTTCTTAAGGGATGAGCTATGGTTGCATATCCCTTGACAAATTTTCTGTAATACCTAGTGAGTCCCAAGAATCCTCTTAGCTGCTTAAGAGTTTTTGGAACTGGCCATTCCAACATGATCTAAACCTTTTTAGGATCTGGTTACACCCATCTGTATGATATTATATGGCCTAGGTATTCAATAGAGCTTTGACAAAAAACACACTTAGTTTTATTTGCATATAAGTGGTTATCTTCTAGGTATTGCAAAACTTTAGTCAAATGCATTTCATGTTCTAGTAATGACTTGCTATAGACTAATATATCATCAAAGAAAACAGTGACAAAATGTCTAAGATAAGGCTTAAAAACCTGGTTCATGAGGGCTTAAAATGTTGAAAAAGCATTTGACAAGCCAAAAGGCATCACCATGAATTCATAATGGCCTTCATGGGTTCTAAAAGTAGTCTTGCAGATATCTTCCTCTTTTATTCTGATAGGGTGATATCCTGCTCTTAGGTGCAACTTAAAAAAGATGGTTACTCTATGCAGTTCATCCAGCAGTACATCTATTGTTGGGATGAGAAACTCATCCTTCACTGTTATGACATTCAATGCCTTGTAATTAATGCAAAAACGCCAAGAACCATCATTTTTCTTAACTAAAAGGACTGGTGAAGAAAAATGACTGTGAATGATTCTGATCACCTCATTTTGTAACATCTCTTTAACTAATGCTTCTATCTCATTCTGAAACATACCTCAGTAATGTTTCAGAATTGCCTCAATAAACTGAGGTATTGTATCACCTTGGTCACTCTTCCTCAATTGTTAGGTTGGTAGTGGTTCATCTCCTAATAAGGATTCCCTTTTTAAATGAACTTGTTTCTCTTCCCAAGTGAAATGCATTGTTAAGAGTTTTTAGTCTATAATGACTGGTCCAAGTAATGTTAATCATTGAATACCCAATACTACTTCACCTCCTTGTAAGGGCAAGATGAACCGATCAAGTATGAATTCATGAGATTGCAAAATGAGGGAGACTTGCATACACTTCTTATCACAAAGCAGGTAGTCTCCATTCCCAATGTAAACCTTGAACTATTTAGTGGGTATAATTGGCATTCCTATTTTCATAGTTACTGATTCTTGGACAAAATTATGGGTACTTCCACTATCAATTAACACATGAACATTGTGATTTGAAATTTTAAATTTGAGTCTAACAGTGCTAGGATGTAATTGACAAGATAAGGCATATAGACTTACTTCATGTGTTGCAATATGATCAGAATGGCTTGGGTGTAGCAGTCCTTGTGAATCTTGAATATCTTCATCACTGTTAACCTCTTCGTTTGCAGTCATGAGATAAAATTTAGGCTTACATTTATGTCCTGGTTTGTATTTGTCATCATAATTGTAGCATAACCCCTTCTCCCTTCTTGCTTGTAGTTCTTCAGAAGTCGGTCTTTTTACTAGTAGGACTGGTGCTGGTTTGTTGACAGTCTATGTTCTTGAATTCAATTGATTGGTTTGGGTCCCTAGGTGGGAGTAAGGGTTGTTTCTGAGTGAGAAATGTCCTCTTTCTATCTTGTTCCATTGAGTCTTAACCATTTATCTAATTTCATTATACTTGTCTTCATGTAGCCTTGCCATAGCCATTGTCTGGATTAAAGAATCAGGCTTTGCTATCAATAACTCCATTCTAAATTTTGGTTTTAGACCAGATATAATGAAACTCAATAAGAAGGTTTCTAATAATTCTGTGACTTTGCTGAACAAGTTCTCAAACTCAGATTGATAGGCAGTGATAGTAGTTTTTTAAGTAAGTTTAGCTAATGCTCATATGTAGTCTGCATATTCTGATGCCTCAAATCTTTGTACAACTGCTTTGAGAAATTTTCTCCAATCTTTCAGCAATCCGTTGGCATAGCATCATTGATACCAAGAAAGTGTTTGTCCTTCCAAGTGAAAGGAGGCAATCATTAATCTCTGATCTTTAGATGTGTTCTAAAAATCAAGGTATTGTTCGATCTTGAAGATCCATCCAGCAGGATCTGAGCCATCGAATTTTGGCACTTCTAGTTTCATATTTCTAAATCTCGAGGGTTGTTAATTGTGCTTCCGTGTTTCTTGAATCTCTGATTCTTGTGACAGGACATTGCTTCTTTGTGAGTTGGGGTCAAAAGATGCTATAAACCGATGTTCAAATCCAAGAAGGGGTGAACTAGGTTTTTAAAAACTTTTGCTACTTAACTTACAAGTTTTTAAACAGTTAAATACACAAAGCACGCAATCAAATAATATGCTTGAAAGTAAAGAAGTTTAAAGAATAGAATATGCAAACTCCATTTATAGTGGTTCGGCAATATCGGAATCTCTCCGACCCTACGTTCACTTTTTTCAAGGAACCTCCTTGAAGCAATCCACTAAAACCTTTAGTCGTGCAACTTCACGGGTGTTTCATAAACCTTACAATCGATCTCTTCCTCACGGAAGCTACAATGAAGTGTTTAATCCTAAACACTCTAAGAGTTATACCAACTTTTTCCCTTTACAATACATGGAATTTGCTGTAAAGTAAATGGTAGAGAGATAGCAATAAGTTCTTTTACAAATGAATAATATCTCTTTTTCAAGAACAAGCTAGAAGAATGGCTCAACAATAAATTTTTCAAAGCTTTTGAGAATTAATGAGTTATCTTGTGAATTGAATGTGTTCTCTTCTTCTTTTAAATGCTCATTGAAGTGGGTTTATATAGCCTTCAACTAATATGGCTGTTAGACACTGACTTGGTAGGTTTGGGGCATAAAATGTTCAAGTCTCGCATCTTAAACGGTCATATTTTCGAATTACCAGTCGATTGAGTCCTTGTACCAATCGACTGGGTCACGTGAAGATTTTTCACTTTTTAGGCTAAGGGCGAGTACCAGTCGGCTGGGTCAGAGGACCGGTCAACTGGGTCCTTAGTACTAGTCGACTAGGAACTTTCTGTCTCATATTCCACTCGACTGGTATAGGGACCCAATCGACTAGGTTATCCTTCAACTCAATTTTATTTTTTTAAAAAAATAATTTTTGACTTAGAAACTCTTTATAACTTTAGTTTTATCAAATCTGTTTGTAAATTGAGCCACAGATCAAGCTATATAATTGAATATAAGAGAATTACAATTGTTTCAATTACCTTAATGCATATTCTAGATCTTTTGTCTTGTTTTGGTGTCTGAATCGCGTTGAGTTCTTGCATCTTGTTTCTGTACTGAATGCTTATACTGCTTAAACACTTAGATAAAACTGTTAGTGCAATTAGAGTAGTGTTTTGTCATTATTAAAATCAAATACGGGTCAACAGATGCCATGATCATCTGATGAAGTTGTGTAGTGCCTCAAAGTTCTTAATTTGTAATTGTTGTTTTGAGTACACTATTGTGAATCTGGAATGAGGTGCTTGAGTTGTTTTCAAAATAAATTATTCAAACTATTTTTTATTGTTTTTTGTTTTTTAAAATTGTTATCGAATTACAATAAGCAAACGTCATGAATTGTTTTCTGATTTCATTTTCGAAAACTGAAAATTGTATCTAAACATGCGCCTCATTTTCAAACAGATTTTGTTCTTCTTCCTTGTTTAAAAGCAATTCTTACTTTCTCTTGCAAGTTTAAGAAATTTGTTGGTCATTTTCCGTGAAGATATTGTTATATCGCTGAAGCCATTCAAGCTTAGCGAAGAAGCAATAGAATATTTGGAGAAGAGGAGCTTGTTTAACATAAGGAAAGGACCAGATGATGGTACCAATGTTTACAGTAAGTTCCCTTTGGTACCCATTTTTTGTGTCGTGGAATCTGTCTAGAGTTTTTTTTGTAATTTATTAGTTAAGAAAATGATTTGTTTTGGTTGTTTTCAGTGCTGCTGTGGTTTGTTTTTTTTTTATTTTATTGAGTGTTGGTTTTGTTTTTGATATAAAAATTAGTTTCAATTATTATAATGCTATGACTGTTAGTGCCTTTTTTCCACTGAGTGTTTGTGTTTAGATGTACCAAAACCAAAATGAATTAACAAATTTTAGTAATGTGTGTGCCGATCTTGTTCCAATATTTTTTAATGTTGCATTAAACAAACATTTGGTAGAAAGCATTTGAGTAATGCGTGAAGTGTATCATTTTTAAACTCGATTGGTAGACTAATTAAACTAATGCTCTGCTCTATTCTTGATAAAAACATATGTCAAATGTTACATTTTAAAATTGCACTTAGCTTCTCATTGTAAATCCATGGATATAACAGAAAATCTTGAAAAGCTTCTCCTTCAGCCGATTTTGGAAGTATTCATCTCTATTTGAAGAATCTTTTGAAGAAAATCGATCACAAATTGACTTACATGATGATCTTTTAAGAGAGTACCATACCAAACAAAGAAATGACATCAACCCATTAAATTGAGAGTTCTTACCCTATAGAATTTACCACCAAAGAATCTCCACCCTGAGTTACTCTCCGTCCAAAATGGTCTGACGAAGGCAACGAATCTACAGCGACACATTGGTAAATCGTTATTGATTCTTGTTTGTTTGTTTGCTTGCAAAAGAAGAATATTAGAGAAGAAGATAAGTTTTGATGTTGAGGTCTTTGTTTTTAACGAAAGAAACAAAGGCTTTGTCTTTGTAAGAGGGAAAAATCAGCCAAAAGTTCATTCCATAAGTAGTTTCGGGTCTAAGCGTCTGGTCAACTGTCATCATGGCAGTAAGTGTCTTTCGTTCAGTAAGTTCTGACATTGCATAATTTTAAATTTAAAATAATAAACAGAGTATAAATTATCATATAATCATAAAATTTTTAAAAATAAAAAATTAGAGTAATAGTTGCTTATTATAAGTCAAATAAAAAAAGGGCGAAAAAGGTCATCATCAGTGAGTAAAGATGCAAACTGATCATAGCTAGTATAGACTGGCAGTATACCACCATATCTAATTTCTTTTTGAAACAAGAGCCAAAGACAAAAGAGAGGAGATGGGACAGAAAAAAAAAAACAGTGAATACTTATCATTAATATGCATGAAAAGGAAAGACAAAATGTTATCATAATTGAAAACGGGAGCTCATGACCCTAAGATACTTTATGATTTTTAAAACTTCAGAAAAAAATTTGTCGTTCTTTTAGTAATTTTGTGGTACCAAATCCCAATGATCTCTTGTCAAGCTGATCTTTATATGTGCACATGTAATCATTTAATCTAAAATGATTTATTGCCATATAACCATATTGACCAATTATTTTGCTTCAATGCAACTAGAAATATCTCAAAAATGCAATTAAGATTTATAAAATTTATATTTTTTTTATTTTTTTTTAAATTATAAAAAAATTCTAATTATGTAAAAATTACAAAGGCATATTGTATTTTGAAAAATTATACTTATTACCATTATTTTTTTAAAGATTTTACATACTTGCACCCCATATGTAAATTCAATTTTTGGCTTCATATATAAAAATTTTAACGGCGATATTTGGATTGTGCCATTTATACATAGGTTATATCAGTAAAGCTCAAAGAGTGTTTTTTTGAAAAAATTACATTTAGTCCTATGTAGTTTGATCTAACTGACACATAAAGACCCGCAGTTTCAAAATATACATATAACCCCCTAAAATATGTATTTTTTTATGTAAGAATTCATTTACCCCCTCATTGTTAAGTCACCGTTAGTGAAATCTGTTAACCACCCTTACACATGTAACGACCCATCTCGGATTGGCCACCCTCGAGACGGTGTCGTCACGTTTTGAAATCCCAGCACGACACATACATGCAACAATATAAAAATATATATCAACTGAAATTATATACATACGTAAATCCTCAACCCTCAACATAAGAGTTGCATTATTAAAATCTCAACTGAAATAATATATATAACATATTATGCATGAATATTTACAAATTTTTTCTTCCATTAGTTTAAGGAAGTGGATCATGGCACTTACAAATAATGACTCGTTTTGAATCTCAGCTCAATCTATCTGTCATGCACACTACTTGAAATTATTTAACAATGAGGAGTAAGCTTCACAAACTCAGTGAATTAAATTTACTAAAAGTACTCAATTTGTATACTTCCAGTTACATTTTATAATTCACTTGTTTCTAATTCACCAATATTAATATCTATCTCTTCACATATAATAATTTCATCTCTCAAATAATCTTCCAATATTCATTCATCTATTATCTCATATAATTCAATAATAACATTATATTATCATTACTCATATCATAATTCCAACCATTTATCAATCTTTTATTAAATTAATCATCAAACATATCAATTTTTCTTCTCATATATTTAATCTTCTTGAGATTATCAATTCAACATCATTATTTACCTCGTTATGAGGTTCACAGTATATAATCAATCAATCAAATTTTTTTATCATATCATACTTTCATATTTCTTTCTCATCATATATGTCTCTCTGTGAGACTCATTTGTCTATCAATAATTTCACAATCAAGACTGATACTTTAACATCTCAATCAATAATAATTAATATTTAAAATAAATGCAATGCATGAATTTAAACTATTTTTTTTTCTTTCTCATCAGATCATTTCATATTATCATTTGGGAACGTCTTCCCACATGTCGACAATTTTTTAGCTAGATCGACTGCCTTCCCGATCTTTTTAGGTAGACCAGCCGCCTTCCTGGTCTTTTTTAGCTAGACCAGCTGCCTTTCCGGTCATTTCATGGTTGTGTAACGACCCATCTTGGGTTAGCCACCCTCGAGATGGTGTCGTCATGTTTTGAAATCCCAGCACGACACATACATACAATAATATAAAACACATCAACTGAAATTACACACATACATAAATCCTCAACCCTCAACAGAGGAGATCCTTTATTAAAATCTCAACTGAAACCATATATACTACATATTATACATGAATATTTACAATTTTTTTCTATTAGTTTGAGGATGTGGACCAAGAGGCTTACAGATAATAACTCAGTCTGAATCTCAGCTCACCAATCTATTTATCCTGTCCGCTACCTGAAATTATTTAACAACGAGAAATGAGCTTCACAAGCTCAGTGAATTAAATTTACTAGCAGTACTTAATTTGTATACTTCTAGTCACATCTTATAATTCAATCGTTTCTAATTCACTAATATTAATCATATGTTTCTTCACATATAATAATTTAATCTTTCAAATAGTCTTCCAATATTCATTCATATGTTATCTCATATAACTCGATAATACCATGCATCTTACATTGTATATTATGTGTAAGTTAATATCAAATTTATGTACCTCCCCTGTTGAGGGTTGAGGATTAAAATAAAAATTTATATTAGTCTTATTTTATTGTTGCATATATGTGTTATGCTGGGATTCTCAAAATGTAATGACACCGTCTTGGAGGTGGTCAACCCGGGATGGGTCGTTACAATCTAGGTCCACCATAATAGTTGCTATGGGTTCAATTTCATCCTCCAAGTGAAATACCAGATTGTGATGTCGCTGCATTGTAGCCTATAATGATAGAAAACAGTCACAAAACATATTGGATATTTTTAATATATGAACAATAGGTTACAAAAACAATCACAAAATGGAAGTATAACATGTAACATATTGGGTGTTACTGTACCCTACAATGATAGAGAACACTCACAGAAACCCTAACTAGAACATATTAGGTATTTTTAATACAAGAACAATATGTTAAATGGAAATAAAACACTAAATTTGAGGGGATTTGAAAGGTTTTCAGAGTCACAAAACTAAATTTTATGCATATTGATTTTTCAGAAAACTAATATTTGAAACAGATTTTTCACAAAAACCCTAACTGTAACATACATGAACAAGGTAAGTTAAAAGAACAAGAAGAAAAAATTTCTAACATGTAGAAAACGAGGTACATTATGACTTACCTTGAATCGAACTTGGTTCCTTCTCTTCGTAAAAAAAACAACACGATTACATGGAGAAGATGGTGTCAAAGAGAACGAAAAGATGGGAGAAGAGAAGACATATCTAGTTTCAAAATTCTTTGAGCTGAATAGGGTTTAATTTTTGCTATGTGCTACGGATTTAGGATTTTAAGGGTTTTTCGGTTTTAAGGATGAACTACCACGAGAGAGAGGGGAGTAGAGAAAACGCGTGAATGAAATTTTACCTCTCATCTGCCTATGATAAAATATATGAGGGAAATTATATCATTTGATTATCTCTGTAAAAAAAATTGACGAAGAGTTGATAGTCAAACGTACTTTGGGGTGGTATCTGTATATTTTAAAACTATAAGTCTTTATGTGTCAATTAGACTAAATTACACTGGGCTAAATGTAATTTTCTCTTTTTTAATCTGTGATTTTTACTTTTTAACTCAGTTTTTTTTTTTTTCAAGCTCACAGAAAAAAGTATTTTTTATTATATGTAAAATAAATTTAAATTTATTTCGTTTCATAATAAAAAAAATTGATTTTAAACTTTTATCCAAGAGACTGGTCTTGATTCGTCCCGGCCGATAACCGTACAAAACAAGTTTTTAATGTTAGCCCTTCAATTGATGACACCTCATCATATATCCCTTCAATGTCACCGATGCTGAGGTGGAAATTGACGTCATCTCCCGATTCCTCTTTATCCAATAAGATTGCAGTGACAGTGCATTGGGCCCCACACCTGCGCGCACACTCCAGGCCTAAAAATCCAAGGGTTAGGGATGGTAACGGGATAGGACTGGATTCTCCATTCTCATCTCGGTAAAGCTCACAGGAAAAAAAACTTCCTCAGGTGGGAATTTTTTTTTCCATCTTGATTCTTCATGAAGAATCTGGTCTGTGAGAATTTTTTTCAACAAAATCTAAATTACGAGACTATATAAAATTTGTTAAATTTTAAGTTAATTTTGTAATCATTAAAAAATAAAATATTATAAAAATAGAAATACAAATAGTATTTATAAAAAATAAAATACATATGATATTTATAAAATATAAAATTAATAAATTATCATTAAAATATAAATTATTATTTAAATTTAAATCTTATAAATTTAAAATAAAAATTTAATAAATTTATTTAATAAAAAATATAACATATTATTAATAGAGTGAGCAGAATTTGGGACCGAAACTTATATCTTTATCCTTATCCCCACCAAAGCAACGGAACTTTCCCATCCTGATTTTTCCATAAATTGAAACGGACAATCCGCGTTTTTGTACAAAATTGTCATCTCTGTCTGGCAGAGCTCACTGAACCGCCAAGTTATCTCTGTCCACAAGTTTACGCCACGTGTCAGAATTCCGTCTCAAAGGGTTGGGTGTTCGGCCATGAACGAGTTGCTGACAATCATCCACGTGTTTTATTTTGATGAGAAATCTCCTTTTTCCTTGGGGTTGGGTTCTACAGTCTTCTTTTCCTGGTTCCTTCGTTTTCTCTGTGATGGTATCCAATGATAAGGTAACACGTTTTTAACTTTTGACTGTGAGGGGTCTTTCATTAATAATGTCTGAGCTGTGAGCACAGCACAGGCTCGTGGATTCAATTCAACTTTCACTGAGGCACTGACCTAAATTTTCAAAGTGTTTTTTTAATTAATATTAATATTAGATGCTTGTATTTTAAAGTTTTCAACGGCTAAAGAAATACAGTTAAGAAAAAGGCAGCTAAAGATTAAGTTTCCACAAGAAAAAGTGAGAAAAAAGAAAAGAAAACAGTCTGTCTAGCTGTCCAACTCTAACATTTAAATGATTCTTAAAGAGTTTCACGTTTAACAATTGTAACTGTTTTTTTTATTTCCTTTTTGGTAAATTAGTGGAACACACTCCATGAAAAAGAAAATAAAAAAAGTGAAACTTTTCTTTACTCTAAAATTATCACATTATGGTAAAAAAAAATTAATGTATGTTTAATTCGATGTTTTAAAATATGATTTTAATTTTTTTAGTTTTTAAAATATATTGTAAATGTTATCTTAAAATATTTTTTTTATTGATAAAAACTAGGATGGGGGAGAAATAACCCAATTAACTGGCAGAGTGCCCAAACACACATTCTTAGCTAACCAGTCTGCTGCCCTACTAGATTGTCTTATGATAAAATCCACCTTGAACTCTAACCTCAATTTCAAGACTTGCTTGACATCATTCACCACTGCCTAGATATCCCATGGAATTCTGAAATTTTCTTTTGCTATCGAAGGCCAAAGGATGAATGAGTCAATTTCAAAGGAACAAACCTGAAGGTTCTGCTCATAAGCCGTATAAACAACTTTCCTTAACGCTAATGCTTCTGCCATTACAGCTAATTTGACCTGTTTACAAAAGGCAACACCGGAAACTAGCGCACCATCCGAGTTACGGTAGAAGCTTCCCACACCAGCTCACTCCTCCGACGAAATGAAGGAAGCATCACAGTTCCATTTAAGCTCATTAGAGGCAAGCGCTTTCCAACCGACTGGAATTTTGACAATTTTCTTAAGCTCTCTATAAGAGAATAAGCTTTCTAACAGAGACAAATTCCAAGAGCTATTGGAATTTGAAAGAAGATCTGCTACTCGAGAGACAGTAGCATCAACCGGAGGCCTGGACAGGAGTTTCCCATTTGGAAGACCGTGTACCCATTTATCCTCCCTGATTTTAATGATGTTCTTATTATCCACTGAACACATGACCTCCTCTTTGAGTATATCTTTACCAACCAAAACACTGGCCCAGTAATCTTTTTATCATTTTGATTTGCATTAGGACTAAAAAAGATCCCAGACTTATTAAAGTTGATTTGCTGCCCAGTAATCTTTGAATACCTTTGCAAAATATTCAACAGCTCCATAGCTTCTCTCTGATTCACCGAACCGAGTAACAATGCATCATCAACAAAGAATATATGGGTAGGAAGGTTTTATTCTGTACCCTTGTAATGATCCGTTGGCAACTGCTTTTGGATATTAGTCTATATAAAACATCATACATCAAGATGAAAGGGTAAATTTAAAACAAGGACCTCTTCGTACTAATACGATCAAAAACAACTAATAGTGTTTAAGAATCACAATTTACAAATGAAAATGACAACATTTTCCAAGTTTAAGAGCAACCGTGCCTGTCAGAGTTGCAATTCTTATATTGAAAAAAAAAAATTGCATTAGAGAATCATAAATTTTAGACTCATACAGTGTAAGATATTTTCACTTTTTTTTATCGATAAATTTGAGAATTCTAAATTTGAATTCATAATTTAAAGATTTAATATATTAAATGCTAGTGGTTTCAAGATGACATATGCAATTTTTCCATTCTTATTTCATTGTGCAACTTATAGATGGAATGGATTGCGATGTAGAATTAGGCTGAATAAAATAACTATTACACCTAACCAAATAAGTTGTGAAATTCAAGCATTTGTGTTTATCCCTTAAAAGTGAAAAAACTAAAGGGAGTAAACTTTAAGAAAAAGTGAATAACCTTCAAAAGAAAAACAAGAATAACGAAGTGCCATAACAGAGAAGGGTAGCGACTAGCAAGTGGGATGCTGGTGGTGTTGTAAAGTCAAGTTGGGTCGGTGAAAGCGATACCAACCCCTACGACGGGCGGCAAATTTAATAATTTCTATTAATTTTTTTGCATGAAACTATGAAATTACAATTAAATTTTCCCAAATTTTAATAATTTTGTTGTAACACATAGTAACTAATATTAATAAATAATAAATTAAATTAAATCAAACCAGTCTTGGAGAAGAAAAAACTCTTGCGTGTGTGTATATATATATATATATATTAAAAAGAAAAAGAAAAAGTAAACAGGGAAACACCCACATTTCTCCATCCTCTCTCCCATATATACCCCCCACTATCTCTCCCCTTTCGCTCAGCCCTAAACACAGCAAAGCCCTCTCTCTCTCTTTCTGTCAGCTTCCTCTCTCTTTTTTGTGGTATTTGAAATCTAGCTGTTAATAGTGATAAATAATGGTAAAGGAAGTAGCAGAGCATGGATCCTTCTCTGCGAAGGACTACCATGACCCACCACCAGCACCGTTGATCGATGCGGTGGAGCTGACCAAGTGGTCGTTTTACAGGGCGTTGATTGCAGAGTTCATAGCCACAATGCTCTTTCTTTACATCACCGTTTTGACGGTGATTGGGTACAAGAGCCAGATTGATCCTGCCTTGAAGGGTGACCAGTGCGGTGGGGTTGGGATTCTTGGCATCGCTTGGGCCTTTGGTGGCATGATCTTCGTTCTTGTTTACTGCACTGCTGGTATCTCTGGTGGGTTCCTCTCTCTCTCTCTCTCTCTTTGCTTTTCTGAGGTGTTAAAACGGAAAAAAATGTTTCGTTGTGGTTCATTTGTTTAGAAGGAAAATGCATGCATGATTTGTTATATTCTCTTCATATCAGAAAGGCCTTACACGAACAGGGGCAATTATTCTTAAAAAAAAAAAAACAGTTTCTGAAAATTAATCAACTGTTTACCATGGCAAGTTGAGAGAATCTCCATCAATAGAAATCATGAAGAAATTAAAGTTTAGATATCTAAAGGGTTCTCTTCTTTTCTTGTAATTCTTTCCAAAGATTATGGTCAGTCTTAAATGAAAATGTCTCTCATGGAATCTTCTTTTATTTTTGAAGGGATTTCTACACAGTCATGAGAAACATTATTTCCCCTTAAAATCAATAATTAATATTTTCAACATTGGTTGTGTTGTATGTAGTTAATACTGTGGTAAGTTTTTTTAATTTATATCTATGTAGTAAGTAGTAGTACTTGTTTTGGGAAAAATTGTTTGACTGCAAGTTAAGGTCGTTTTTGCTACCATGCGCAGGGGGTCACATTAACCCAGCGGTGACTTTTGGACTGTTCTTGGCACGCAAGGTGTCTCTGATCCGAGCGGTGATGTACATGGTGGCTCAGTGCCTTGGAGCGATATGTGGTGTGGGTCTGGTGAAGGCGTTTCAAAAATCCTACTACAAGAGGTATGGTGGTGGGGCCAATGAGCTGGCTGATGGCTACAGCACGGGCGTTGGATTGGGCGCTGAGATCATTGGTACCTTCGTCCTTGTTTATACTGTCTTCTCCGCCACTGATCCCAAAAGGAGCGCTAGGGACTCGCATGTTCCTGTAAGCACCTTATCATCATCTTCTCTTACAATTACCACTAAAGTATCATAGTAACATGTTATTGATAAGTACATTGCTAGAAAATGTGAGAAAAAATAATTTGGGAGAGATTAAGAAGTAGTTTTTCCTTTTTTATCAAGATAAAGTGTTATATTCACGGGTGGAAGAAAAAAATCAATCTCAAAAAAAAAAAAATTAAATAAATGAATGACATATATCGATAATGGAAACAGAACCCATTAACTTAAACTTTTAGATTTATATTTACTCTTACATCTTACTGTAAACTGTTTTTAATCATAAACCAAAACAATGGATAGTTTTTAGCTCACTATGTTCAATGCACCTTGGATATATTTTAAGAAAGAAAATAGATTGAGATCAGAATAGCATCTTTGAGGATATATTTTATTATTGTCTTGAAAATTATGAGGTGAGTCTTCTATCCAAGGATTGCCCATGATGGTAACAAAATGGATGCTATTGAAATTGGGACTAATGGATTTGTGGTTTCCTTTAGACAGCAGCAAATGCTTTGGTCACATTTTCTTGTTTCCTTTTTCAATAAATAGATTCTACTTTTGTCAATTTCTGTTTCGCTTTGGTTTTTTCCTTTACTTGACTAGAGTTAGTGTTTTGGTCATCTGCGTCCAACGTGAACTAACCGTGGCCGTGGGTTATTGTTTTTGTTTGTGACCGAAAGTCTGCGTCCAACGTGAACTAACCGTGGGTTCTGGTTTTTGTTTGTGACCAAAGGGCAAAACGTTCTTTTTGTCTAGTTTGTGCGTCTGTTCATGGACGGTGTCGTTTTCCCCCATGTGGAAAATCCAGTGAGAATTTCCACCTCCTGATGATCTAATCTAATACGTTCAAAATCTTTTTCCTTTAATGGCAATTTGTATGGTTCACGTCTTATCTATGTCACAAGCGCACAGTCCCAATTCCACCACTACCCATGTGATTTTAAGTCTTTTAACATACTCCTGCATGACATCATGTACCAAATCAATCTCAGTGAGAATTTGGCAAATACTGTTTCACGTAATTATTTGGTTTGGTGTTAATTGAAGGTTTTGGCTCCACTCCCAATTGGGTTTGCTGTGTTCATGGTTCACTTGGCTACCATTCCAATCACTGGCACTGGCATTAACCCTGCTAGGAGTCTTGGAGCTGCTGTTATGTACAACCAAAACAAGGCCTGGGATGACCAAGTTAGTATATATTATATAAAAAATGCCATTAATTCTCATATATTTCATTTAACAATAAGTTTCTAATATTTCCTTTTTTATTGGGTCAGTGGATCTTCTGGGTTGGACCCTTCATTGGTGCAGCCATTGCAGCCTTCTACCACCAATTCATCTTGAGAGCATCAGCTATTAAGGCTCTTGGGTCATTCAGGAGCCAAACCCATGTTTGATTTTGGAGTCTCTAATCGCTTCTTCTTCATGCTTTAAGGTGAGAAAAAAATATGAAAGAAAATAATGAGGGAAGTGCTTTGTGCTTCTGTATTGGTGGTTCCTTCCAAAGCTTTTTCAGTTTCACTTGTGGAGGTTGAAAAGGAAATTGTAGATAAAGTCTCTGTGAACATGAGGGGTTTTTTGCACCCCTTTTGTCCATTAGAGCACTTGCCTTAGAATTCACATCAATGTTGTGTCCTTTTCACCTCTTCACTTTTATAATTTCCTTTTGTACTCCTTCCTTATCTTGCTTTTTAAGAAAAGTTTAGGCTTCTGTGCTGTTTCACTTGTTTATTTCTTAACAAGTAGTACTCATGACTTGAAGAATGCGCATTTTTCCTCATTGATTAAAGGTTCATGATGATTATTCCAACATGAAAAGAGTAAAGATTAAAACATGATAGTCTATGAATACATGAAAAACCATCAAAATGGGGCTTTGAAAACAGCATAAGAAACATATAACTAGCATGATAATGCCAGTGGTAGTCAGGCGGACTTAAAAGATTCAACAATCACTTACTTTTACAGTAGTGGACTAGTGGACATGATAATCACTTACTTTTACAGTAGTGGACTAGTGGCCATGATAATGCAAGGATCAACTCTTCATTATTTCCCGTTGTGATAGCAAAGTTATTGGCGACGTTATTATTGCATATAAAAAAAGAATTCTTAACAAGCTAACCAATTTTATTGGGGGATTAATTTTGTGTAAATAGGTAAAATTTGTGTATGAGTTGCAAGTTCTAGCCAAGTGTTAAAAGATAAAAAGATTGTGATCATTTTCATTTGAATAATTGAAAGTGAAAATATCAAAATGATTTTTAATATTTAAATTTATCAAAAGAATTTAGATAATTAAATGAAATCGAGGATTTAACTTTTTAAAATTTTGAAATATTTTACGATATCAAATTAATAGAAAATCAGTAAAATAGACTTCCGATATAGTTGAAAAGCTCTCGTCGAAATTTAGAAAATAAGATCGGGAAGCATTACTCTCTATAAAACTGGCTGCTCTCAGTTGCCGCCAGCCAACCTACCGCAAATTGTAGAGATTAGAGATCAAAATCTATTCAGATTAAAGATGAGAGAGACTAGCTCATAGATTCAATAAATCTCTTTCGAAAAATAATACAAAAATAAAGTGGGGAGGGTGCAACTCCCAAATTTGTTCTGTAGAGACAAAAAGAGCATGATTAACTAATAGATGAGCTATAACATTACTAGTTCTGGGAATGAAATTAAACGTGCAGAACTGAAAATTTGATGAAAGAACTCGTAAATCATGGATAAGCACTGCACATGGTGAAAACGAAGTTGAAGAATTCCTCATGGTCTGAATCAACCGAAGACTATCAATCTCGACTTCTATCTCTGTATATCCTATCTGAGATGCGAGTCTCAAACCATCACGAACAACCATAATTTCAGCAAGAAAATGGTCCATAACCATAGGAAACCTGATGGACACTGCCGCCAGAACATGTGCTTCTGCATCTCGAAACACTACTCCTCCCCCTGCAAGCTCAGACTTGAAAATGGCTCCATCTGAATTTAATTTAACACAACAGGAAGCTGGGGGTCTCCATCTTGTAGAGGTTGCATCACTAGTTTGCCGCCGATCAGTCCCGATCCCTTAAGAGTTACTTATAATATAATGAATGTGATGACCTTATAATATGATAAACAAATACATAATATAATTTTGGTCCGTCCATTTTACGGAAGTTCTATTTCATGTGAATCATCAATTCTCAAGATTTGAAATTTTTTAGAACTAGATTTATTAAGAATTAACTTTAATGTTGTTAGGATGCATTTAGAATTTTAGTTATTTAATAGAAACTTTGAAACATTTTTAGTGATAATAAATTTTATTTCAATAAAATAATTCATATTTTTAACATTTTGCATTAACATAACATTATCATGTAAAAATTAGGTTGAACAATTTTAGGCTTCCATCCTTCTATCTTTCTTAAAGGACAATCATTTTCTTTTAACGAGAAAATGACACATCACCATTTAAAAAATCAATGATTGATATTTGCACAAATAAAAAAATAATTTAATAAATGAACAAAATCATTGAATTAATTTTTCTACTCTTAAAGTTTTTTAGTTATAAGTGCCACCTTTCGTCGAAAAAAATATTATTTTTAAAAAAAATACTTTCACTTTGTTGACATAATAAAAAGATTTTTCCATAAAAATTTTTTTCATTGTTTCGTTGTTTACACGACATGAAATTCACTTTAATTTTTGAATGTTGAATTAACATTTGTTATTTGAAAAAAAATCAATAATATGTCTATCGCATAAAGAAATGTGAACATTTTCTTAAATTTTTATATGTTAAAAAATGCAATAAGCAATTGCAGCATTTAAAAAAATAATAAATTAACACAATCACCTCATATGAATTTTATAAATTTCTTATTTTTTTAGAATAAATTAGTTTTAATAGTGTGAAATTAAATATAATGTTAAAATATTAAAAAAATAATAGAGAGATTTGTAATTCATTGTGATTTTTTTAATTGTTTAATGTAGGTAACTAAATCTTAGTCATTGATATTTTAAATGTTAATTCAACATTAAAAAATTAAAAGCAAATTTCATATTGTGTAAACAATGAAACAATGAAAAAAAATCTTATGAGAATATCATTTTTATCACGTTAACAATGTGAGAGCATTTTTGAAAAAGTAATATATTTTCGATAGAAAGGGGCATTTATGGATCTCATTTGATAGCTCTTGGCGAGAGTTTTTTCAATGATACCTATAATGCATTTTTTCGATTCATAGTTGTCTCGATATCACCAAAAAAATTAAGAGTAAAAAAATTAATTCAATAATTTTATTTATTTACTAAATTATCTTTTTATTGTGTAAATATTTTTTATAATTTGTTTTTTTCATTAAAATAAAAATATATCATTTTTAAAAGGTAAAAAAAATATTGGAAGCCAGACCCTAACCTAACCTAGCCTAAGGAAGCTTGTGATTCCATGCTTTTCAGAAAGTGGATGTTTTAATTTAATGTTTAAAGCATATACTTAATTGAGTAAACGACGTAATCTCTGTCTTACTTTTTGACTTTTGCTATTTTTTTAAAGTTAAATGGGCAGGTAACGCTTACCTGTAGGATGATGCACTTTTAGGTTTAATCCGGTGGGAAGGTTGGTTGCTGGTGGATCATTGCCATACAATTCACAACAGAACACAAAATTTTAAAAAGGCTTCTTTTACTTCTTTCTTTAGACATAATGTAAGTACACCTCTTTTAAGTATACGATGGAATCAACTCAAGCTTAGCCCAGTGCTCGAGCTCGGCTAATAAATTAAAAAAACTAAGCAAATCAACAAATCGAATTCAAATTTAATTTTTTAAACTCGAGTTTTAAAATTTAAAATTTAAAATAATTTAATTAGTTTTAAAATTTTATAATTATTGAAGTTATAACTATAATTTAAAATGTTATTTTATGATATTTATATATAAATATATAATATAGATTAAATCTTTACCCCAACATTACCTAAAGGATGTGAATTGGTTTACTTATTCCAAGTCCAACTTTGTTACATCCCATATGAAAAAAAAAAAATTTTTTACATCAAATTGAGAGATCCAAGAGTTTAGCGGTAGAATTGAGTCGAGCAGTTTGGTTCGCTCGAGAGATTTAATTTGAAAAGTTCGGTTTGAAACTTGATTAAATTGAATTCGAGCTATAATTTTGATTCGATTCGTTTATCGAGTCAAATTCGAGCAATGTCAAACTCGCCTAACTAAGCTCGCGAGCCAGTTCGATTTAATTAATAAATTAAATAAATATTATATATATATATATTATATGCTATATTTATTTTTTATATATTATAGACACATATTTATTTATTTATTTTAAATATATAAATATCAAATTTATTTATTTTATTTCAAAAAACTTAATAAGAAAAACTCGATTTGAACTTGAACTTGAACTTGAACTTGAACTTGAACTTGAGCTTGAATTCGAACTGACTCGTGAGTCGAATTAAAACTTGAATTTCACTTTACGAATAGAGTTCGAATTCAAATTTTTTTTAACTCAAACTAAGCTCGAAATTTGACTCAAATAAACTTTTAACTCACGGGTCAAACTCTAACTTCCTTGAACTCGAGCAAGGCTAATCTCGAATTTAGCCTGAAAAGAGTGTTTACTTTTCAATTTGTTCTTCGGTCTTACCGTGTTCGCTTAAAAAGTAAATACTATCCTCGGCAGAAAGTGTTGGGCATGACACTGACCCTTTCTCAAGCAAAAAATGTTTTTTTTTCTGAAAGTTATATTCGGTAAAGGATTTTGATTCCTCTCCGATCCAAAGCCTTGGGTAAAATGATTAGACAATTATGATACTAGGCTTCTTACACATTTTAGAAAAACTAAACGGTAAGGGGAAAAAAATGATGAAGAGTAAATCGAGATAACAAAACATTTATGAAATATTCTTGCATTGATAGAAGAACATACATAATTTCTAAACCTGAATTGTGATAAATGCTTACAATTGATTGCAGAGATTCATAATGCTATAATAATCCACTTAAAGTGAAAAAAAAAAACAATAGACATATAAATCAAAAAAATAATTCACACATTGTAAGAATAAAATTGAGATTTTGTAATCCCAGGACCTTAACCTTAACAATTAATTTGTTAAAATAAGAAAAATATTGAGGCAGAAGTTTTTTATATTATTGATGTGTTGTGAAAGACAAATACAAATTTATATATAGAGACTAATAATATAAAATCTAATAAAAAAAACAGGATTATAATACATTATGAAACTAAACTAATTAGGATTAGAAAACTAATATTACAATAGGAATAGGAAAATCACATACGTTAACCGCCCCTTCAAACTCAATGTGGTAAAGTGGATGCCAATTTGAGTTTGTAAACCGAATCAAAGAAGCACCAAGAAGAACAAACTTCGATAAAGAACTTTATTGGTTAGTACCAAGCTTTAACGAATAACTTTGCGAAAGTAACATCTCCTCACATGCAAGCTCACCTCATTGCATATATCATCTTTGGAAATGAGAAGAAGGACCCAAACATAGGTCGAGATTGGGTGAAGATTATCAAGGGATACGGAAATAAGAGACTTACTTCAGTTCAAGATGGAATTTGAAAGCTGACGTGACAGAACACGTGACAGTTAAGTTGTCGGTTGACCTGACGTAACGTGTGACTGACAGGGACCTGGAGCGGAATCACAGATGGTGGAGCTTGGCAGAACTTGGAGCAAAATCGTGGATCGCGGAGCTTGGTAGAACCCTGAACATAATCATGGGTTAAGGAGCAGATATTGCAAACCAAAAACAGACCGTCAAGCTTTATCTACGTTTCTAATGTAAATTGATTTGCAGTGGTGGTAAAAAAATAAAATTTGAAAGATTATAATAGTCTAGAACAAGAAAGAAAGTGGCTAAGTTTGGACGAAGCTCAAAAGACGACTCTCAAAACAGGATCAATAGCTCTGATACCGTGTTAAAATAAGAGAAATATTAGAGAATAAGTCTTTATATTATTGATGTGTTGTGAAAGAATAATACAAGCTTATATATAGAGACTAAGAATATAAAACATAATAGAAATAGAAAATCTAGGGATATAATGAATCAGGAAACTAAATTAATTAGGAAACTAATACATATGAAACTAAGTGTTGGGATTTTAACTCTAAAATCCACTTATTCAAATCTTAGGCAACACAATAATTTAATGTGGTTCAACAACTTCTTTGCTTACGCCACCAACAAACTCACAACTTTATTAATCCTTAACAACAACTTTAAGAAAAACAAAATTATTACCCTGACAATCTCATAACTTAAAATCCTCAATATACCCAAAACTCTCAACCTAGTTTCAGTTGTAAATCCATATGATTTATAATGTATATTGAAATTATGAGTATGCCTCAAACCTTTTCTAGGAGCCCCTTTATATAGAGGATATTATCCTAATACTATTAGGAAAATAACAACAACATCATAGTACACTACTACTACTATTACTTGTACAAGGAACAATCTAGTATGAAACTAGTACTACTCCTACTAGAACAACCAATTATAAAATAGAAAACTACTTTTCTACCTAACAAATTAGAATTATTCCTTGTGAGGATTTGAGCCGAAATCCTAACAAATCTTCACTTTGGGTTAAATTTTCCATACCTCATCAACAAATCTAACTTTTTTCTTGGTTGGTGCGATCCTTCCTTTTGTTCCTTCCATATCTCCTCCACCTAATTTTCTAAGAAAAACCTTCCCATCCAGCACATACAAGCCCTTCTTGTTGATAGTAGCCTTCAATACTACATTTGATCCATTAAGAATTTGCATCTCAAAATATCCCATAGTCCATGTGTATCCCATCTTATCAAGCTCCTCCAAAGAGATGATATTTTTAGTGAAAAAGGAAGCAAACTTTACTTTCTCAAGTGTCTTCATGCTACCATCATGGAGCTTTAACCTTAAGCTTCCTTCACCATCAATTACTTTGTGTTTCCCACATGCGATAGCAACTGTGACATGGGTAGGTTCCTTCATACAATCAAAGTGTTTCTTCTTATTGAATATGTGAATGGAGGACGTCGAATAAAGTAGCACCATATGCTTCTCATCAAATTTTTCTTCAATGTGCTCAATAGCTAGCACCTCTTCATCACTTCCCTATGTGATATTAACACTTTCATTACTCTTTCCATCATCACTCTTATTCCTACTCATCCTTCTCAACTCTTTTAAATCATCTTTCATAGCTTTACAATAATATTGCATGTGTCCTATCTCTCTACAGTAGAAGCACTCATTCTCATTGTCATCTCTAGGTCTAGATTTAGATCTCCACCTTAAGCCATTGTTCACTCTCCTTTGACTCCTCCCTCGATTAGAACTCTCTACAGAAAGCGCTTGACTCTCACTAGGCAAGCTTTTGTTTCCCATCAACCTTTCATTCTCACACAGGAACACGATCACATCATCTAAGCTAAATGTCAACTTGCCCACTAACAATGTTTGCAGTAATGGTTTGTAAGATTTTGATAAAGAAGATAACAAGAACAATGCCTTCTACTCATCCTTCAATATTTCTTCTGCATTCAACAATTGGGATACTAGCTTGTTGAATTCATTCAAATGACCATGAAGACTTGTACCTTCTTCCATCTTTAAAAAGTAAAGGTCCATCTTGAGACACAATCTGTTGGTCAAAGACTTGATGCATAGATGCTTTCGAGCTTATCCTACAAACCTTTGAATGTAGTTTCCTTCAACACACTATACTTGATCCCAGGAGCAAGAGCCAACCTGATTGTGCTCACAATTTTCCTCTGAATAGATTGTCACTTTCTATTAGTTACTTCTTCTAGCTTTCTTCCTCTAAAGCCTGATCAATATCTTGTTGCACTAAAAGATCTTGAACTGTACTCTGCAACAGTAAAATTATTTCTTCCATTAAATAAAGAAATCTCAAATTTTGGTATATCTATTGACATAGTGGCGTAGACGCAGCAAATAGCAACAGACAACTTCTTCAAATAGATGATCGGGCTTTGATACCACTTGTTGGGATTTTAACTCCAAAATCCACTTACTTAAATTTAGATAAAAACAAACAAGTATCAAGCACACAATAATTTAACATGGTTCGACAACCTTTTTGCTTATGCCATCAACAAACTTATAACTTTATTAATCCTTAACAATAATTTTAAAAAGAAAAAAAATTATTACCATGACAACCTCACAACCCAAAATCCTTAATACACCCAAAGCTTTCAACCTAGTTCTAGTTGTAAATATCTCTGATTTGCAATGTATATTGGAATTATGAGTAAAACTCAAACCTTCTTTACGAGCCCATTTATATAGTGGATATTTTTCTAATACTATTTAGAAAATAACAACAGCATCATAGTAGACTGCTACTACTATTTGTACAAGTAGCAATCTAATAAGAAACTAATATTACTCCTACTAGAACAACCAACTATAAAATAAGAAACTACTTTTTCCAAACCAATTAGAATTTTTCTTTAAGAAGATTTGAGCCAAAATCCTAACACTAAAAAGCTAATATTGAGATAGGAATAAAAATATCATATATTTTAACAAATCTAAGGCTTGATCGATAATTTTTTTTGAGTTGTTGTGGGGTGTATTAGTATATCTAGGCAAATGTTGCTTGTCTCCAATCTCAGTTTCCTCCATGATCTACCGGAGAAGATGACATGTGTCCCACATTTCAGTCATGATGCAGCCATGATTTCCTTCATTTTTGGTACATTTTTCCAACTCCTCTATTTAAGATTTCTCACGCGTTATATGTAAGTTTACAAACATCTCACATGTAAAGAAATTTTTTAATTTTTATTTTAATTTTAATTTTATGTAGATAATAGGGTGTTATTGGGTATTACAATAAAATACGAATAAAAACTATAGCAATTAAAATATAAGGTGCATATTAGTAATCTGCTGAAATCTACATTTTTCCTGGTATAGGGCTTCGGATTTTAATGGGCTATCCCTCACTTCCCTTCTCCCTCTGGGGCTACCAAGAATTAGATGGGCCATGCGACTCATGCTTGACTCCAAGACTTCTCTATTTTGTAGTAGAATAGAATGAACTGGGTTTTCTTATACAGATTGGAATGACTAGGAATAGAATTCCTTGGCCCATTACATTTATGCAACCCAAACATGATCTAACAGACTTTTCTTCATTAGGGCATTTTATTTGTTCAATTAAGCTTATATTGCATATATATAAGTCCGTGAAACTAAATATAAAAGCAATTCTATTGGAGTGTTAACCATTCGGCTTTGGGCCTTGGTGGCATCTTTCTAACAAAAGTGAATAGGTTTGGGTCTAAGATTATTTAGACCCGCCCATGCTTCCAAGTAAAACACCTCCACGCCCTCTTTATAGATACCCACGTAAATAATCAATACTCACTGATGCGTTGCCTTCTCTTTAAAGTTAAAGCTTTAATCAAAACCCCCCATTAAGTAAAGAAATGAGTCTTCTTGGTTTCTTTCTTTCTATCATGGCTCGAGTAGAAGAGAATATGTTTGGCCTCTTGGGCGACGAGTGTGACGACCGAGGCTGATCACTACTGACATTGAAGCATTGTCTGCAGAGGAGAGGAAGGAGATGAAAAAGGAAAAGGAGATTGAGAGAAAACAACAACAAAAACCCAAAAGTAGAAGTTTGAGCCAGCTCCTTGGATAATGCCTACTAAGCCACTTATTTCCTGATATATCAGTCTAAAACATGACCACTATTGTAGCACCGTAAGCAAGAGCAACTAGTTACAGTGACAACCATGAAAATCCAACAAGATTTAAATGAATTGTTTGAGTTCATTAAGCAGGTTATTTTCGAACAAGAAAGCTCTTCTAAATTATGTTGGGACTTGAAACACAATCAGTGCAAATATGAACGTATTTACACAGAAAGAAAAGTTAATGAGTTTACCCTATAACTTCCAAGTATCCCTATCATTTACCATTGAGGAAAAAAAATGAGAAGTGAATATCCATATGAACAGCATATATGGACCATCCAGCAGGGAAAAGCTAAAAGAACATGCTTCACCTCCAAATAGAAAGCATTGTTCGAATCCATATAAAAAGAGGCATGAATAGCATATATGGACAGTAAATTTGAATATTATTTACGTTGTTGATGCCAAAAATGTGTGCAGCTGAGTTGAGGCCTGGTTACGCCTGTTCTTGCACAAAGAAAGAGAGACTATGGGTCGCCGGAGGGGTGCCTCCGGAGATGCTCCGATGCTTAAGTCAGATAAAGCAAATTATATGGAGGCTTGTCGTATTGTTCTTAGTGATTAAGGGAAAAACCTTGGGTCTTTGGGATGCATACCTGACCCTTTTTATAGGGTGCTTAGAAGGCGGTCTCCTGCTTGGGGCGGCAATGATATGATGTTACAACTGGACTGAATAATGATGCCTAAGAGGCCCATCTAGGCGGTTGGAGGCCGTACTTTTAGAGTTTTACCTTGTTGTTTGATCAGGAGCCATCCAAGTCTAAGGGCGGTTCTGTGATTTGATATCTCGACTTGATTAGGTGATGATGCCTAGCAGTCCCAGCTAGGTGGCTGTGGATTGTTTGCTAGGGCTTTTGCTTGACTGGCTTAACCAGGAACCGTTCGAGTATGGGGGTAGACTGTTGCCCTAACGGCTCATCATGGCTGGGGCATGATGGCCCGGAAGGCGGTGGTGATGTGGGGTGACCGAGTTTTGAAGGGTGGTTTATGACAGAGGCCGAGCTATCCAATCCTGGTTCGTCCACGTGTCCTCCCATGATCCGTTTGCCAGGAGAAGCCACGTGTTGTCCCCTCATTAGAAGGGTAGTTTTTGGCAGTATCATACGTAAACAAAAAAGAGACCATAGTATGCCTTAAAACAAGGAAGGAAACATGGCCTAAAGTAAGCCTTAAAACAAGGAAGGAAACATGGCCTAAAGTAAGCCTTAAAACAAGGAATGAAACATGGCCTAAAGTAAGCCTTAAAACAAGGATGAATATATGGCAAGTGTGGGTGAAGTGGAATAGTTAGTGACCCTAATTAAAGAAAAGAATATGGACTTTGCCATCCATTGACAGCCCCCCTCAAATTGATGCAGGTTAATCAATAAGCATCAATTTGCTGCTTAAAAAACAATGTCGATGGCGAGTGAGCGCTTTGGTGAAGATATCAGCAATTTGTAGGTCAGTGGAAACATTTGGAAGAGTGATAACACAAGCTTCAAATGCTTCACGGATAGAGTGACAGTCGACTTCAATATGCTTCGTGCGCTCATGATAGACAGGATTGGTCGTGATCTGAATAGCACTTGTATTATCAGCATGTAGAGGTGTAGGATCAGTTGCAGAAAAATCTAGCTCAGCAAGCAAACCTCGAAGTCAAATAATTTCGGAACAAGCAAGAGACATCGCCCGATACTCAGATTCTGTAGATGACTTAGAAACTCTGTCTTGCTTCTTACTTTTCCATGAGATCAATGCATCACCTAAGAACACACACCAACCAGTAATGGAGCGACGTGTATCAGCACAACCAGCCCAATCAGCGTCGCTATAAGCAGTAAGTCGAGGAGAATTGCCTGCAGGAAAAAATAAGCCACGGGCAGAAGTTCCCTGAACATAGCGTATGATCCTACGGACAACAACCAAATGAAGGTGACGAGGGGTCTGAAGAAATTGGCTGACTTGTTGTACTGCAAAGGAAATGTCCGGTCTAGTAATGGTGAGGTAGACAAGACTGCCCACCAACTTTCGGTATAAACTAGGATCAGCAAGTAAATCACCCTCCTCTTTGCGAAGCTTGAAATTCAATTCCATGGGAGTATCAACAGAAGTGGCCTCCTGTAGGCCTGTTGTAGCCACCAGGTCACTAGCATACTTATGTTGATTGAGTGAAATACCCGACGGACTACGACGCACCTCAAGACCGAGAAAATATGTAAGAGACCCAAGATCTTTCATATGAAAGGACTCGGAGAGATGGGTTTTGAGCCGGCCAAGTAAAACAGAATCGGAACCAGTAATCACAATATCATCAACATAAACTAAAAGAACAACAATACCCATGTCTGATTTTCGAAGAAACAAGGAAGTGTCATACTTGCTTTGCTTGAATGAGAATTGTAATAAATTAGTTCGAATTTTATCAAACCAAGCCCTTGGAGCTTGTTTGAGACCATAAAGGGAGCGACGAAGCTTACACACATGTGAGTTTGGAGAAGGAAACAATCCTGGGGGTGGCTTCATATAAATACACTCTTTAAGATCCCCATGAAGAAAAACATTCTTGACATCCATCTGATGTAGTGGCCAATCATTGGAAGCAGCAAGAGCTAGAATCATACGAACAGTGGTCATCTTAGCCACATGAGCAAATGTTTCTTCATAATTAACACCATATTCCTGTTTATTTCCAAGTGCAACAAGCCGAGCTTTATAACGATCCAAACTTCCATCAGATCGAACCTTGACGGAGTAAACCCATTTGCAACCCATGGGGACTATAGTGGAAGGACAAGGTGCAATGTCCCAGGTGTGATTGGCCTCTAAAGCAGCAATTTCTTCCTGCATAGCTTGTCGCCAACAATCATGCTTGACAGCATGTGAGTAGCATGTGGGAATATCAAAATTGGACAATGCAGCAGTAAGAGCAGAAGCAAGCCACCCATACCTATCCGGAGGTAAAGATATTCGAGAAGAGCGACGTACCAAGTGTTTTGAAGGTGCTGCAACTGACTGGAGCATGGTAGGATCAGATATCGGTTGAGCCATCGGAAGAGACTGTGGGTGGGAGCGTCTCGTATATACAATACCTGATTTAAAGCGAGAGCTGACTTGATGAAGATCTGAAAATTGTTGCTCAAAGGAGGGGAAGACCACCGTAGAAGAAGAGGGCTCAGAGGACATAGGAAAGAAATGTTGATTTTCAAAGAAAATAACATTTCTAGAAATATGTGTACGATGTAAGGTTGGATCATAGCAAACAAATCCCTTTTGACACACATTATATCCCAAGAATGCACATCTAACAGATTGAGCAGATAATTTATGTCGCTCATGGGGAGGTAAATGGACAAAACATACACAACCAAAGATACGGAGATTATCATAATTAGGTTGTTTAGCAAACAAGCGGAAATAGGGAGACTCCATGTGGAAGATTTAGGAAGGTAAATGATTAATCAAGTGAGTAGCAGTTTTCAAAGCCTCGACCCAGAACATTGATGGAACAGATGATTCTAACAAGACATGAACGTTGATGAATAATACCTTTAGAAGCCAAGAATTCCTGAAACTCAGTAGACAAATATTCACCACCAGAATCTGTTCGTAATGTCTTAATAGTCGCAGAAAATTGATTGTCAACATACGCTAAAAATTTAGTGAAAGTGCGAAAAACCTTAGATTTAGAGCGAAGAAAATAAACCCAAGTGAATCTGCTATAATCATCAATGAAAGTCACATAATATTTAAATTTTTCATGTGAACTAACGGGAGAAGGTCCCCAAACATCACTATAGATAAGATCAAAGCAGTGAGAAGCTCTGCTAGCATGTAAAGGAAAGGGAAGAATTTTGCTTTTACCAAGTTTGCAAGAATCACACTTAAGAGATAAAGAAGAACGTTCTTCATTATCAAGAAAACCAGAGTGCAATACATGAGATAAGATCTGAGTATTGGGATGGCCTAAACGACGATGCCACACCATACTCAGATTTGGAACATTATTGCAAGCAAGAGACTTAATAGACGGAACTGGAGAAATTACTGGGACAGATAAAAATAGTGGAAACAAGCACCCCACTTTATGTCCCTTCGCGATCAGCTCTCCCGTTACCTGGTCCTGTACAACACAACCATCACCAGAAAAGTTAACAACACAATTGTTATCAACTAATTGACCAACAGAAATAAGATTCGTGGAAAGTTGAGGAGCAAGAAACACATCAGTGAATTTAGAAGAGGCATCTCCGACAGCAGCAATTGGTAAACAACTGCCATTGGCAGTCTGAATGGCAGATGGACCAACATAGGGTCGAACATGACACAGAGCGGTGGGAGTATTCGTCATGTGATTAGAGGCCCCCGAGTCTACGTACCAGAGTTTGGTAGAATTTTTACCTTGAAACCCCATTGCAGATAATGCTGAAATTAGCATCTGTTGCACCATTTCGGGTGTCCAGTAATTCGCTGCAGGAGGTCCCCGAAACTAGAGAGGCACTGGAAGAAGAGAAAGGAGCTGCGTAGGGCGCAATAACAGAAGTCTGAAATACTTGAGCCTGACGATTCTGTGGGCGGAGACGACATTCTTTGATGATGTGACCCTTCTTCTTACAATAAGAGCAGTATTTCTTGGGACAATTGGCAGCAATAGGCGGTCTGTGTCCTTGGGCAGCATAAGCAACAGTTCCTGGACTACCATAAGATTGCTCCAGAGTGGCTTGAGTACTAAGACATTGTTCTTCACGAAGTAACTCACCAAAACAAACATCAAGAGAAGGAACAGGAGATCTAATCAGCAGAAAGGAGCGAATAGATTCATATTCCAAGCGTAGTTTCATAAGAAATTGATCACACCATCTAGTCTCGTGGAGTTGCTGAATAGTCGAAAGAGTGGCAACAGGAACAGCCACTGTAACAAGATTAGTATAGTCAGTCCAAAGAATCAGAAAGGCCGAGTAATAGTCTTGGATGGAAAGACTGCCATGTTGAAAGGTGGCAATTGCATGCTCTAACTGAAAGCGATAAGCATCATTATCTTGATGATAAACCTTCTTCAGATAAGTCCACATGGATTGAGCAGAGCGATGAGTACGCAAGTTGGTGACAATATGTGGCTCCACCGAACCAAGAAGCCAAGACATGATCCGAGCATCAAGCACAGTCCAAGAAGGAGAAGACCTAACATTCTTCGATTGGTCTGTATTGGATGTTTGTGCGACATCCGTTCCATCGATATGGCCCCAAAGTTCTTTTCCCTTGAGGAAAATTTCAAACTGAAAAGCCCATGTAGAGTAATTTTTGCCCGTAAATTTGACACACACAAGTGTAGAGTCCATTGCAAATAAGTGCAAAAAAAATAGCCCGACCAAAACAAAATGCCGAAACCACCCAAAGCAGAAAAAACAAACTGCCAAAGAGATCTAAGAACAAAAAAAAACACCGAGAAATCTGAGACCCAAAGCCACAAAACACCTCTCTGAAAATAGAGGATGTTGTGAATGCCAAAACTGCTCAAAACAAAAAAATAGGAGGTGCCGACAACACCAACCCAGAAAGAGAAGACCGAAAAACAAAAAAAAAAACTTTCACGTTGGGTTCACCGAGAATAACACAGAACACGCCGAAACACAAAACCGAGAAAAATTACAAACGAGAGAAGAACCTAAGCAACTGACTCTGACACCATGTTAGAATTTAAGAGAGTAAAGAGATGTGAGAATTGAAGAGAGTAAAGAGATTGTACAAATGCTTACTTGAGTTCATTTTATTGAGAATACAATTAAGAGTATATATAGGTTGTTAAAGGAAAAAGACATTCCTTAAAACAAGGAAGGAAACATGGTCTAAAGTAAGCCATAAAACAAGGAAGGAAACATGGCCTAAAGTAAGCCTTAAAACAAGGATGAATATATGGCAAGTGTGGGTGAAGTGGAATAGTTAATGACCCTAATTAAAGAAAAGAATATGGACTTTGCCATCCATTGACATTTCCTAGCTTACAAGGATAAAAGATTTAGTTCAATCTTTCAGTAGTTATTGTTGGCATCCAAAAGGTAAGAATAGCTAATTCAGTATAACGCTATAAATTTATTCATCAAGAAGAAAATTCCTCTACCAAATAACCTTGTAGGGGTTGATAACTTGATGTACGTTTTATATGTTCAGATGATGAGTAGAATTGAATGTTGCAATATCTGCGGTTTTGCCCTTTGTGGTTCCGTTTTTCTGTTTTCAACTCAATATATGAGTTCTAATTATTGATTAATGAGAAACAAAAATAGTTTTATGGAAGAACTCTCCCCTATGCTTATCAAACCAGCTCTATGTTTTGCCTGTTGGTATTATTCTTCCTTTTGGTTAAGGCGTACAAACAATAATCAGTTCCTGCTATTTAGTGTAGTATCAAGGTGATCAACATTCAACTTGGTTTAGCTTATTGCCCAGGATTTTCTTATTGATGAGCCCATTTCTTTTTGTTGGGTTAACATGCTTCTAAAATATTTCATTTTAAAAGGTTGCAGGAGTTGAAGGCATTATGCCTGCTTATGCTGGTGCTCTACACAAAGTTTCTCTGGCTGGACCCACTTTATTTGGCCAAGTGATCAACAGGGCTGCAAAAATTGCTGCCGAATCTGTCTCACATAACAATCATAAGTATTTTGTCTTGCTCATTATCACGGTAAAGAAAAATATGATTTTTGTTTTCTATTTCTCTTTTCATTTGTTTTTTTTTCATTAAAGTAATGAAAGTCTGTCACCTTTTCTAGGACGGAGTCCTCTCAGACCAAAGATGCTTTGGTGAGCGCATCTGATCTTCCTCTATCAATTCTTATAGTTGGGGTGGGAGGTGCAGATTTTACACAAATGGAGGTATGCCCTTGCTTTTCTGATTAAAACTGCACGCTCTGGAGCATTTGCTTTATTTGCACTGCCTTTAATTTCTTGAGTGGAGACATTGAAATTGAACAGAACGAGAATTTACTGTTTGAACTTTTACTCCTTTTGCAGGTCCTTGATGGTGATAATGGGCGTCGATTAGAGAGTTCTACAGGTCAGGTAGCTACATGTGACATTGTACAATTCGTTCCGATGCAAGAAGTGCATAGTGAGTACAGAAATCATTTCTTTTGTTTCTGCAAAGCTTCTCATGTTACCTTTTAGATGATTATACAACTGTTAACTTTGCACTAAGTCCTTCAAGATAGGAGAACATTCAATCCAAAAAAAATTGATGGTTTATTGGTTGAAGTGAGATTAAATGACTGGAAAATGACCTAAAGGGATGGTGCTTCATCTTTAAAAACGGATTGGAAGCTCAGCAGTTCAGATCATTCTGATATGATATCCTGAGGATAGTGCTTTAGCATTTGAGTTTAACTCAGCTGACTGAATTTGATTGTGGATTGACATGGGCTCAGCTATCGTTCCTTAGCTTGACTTTATATAAATAGATCTTAAACATATTCTGTAATGGGAATTGGAGACCATTCGGGTGAGAAGAGAAGCTAATGTCTTGCTCAAGTGTGGAAAGATGATCTTCTTAATGGTAGCATAAAAGGGTGTTGTTATAGTTTTGAAGGGTAGGTTAATTAGGTTGCTAAACCAATACTGAATTACACTCTGCAGCCTACTGCTCACCTCCAGCTCTTCCAGAGATTCGGGTTAGATCTTTCTCTCCGCCAATGTACCAAAATTATTAAAAATGTGCACTCTTCAACCTCTTCTTGCTTGTTACATGCATGTTTCACTTTTACCTTATACAAGCCTGAGCAAGCTGGATAGTGTTGCCAGAACCTGAATTGAGATATTTGCTTCATTTTTTTAACCCCAGCTTGTTAAGGCCAATATGCATATGCTTGAATGCATCTGAACTATCCAACATTTACAAACCCTAACATGTTCTTTTGAATTGTTTTACATGACTTTTGATTGATTTCAACAAACGGTTTCTTCTTTTCTTTCCCCGACAGGTGGGCGGATTTCTCTTGTTCAATCTCTTTTGGAGGAGCTGCCAGGACAGTTTTTGACTTACATGCGATGTAGAGATATCAAACCCCGTGGTGTCCCTGCTGACTAAACATCTGATTGGGAGCATTCTTTGGATTTGAATCACCGCAAGCTTCATCCAGACATTGTACATATCAGGGGTTAGAGTGATAATCGTACATAGCAACAAGCGAAGATCGATGTGACTGGAAGGAAAATCCTTTTTTCCCCCTCTTAATTTCCTGATAGTAGTCAGTAATGGTTTCAAATGTGCCCGCATAGAAACTTTTGAGTTCTGGCAATCTCCAAAGTTTTAGAACGCTTATTTGAGGAAAAACAGACTTAGTGGCTGCTTCAAGTCCTTCCTCCCTTGCGACAATGTACTCCATCACACAAGACACTACACTAAGCTCCACAAGTTGCAAAAGATCTCTAGCTGAAGAGGCTGGAAAAATGGTATATAGCTTTTGACCGTCTTCAACTTCTATTGATCTTAGTTTGCAAAAGGAGACTGCCAAAAGCTGGTTGTGCCATATTTTCTTCAAGTTATCCATGTGCAAGGTTACTACTTCCTCAAGCATAGGGAATGTGACCTATGAAAATGGCCAAAATATGTTAATAACTACAAATTCTAACTCGATAAGTGTGATTAGAAATAAGGGAGAAAGATGAACATGGGAAATTCAACTAAAATTACATTTCTAAGGGACCGCCATGCCAGTAAAGCAGGGCATGAAAAGAAGAAAAACATTGGAGAACAGAAATAATCCACCTTTCCATTAAAAAGAAATTCTGAGCTAGTAAAGCACTCCCCCACATTCATGTCCTTAAGTTCTTTGCTGGATACCAAGACTGGGCTCTTAGATGTGACAACGAATGCCGTCAATTCAGAGCAATTCTCTGTGTAATTGCTTCGATGATGGAAATTCCAAATTTTCTTTTAAACAGAATCTTTTGAGGTTTTGAAGATTTTTCATCTTCAGGAAAGTAAATCCGGAGGAACACCATCATATCCTTCCTTTCTTCTGCTTTGAATTCTTGCGTGACTACTGTCTCTTGCATCATCTTACATTCACATATATCAAGGTGTTTCAATTGCCCCAAACTTTGGGCCACGGAAGATGATAACAAATGTTCTAAACAATCACAACCCTCCAAGATAAAGCTTCCTAAATTCTGAAAGGAAGATGACATTGCAGGAAGCTGGTCTTGCCATATCTTCCCAATGTTAATTGATGATAGCTTCAAGGCCTCCAATCCGGGGAACATAGTCTAAACCGACAATATTATTTCATGAAAAAACTTGCTTTAGTTTCGAAGTGATGTTATCGAGTTTATATATAATATGGAATGACAGATAATAATCATAAACAAATTAATTAATGAAGATCAAAGTCCCCACAAAATAATAGGCATTGATTTATGGTTAGAATTGATACTAGCCTGTGATTACATTTGATGTTCGTTTTCTCAGAGTTTTTTTTTCTTATGAATTATTGATTCTCTTATTTGGTGAAAGTTAAAATTATCATATTCATAAAAATTTCAATTTTCATTACACAATCACATTTCGTCAACTCCTAATAATTTATACTCATATTGATTTTTCGCACAACGAGCATGCCCTACCCTTACCCTTTCACTAATATGTTTATAGATTTGGGTTCCTTTTTCCTTTTTTTCAGAGTGCCAATGGTAATGTGGATCTCTGTCCATCGTGTTTCATTTCTAGCTTTCACTTTATTATTTCTATTTTTTCTTAACTAGCTAAGTAAATAGCTCCATATTTGATTTAGGTTAAATAGTATTCAAAATAGTCTTGATTACAATTAGAGAAAATGCCTTGTGATCTAATTTCAACAAACTGACTAGTGTTACGAATAAATAATCACTACATAAATATCTTTTCATTGAAAAGTGGCATGGACCTTCTACTCTGAGATGTGGAAAGCATCTTTTCGTTGTAGTTGAAGCTAATGAGACCCAATAATTGTTGTGTCAAGGATCGTAATTGAGGAAACTCAATTTTATCTCTTGCTTCATAATCAATGACATATCTTCTCCAAGTTGATCAAATTGTGAAGAAACAATGACTCCAAGATCGGAAAAGCATTTAACCTAACCCATTGGTACTCCATTGAATTGATGGTATATCGAATCTCGGGACTCTTTTGGACAGGGAGATGCTTCGATAGTGGAAAAACTTCCCCATCTAATTTGCAAAGAACATTCTCTACACTCCTGAGTTCATCTATATATAGATCTTCAGCTTTCTTCAAGAACAAGTCTTTTGGAATAATCCGAGCATTTTGAACACGTATCACTAAAGTTGTCAGGTTAGTAAGTGCTTAACTCTGCAAGGCTATCATTACTTCTTTGATTGTCAGGTCCTTCATCTTCCCATCGGTCAACGCTATGAAACGTACAGTTCTTCTAATAGAGACAAGCTTGATAGGACACCAGGTGGAATTAGTTTGGAACAATTATTCAAATCTAAGAACTGAAGCCGAGTCAATTGGCCTAATTCCTTGGCAGTTCTTCCAAATCAGAACCTACAAGGTTGAGGATTTCGAGTTTCTTTAACTCTCCAACAAGAGCTATGTCTCCCAACACACAAGTTTCTTTAACTCTCCAACAAGAGCTATGTCTCCCAACACACATTGATTCAGACCTAAGGCTCAAAGGTTTGCTAGGATATGAAATGATGATGGCAACGAAAAGATATGCATTTTATACAAATGCAGAGCTCCTTCTCTCATCCTTGCAAAATTTGTCTGGAATTTTCAAAGAAGGAATCCTATAATAACCTAAAAAAAAATCCCAGTTTTGGGCAGTGCAACTCTTCAGGAAGCTCATTAATATCATTATCAAATAAAGAGATTGCAGTACAATCTGTACTTGGACATTTGTTTTGGTCCAATCTCTTTCCTCGTTGCAAACATACATGTCGGTCCTTACATGCAATTGATATGGCAACATCACTAACAACGTCATGCATGGAAAACTAATTACGAGCAGAGCTGTGGAGCAACAGACAAGGGGCTTTAAGGTCTGACCCAAACCCATTTCACTGATGCCTTGGAATAAACCCAAACCCATGCCACACACCAGTAAGTAGTAAATGTCTGACCAACTGAAAAAACCACATAACAGGAAAGTCAATTTAATTTCTTGTAACTCAACTCTATGGGTCGATATACATCGTCCGGAATTCCAGTGGAGTTCCTAGAAGAAGGCCTTTTTAGTTCTCGCAATGCATTTTTCCATTCATATAACCTCTTATTTTTCAAAGCTGACGCAACCGTTTCTATGGCAATTGGCAAGCCTACATATTCTCAACTACCTTGATTGCTGTGTTTCTCAAATGAGGACTTTCAACACTACACCTGTCATCTTCCTAAACATATCCCAGGCTTCCTTGTTCCGTAAAATGCCAACCATAAAAATCGCTTGAGTTTCCATCAAAGACAAAACATTCTGATCCCTCGATAGCAAGCAAATCTTGCACCCCTTGTGAGTACCCCCAGATGGAATTCCTACTGATTCCAAATCAAGTTTCGCCCAGATGTCATCCAAAACTACGAGGATCCTCTTCTCTTTCTTTAATCTGTCACACAGCCTGTTTGCCCTGCCAGGTACAGTCTCTTCATGAAATTCCAGACCCAACTTGTCTGCAATTTCTCCTTCCTTTTAGTATCTGGGTTCGGTGGAGCGATACCTCAGCCACAACCCCCAAGTCAAACAAATCCTTTTGCTTGGTTTTTTTGACAACACTTTGACTAGTGTGGTTTTTCCAACACCACCCATCTCTGACACCCCAATCACATGGACATTAGCATCCTTTAACGCCTCCATAACTCCATCCAGAGTATGATTTCTTGATTCAAAGGCCTCAGAACCTTCGACAGATGTGATTCCCATCCCTTGTGGAGGAGTACGGTATGAAACCCTATCAAATCTGCCCTTCAACTGGAATTCATCACCAGCATTCTTTGCCTCCTTTGCCACTTTCTTGCTAAGTTGATGACGCGATTTCAAATCAGGACACAAGCCTTTGAAACACTGCTGTTCTTTCTCGAACTTTGATTATAATTTTCCGTACATCTTCAGTGACTTTTTCCACATTATTCAGCCAGGTCTGAACTGCAGACTCAATCTCTTCCCCTTTTCTTATAGCATCATCAACAGAATGCTGCACCATCTCTTTCACCTCTGTCAGCTTCTTAAGTTGTTTCTTGAGCTTCTCCATGTTGCTCTTGTAGGTGAACACATAAGTACATAACCAATCTGACATCCAATGGAAGCAATTGAGTAGTCGACAATTATGGATAAAATAGCAACAACAAACTCTAGAACCATTTTCTCGTTTCCTTTTTGGTGTTCTGTGAAGTAGATGAAAAAAAAAAGATGATGACAACAAAAACTGCTACTAAAACCACATGACAAAGGAAAGTAAGGGAAGGTTTGTTGTACACGCACCTCTTCCTCTGAGTTACCAATACTGAAGGTTTTCTGTACAATTCAAGTGTTCCTTTTCTTCAACAGATCGAGAGTAATGAGCAGAATTGCATAGCATTCATTAGGCACACAGCTAAAAATTAATTTTCTGAGAATGAACGATGAAAATTAAGCAGGGGGATGTCATATCAGAAACAGAAAATGATAACATGAGCAGGGCAGTCATTTACAAAAATCACAGCCATGAAAAGGGTCATTGATAGAGGACATCGTCATATATATTTGATCATCTACTATAGTCAAATTCAGTCTATGGCCATGATACAGCCGTCACTAGAATTGCAGCATGTCACAATCAGGTTAGCTTTTTGTCAATCTAGCAGAATTTTTATTTTGCCAATCTAGCAGAACTATTCAATCAATGCCCAAGTCTTTCTTTTTAAGAGGTAAAGAGAGATTGGTTGTCATGCAGTTTTGGTTGACTATTCTTCGTCTTTCTTTTTCTTTCACTTTCCTTTTTCTCACTTGAGCATTCGCATTATTGGAGTATTAACGATCAAGCAATAAAAAAAACAGAAAGATTAGAAAAAAAAAAGCAAAGAAATACCTTTTAGAAGTGTCTTCAATTCTGTGTTTCCCAGCTAAGCGAGAAACGACGAGTTGTTTCATGTTTCCCCAACAAGTCTTTCTCCATAGCACCCAAGACAAAAGGATTAAAAAAGGGCTTCCTTTAGATGTTCTTGGCCAATGAATGGAAACCCTAATGGAATCCCGGAAGTTATACAGTGGGAAATTCTTGTTATGAAATGAGAAAATTGAAAATTATAGGCCATTTCTAGGTTTAGAATTCGAAATTTTGGAAATTCAAGGTTTTGAAGAAATTAGAGGAAACAGTAAAGAAATAAAGAAAGGAAGTGAAGTACGAGGGAGATGAAGAAGAATTTGGAACGGGAAACTGGCGAGTTGTAATGAAACAACGGCGTCGTTTCTCACGAATGATTCCAGGGTCAAATAAATTTGTTTGGAGATGCAGGGTATCGAAACCTGTGCGGCAAGCAGCGCGAGCGCTCTACCATTTGAGCAACATCCCCATTTGTGATCCGTTGGTTACTTTATTATTATATAACGTTATTAGCATGAGAAGGGCTTCTTTTCATCATTATTATATAACGTTACTAGCATGACATTGCACTTGTAACTAGTTTTCTTGTAGACCATAATTGTAACGGGAAACTCTTATTAATAAATACTAGCAACACCTACTATATAAGGATTAAAAAAAGTATAATCACAATTTATTTTCATTAATAAAATTATAAAAAAGTCAAGTAAATATAAAAGATAAGAAACTATATATATATATATATATATATATATATATATATATATATATAAAAGTAGAATACATCAAAACGATCACGTAAGCAATGACTAAACGTTGATATAAATACATTTTTTAAAATTTTTGTTTAAAATTTTAATTTCAAATTAAATAATCATTATCTAAAAAAAGTTTATAAAAATTAAAAATTATGTTAACATTGGAATTCATTCTGTTAATCTAGTTTTATCTTATTTTTTTTCAAAGAACAAAAACGATCTTCCATTAAAGTGCAGAAAAATTAAAATCCGCTAACAAGAAAGACTCAAACAACAAAGGAGAGACGTCTGTCTATGTGACTGCTACACACAATTCTCCATCAACATTAATTTTAAAATTACCTGTTAATGAAAGAGTTAATTAAAAAGCATCAGCCTTTACTGCAATGTTGAGGCATATGTTGTTTTTGTATTTAGGTTGGTTCTGACCATATCATTAAAAATATTTTTTACTTTTTTTAATAAAAATAATCTTAATTTTTTCTTTAACCTTAAAAGAAAATTCAGAAATTAATATAAAAGTGGTGACTAAAATTCTCTCCTTCAAAAATTCAAAATTTAACATAAAAACATTGAAAGAAACTGGCCCGGAAAGATCCACAAATTCTTGCATTAAGTGGTGTTGGCCAAGAGGTCACCCTTCTTCCTGCATCCACAAATTCAATCCCTTCAAGTGAAGCTAATAACTTAACAAAGCATTCTAAAATTTTATCAGAGAGAGGAAAAGAGGCACCAACAGCTTTAAACTACAGCTGTATGTGGGTACAATGATGTTCCTGTCAATACCATTTATCCTCTGTTTCTGTCATTTGGGGACATTGCCTCACAGTTAATTCTTTCAAAGCTGTGAGTTTGAAGGTGTAATTCCTTGTTAGGAGACTTCTTAAATAACTAAGTCCAGAGTATTTTCAATTGGCTTCATTCTCTCATTTTCTATTGTTTCTTTTCGAAAGCTAGCAAAGTAGCAATGATATGTGTTTCATATTAACAGTACTTGACCCTATCCAGGTACGCTTTTACTGAGAACCTGGAAGCTTTCTCTAGTGGGAAACCAAGATCTGCAATAGGGAATGCAAAATATCAACAGTACCAAGATTTGCAATAGACAATTCTTCTCCCTCGAAGAATACGAGGAAGCTATGATAGTCATGATATGAAAACAAATATGACGCAAAAGATGTTTGACAAATCGATTTTATTAGTCATCAGATAACTCAAGTCTCAAACAGAAGCAGAATTCAATTCAAACGCCACTATTGCAAGTAGTGGATAGTGCTTGGCGTGCCAAGTTATGTGGCAGCTTAGCAGCATTGTACCTGAGTGCAGGAATGTGCTAAATAAAAACAGAATATTGCTCATTCTTATGAGTTGTACAAGACTTTTAGCTGTTGAGCGTGTCACCAAATTTATCAATCCATGACATTTTGATACTTCCAGACTAACAAGATTTTGGAAAGACACTGAGGATGGCACTAAAATTTTTAATTTGCCACATTCTGACACTTCTTGAGTTTCAAGGTTTTGGAAAATCGGATCAGATTGGAATCCCTCCTTCCACAAATGGATCAGCTCAAGAAGTTTAGACAGCTTTAAATCGCTTAACTGAGCAGTTTTCCCTGCATAGTTCTCCTCACAACCAAATTCTTCACATTGGAATACTTCTTCAAAAGAAGCATTATTCACAACTAGTGTTTCAAGGTTGAGTAACGTCTGGAGGAAACAAGAAGGAAAAATAGCAGATTGCTTCGTAAAGTTTGTCAGCTCAAGAACTTTTAATCTGCAGAAGTACTCAGGTGAAAACTGGCCATGCACCATGCCATATCGCCATAACATTGTTCCCGTCCGATGATAATATCTTCAGGTTGGGGAATGTAACCTGAGAATCAGACCAATTTATTTTGAAAAAGCATGAAAGACTAACTGAATAAAGAATCTCAGTTAGATGAATCATTTACTATCATACATAGATCCTTGGTTTAATTATTACATAAATCTAAAACAATCAACAATAAGAGTCTTATTGTTAAATCAAACAATCTCTTCTAACTACTAATGATTAATGATTTCTTTTCCCTTGATACACACCAATTTGAATAACAAGGTTCAAGCGAAATTTCTTTTAACATGATCAAGAAAAATGGGTTCCTGGGGTAAAACTTTGGTGGATTGAGTTCAAAATGGAAGATGGTCACATACATGTATGGAAGCTTCCATGACAGAAGGTAATGTAAGAAATGCTTGTGGAATTATAGAAAAGGTGAAAGACGTCTTTTAGATTTGACCAAGAGACGTCTCAATCTGTGGAAATGTTTAGTCGAGTCAGGCTCATACCTTATCAACCAAGAATAAAGGTACTTGAATTGGGGTCTCAAGTTGGCTCTTGATATTTGTTCCTTTGAAGCTCTCAGAAGCGAATATCTCTACTTTGTCACATCCATATAACTTCAATTTTTCCAACACTGGCCATTCTGTAGTATGGATACTGTTGAATTTAAGAGAGGAAGTGAGACAATACAAAGAGAAGAATTGTATTGAATGGTGTAATTTACTTACAAGGGAGCTATCATATTTATACAAGCCAATAGGAGAGGCAAAGCTATGCACAACCAATGTGGGATATAATACATTAACTATAATACATTAACATCCCCCCTCAAACTCAAGGTGGTAAGTGAGAGGTGAACTTGAGTTTGGAAACCAAAGAGTGAAAGCATCCGGGTGGATGAGCTTTAGTGAAAATGTCAGCTGTCTGATCGGCTGAACTGACGGATTGTAAACGAACCGAGTTTTGGAGAATGTGATCACGGATGAAGTGGATATCATTCTCGATGTGTTTTGTACGTTCGTGGAAGACATCATTATGAGCGATCTGAATAGCACTCCTATTGTCACAGTGTAGGATAGTGGCAACAGGAGAAGAGATACCCATGTCAGCGAGTAACCATCGAAGCCAGAGAAGTTCTTGAGTTGCATCAGCCATGGCACGATATTCAGCTTCAGTACTAGAGCGAGCAACCACAGTTTGTTTCTTACTACGTCAAGAAATGAGAGAATTGCCCAAAAAGAAACAGTAACCGGTAGTTGAACGTCTGTCGGTGGGGTCTCCGACCCAATCGGCATCAGAATAGGCTTGTAAAATAGGGGCAGACTGTGCTGAGAAATGAAGCCCATGAAATAAAGTACCCTTGACATACCGAAGAATGCAAAGAACAGTCGAGTAATGGGTGGTCCGAGGAGCGGACAAGAACCGACTGACCTGATGAACGGCATAGGCAATGTCAGGGCGAGTGACAGTAAGATATACAAGACTTCCAACCAGTTGGCGATATAGAGTGGCATCCTGAAGAGGTGAACCATCGAGTGGGGTAAGTCTGACATTTGGCTCGAGAGGAGTAGTGGCAGTGGTTGAGTCAGTGATCCCAGCCTTGGAAAGGAGATCCGAGGCATATTTGGCCTGAGAGAGAAAAAATCCATCAGAACTAGATGAGACTTCGAGGCCAAGAAAATAGGTGAGCACGCCAAGATCTTTCATCTCGAATTGGCCACTGAGAAACTTTTTTAGTTCAGAAATACCATGTGGATCATCTCCAGTAATAACCATATCATCCACGTACAGTAAAAGAAGGATAATACCGTTGACAGTATGGCGGATAAACAGAGCCGAATCATGAGCACTCGGTGTGAACCCAAACTGATGAATGGTAGTGCTGAATTTGGCAAACCAGGCACGTGGAGATTGTTTTAAACCATATAAGGCACGACGAAGGCAACAAACTTTGTTTCGAGTGGCATCCAAGCCGGGAGGTGTATGCATATAGACTTCCTCAAGAAGTTCCCCATTCAGAAATGCATTTTTGACATCCATTTGAAATAGAGTCCATCTTCGAATGGCGGCGACAGCAATGAGTGTACGGACAGATGTGAGCCTCGCCACTGGAGCAAATGTCTCTTCATAGTCAATGCCATATTCCTGAGCAAATCCCTTGGCAACAAGTCGGGCTTTATATCGTTCAATAGAGCCATCAGAAAGTGTCTTGATCTTAAACACCCATTTGCACCCAATAGGAGTTTTTCCAGGGGGTAGATCAACAATATCCCATGTATGAGTTTTAGCTAGGGCCTGAAGTTCTTCATCCATTGCTTTCTGCCAAAGAGGATTAGTACTAGCCTCCTTATAGGATTGAGGCTCATGCAGATGAAGTATAGTGGAAAAACAATGATAATCACAATGGTAATCAGCAAGATGAGAAGGAGGGTGAGTTACCCTGGTAGATCTGCGAGGGTGATCTGGAGGATGGCTCTCAGAGGGAGTCCGTGCAGACTCATCAGACATAGGAATATCCTCGGGCACGACCGATTGAGTCAGAGAGGTGAGGTCAGCTGATGGTTCTGGAGCTAGAACTGGGTCTGGGTCTGGAGAGGTAGGATCAACTGGTGGTTCTGGAACGGAAGGGGTGATATCAGCTGGTGATTCGAAGGTGGACTCAACAGTACCTGAAACTGGATTATCAGGAAATAACTTAATAGATGGATCAGTAAAAAATTTGGAGTTAGTGATGGTTGATATGTCAAATGACCGTAAGGCAGAGAACATTTGATGTTCCCAAAAAATGACATGACGAGAGATACGAAGAGTTTTAGAAATAGGATCCCAGCATCGATACCCCTTATGTTCAATACCATATCCAATGAAACAACACAGATGAGCCATTGGTTGTAATTTATTGTGTTCATGTGGTTTGAGAAGAACAAAACAAGCGCAACCAAAGACTCTGAGGTTAGAGTAATCAGGAGGTTTACCAAAAAGGCGCTCGAATGGAGATTGATTTTGGATTGTAGTGGAAGGGACACGATTGATTGTGTATACTGCGGTGAATGCAGCATCACCCCAGAAACGTTCAGGACATGATGACGAAATGAGTAGAGCACGAACGGTGTCAAGAATATGTCGATGTTTGCGTTCAGTTCGTCCATTTTGTTGGGAGGTTCCAGGGCATGAGCGGTGGGGGAGCGTGCCATTTTTGTGAAGTAGGTTTAGAAAAGCACGGTCTTTATATTCCATTGCATTATCTGAACGAAAATTTTTGATATTCCGAGAGAATTGAGTTTGAACCATAGAAGAAAAATCAGAATATATTTGAAAGAGTTCAGATCTGCTTTTCATAAGAAACAACCAAGTATAACGAGAATAGTCATCCACAAATATAACAAAATAACGAGCACCACCCATTGATGCATGAGGAGAAGGCCCCCAAACGTCAGAATGTACTAAATCAAAAGGTGCAAGGGAAACGGACTGACTCTCATTAAAAGGTAAAGCTGATTGTTTTGCAAGTTGACAATGAATACAATGAAAAGACTCATGCTGAAGTGAACCTAACTGACCACTAGAAATAAGAGAACGTAGAGGGCTAGATGAAGTGTGACCTAACCGAGAGTGCCACAATTCCACATGTGAGAGTGCTGGGATGGATGCGGCTGATTGATTTGGTGATGGTGAGGATGGGACTTGGAGATGAGTGAGCTCAAAGAGGCATCCAACTTTACGGCCGGTTCCAAGGAGTTTTCCTGTCTGAGGGTCCTGCACACGACAACCAGTAGAAGAAAAATGCACATCAAGTCCAAGATCACATAGTTGTCCAACAGATATAAGGTTAAGCGTAAGATTAGGAACTAAATATGTGTCAGGGAGAGACAAATGAGAACTATCAACATGTCCAGTATGGCTGACCAGCATATTTGATCCATTGGCAGTGTGAATAGTAGGCGCATGCTCATCACGGGTTTTAGAGGAAAAAATAGAGGCATCAGAAGTCATGTGATTGCAACAAGCAGAATCGAAATACCATCGGGATGTACATGGTGTAGTTGACATGGCTATATTGTTACCGATTTTATTTAGAGCCTCGGTAAGAATGGTGCAGAAACCACTCCAATCAGGTGGAGAGTTGGATGAAGTTGGTGTAGTATCAGTGGTTACAGCAGCAGTATTCTTTGGCTTGGAACATGACCGATTGTATGAGCCTCGAGAGTGATATTGGTTCCCATTTGACTGATTTCCAGATGGAAGTTTAAGGCAGTCTGCAAGATAATGACCCGGTTCTCTGCAGACTTTACATAGGCGAGAAGGACATTTGAGCAATTCATGCCCTTGTGAATGACAATACTTGCAATATAAGGGCTTCTGGTGTGTGCTCTGTCGGTGGGGTAAGTCCGATTCAGCCATAGGAGCAAAGAGGAAGGTGAACCTCCAAGAAACTGGTGATGTGGCGGTCAACTGATGATGTGGCAGTCAACTGATGATGTGGCGGTCAACGAGTAATGTGGCGCTGACGTGTTGTTGATGTGGTGCTACCGTGGGAGCAACGTGTTTGAAACAGGAGCGGCAGTGGAGATGATGTCAACGGGTGACGTGGCACTGTCAATTGATGATGTGGCGATCAACGAGTAACGTGTCGTTGATGTGGTGCTGACGTGGCAGCAGCGTGTCTGAAACGGGAACGGCAGCGGAGATGATGTCAACGGGTGACGTGGCACTAATGTGGCAGCGGAGATGATGTCAACGGGTGATGTGGCACTGAGGTGGCGCTGATGTGGCTTTTAGGGCTGACGTGGCAGCAGTGTTTCTGAAACAGAAGCGGCAGCGGAGATGATGTCGATGGAGAATGAGACTCCGACTATAGTGATGACCTGACAGGTATGAAAATGATATACTAGAAGTTTTTCTGATGTGAAGGATCCACTAATAGTGGCAATCACAGAGCATACTCAACTCTTAAAATACCGAGAACCATTATGGCTCTGATACCATGTTGAATTTAAGAAAGGAAGTGAGACAATACAAAGAGAAGAATTGTGTTGAATGGTGTAATTTACTTACAAGGGAGCTATCATATTTATACAAGCCAATAGGAGAGGCAAAGCTATGCACAACCAATGTGGGATATAATACATTAACAGATACCAGGGTAGAACTTCTTTAGTTCTGGAAGTCCACCAAGCTCCAGGTTGGTTACTTGAAGGAAACACAAACCTGTTGGCTGCTTCAATCGCAGTCGATTGAGAGGCTGTTACAGAATCTGACTCTGAGATATTGGGCCCTTGACGTTCAAATATCGCTTCTAGTGAGATAGAGTGCAGTATCTGCATCCGGTCTAGTCTCTGGAGTCTGCTTATCATATTAGATTGAAATTTATTTGATAGTTTTTTGCAATGTTGCACCGCCATATAACCCAGTTTGCAGAAGGAACCCACATGGAGATGTTCGTGCCATATTTTATTTAAGTTATTCATGTGCATTATTATCAATATGTTCAAGACAGGGAGTCCCACCTGTGTAAATCAATCAATAGCATAAATAAAATACCCACTGATAAATATTGAACATTTTTGGAGATAAGACACAAGTAATAGATTAAAAAGAGAATAAGTTTTAGAATCTTAAAAATGAAAATCTGTAGAAAAGGGAACAAGGCATATAAAGATTAGCAAGAAAAGGGATCCAAATTGATTGATTTTTTCTATAATTTTGTATTCATTGATCTATTTTTTTTCTTTGTAGTTGCTTTATTTAGGGAAAAATAGATTATGGTTATTTTAGTTAATTTACTATTAGTTGGTCATATTCATATATTCAAATTTGAAAAAAGAAGTCAATAACGATTGGAATTATCATAGAAAATGCAATAATGGTAACTTGGTAAGCAAAGAACTGGTGGACCGAGCTGTGCATATCCTTGGGATCTTTTAATATTTTTGGTAACCGAGCAAGCCATTGAGTTGGACTCTATGCAAGTTCTAGTACAGATATTTAAAACTCAAAAACAAGAGAATAAATTATGGTCCATGTTCATAATTCAAATCTTTTTCAAATTAGGATTTAATTATTATGAAACAAGCATATGCAATTGTAATTCAAGAGACCAACCGACCTTTTCACTGAAAAAAGATGCAACAGGGGAGTAAAGGTCTCCTTCGCCAAGACTTTCAATGTTTCCATCATCAACTGTCTCAGTATCTTGTTCTCTCTCAAACTTTGAAACAAATGTCTTCATATTGGGACAGTTACGTACGATAATACTACTCAAGGATGGACATTCTAGAGTATCACTTCCTGAATAGAAACATGTTAAGTGAGGACAAAACTCGAGCAAAAGAGTTTGCAGTCTTGGGAATTTGAACTTATCTAGTTCTGCTCCCTCGCCTCCTCCCTCATTTGTGATTATCTCATATTAAAAAGTTGACGGTCAAGTACTCAAGTTACGAAATCCATCCTACAATATCCATCCAGCACATTGGATTTAGTTATTATACAAGAAGACAAGAACAAGAAACTCATTAATTTTTAAAAAAAAAAAAATTAAACAAGAGGGAAAAATACGACAACACAGAAAACAAAGCCTTGTTAGTAGCTGTAAACATAAAGCTAACCAAACAGATTGGCAAGCCCCGCAAAAGACAAATGGTACTTTTTTTTTTGCTCTATAATAAGATTGTACATTTTGGTAAATCATATAATCGACAAAAAACTGATGTAGCATGTTCAATGCAAAGTACCTAGAAAACAAAATGATAATAAAGATAAGATAATTTTATGAATCAGTGTACTACTTACCTTTTTTGTGAACAGAAATTGTATGGTGGTATTAAGGTCACCCTCCCAACACCGTTCATCGCTTTCACTTGTTAGCCATACTCTGTGCAGTAATGGTGTGCTTAAGACTCCTTGAGAAAAAATCTTCAAATTGGGACACCCGCTGACAACTACTTCCTCCAAAGTTGGGAATTTTAAGGTGTAGTTTACAGAGCAGAAGCTTGAGAGCCTTGATAAATTATCAAGAATCAATACTTCCAATTTGGTAAACATAATCTCATCCTCTTTTGTTTCATCTCCATCATTATTTGAGACTATTTCTGTCACCCTGTGGCATTCACATATTATCATTACTTTCAGTTGCACCAGACTTTTGGCTGTTGAGGATGTTACTAAATTTATCAATCCTTGGCAGCCATGTACAATCAAAGTTGTTAGATTTTGCAAAGATGTTGAAGAGGGTGCTAAATTGATCAAACTGTTACAACAGCGCAAGTTTAGAGTTTCAACATTTTGAAGAACCGGTTCCCATCGGCAGTCTTGTTTCCATATATGCTTCAGAGAAGAAAGACGCCACAGCGTTAAGTTTCTTATCCATATGAAATTCCCAGCATCTTTCTCCTCTCCCACAAGTGCTTCGTAAGGGAACAGCTCATTGAATTTACTGCATTTTAGTCCAAGCTTCTCTAGATTCTGAAATCTTTGAAGGAAACCCAAAGGGACAACAGCTGATTCGTCATGAAAGCACTGCACCCGAAGAGATTTTATTTTGCAAAAGAGGTCTGGTGGAAACTCGCCATGCTGATTAATCATTTTGATATCTTCGCCGTTTAATGTCAGTTTTTCCAAATTGGGGATGACCTGGAAACCGATCAACCAATTCATATTTTAAATCTTATAAATAGGTCGGGTTGAGTTAGATTCACTCAAATCAAATTAAATTCTTGAATTATGATTTTTCACTTCAAATAGTAAAAATTAAAAATAGAATTTATCAAACTAATATATTCAAATTCAAATATTTCACTAAATATTAAAATTACAAAGTTTCAAACATCCTATAAAAATTTTCTAAAAAAACACATCATTTAGAAATTCATACTTATTTATATTAAGCTGTAACACCAATAAGATAAATAGTTAAAACACTATAATAAAGTTATATATAAATTATTATATAATTAAATACAGACTCACGGGCTACAGATTAGATTAGGGTTAAGAAAACTCTAATCCCGACTTTGCCCAAATTTAATTCGAGTTGAGATTTTTCAACTCTAACCCATCTCAATTCAAGAAAATTCCAATCTTAGGTTACCCTAAATCCGGGTTGGGACGGATTAGCTTGCTCAAGTTGCCCCTAGACTCCATGTTAACATTGAAATATTTCCATAAAGCTATTAAATATCAGTTTTTTTTAGCATTAGAAATTGAATGTGTTATCGATTCTTAATTTCATATTATTTTGAATTGATAAAAAGGCTCCCATTAAGAAATTATTATTTATTATCTTAGTTGAGGTATTTTCTCTTTACATTGAACAAATAAATATAATATCCATAATATCATATTCGGGTCTCCTAAATGGAGGACATGGAGATGACCGTTAGGTCAAAATGTTGCGGTCATTTCTTCTTTAATAATTTGATGTTCTCCAATTTCAGATTCTTCACTTAAAAATATGCATTTGTACTCAAATGTTATATTGATAGATAAAAAAATTAATAACAAATAATTTGCATTTTTAAAACAAATTCAATGAACCAAAAAAGAAAATTTGGACAATATTAACTTAATCGATTTTGTTTATACTTTCACCTATAATTTTGTACAATTAGATATTACAACCACATGAAAATTTCATTTTTTTAACTTCTAACTTTAGTATGTGTTTATACATTATGCTAAGTAGGTAAATGTTGTCCAAGAAAAATAATTACTTGTTCACTTAACAAAAGTTTCTTTCAGAAATTGGCAAAATCGATAAAGATACATTTGGTGTCCCGTTGGCTAAACTAAGAAAAAAAAAATGTAATAGGATCTTTCGAATCATTCTCACCAGAGATCCATTAACCCATTTTTTCCCTTGATCCTTTGATAAAAAAGTTCATTTTCTTCAAAAAAGATTTCTTTTCAAGATCTCTTATTGAAAATGAATTATTTGATGTACTCAAATTTCACACTCTTCACATATAAATTAACAAAACCCACATGATATATAAAATAAATAAATAAAATTTCTCAATACAAAAGAATATTTTTTAATAAATTTAATGAATCGAAGAAAAAATTTGAACAATACCAATTAACTAGATATATTTTGTGCATACTTTCACCGATAATTTTGCGCATTTAAACTTAATAACCACATGTTATTTTAACTCATTATGTACAACACTTGAGATACATCTTAATTTTTCCTTTTTTAATTATTTCATCACTAAAACATTATCACATTTTCCTTTTATATATACACTACAAACTTATTCCAATCACATTTTCTCTTCTATTATTTGGACTACTACGTCACGTATACTTCACCATAAACTATTGGGTGGGTTTTTTATCACGGCCATTTAGTCTGCTTCCACGGCAAACATTTTGTTAAAAAAAAATCTGACGCCAGACATTTTCTTTTATATCAATAAATATCGTGAAAGCAGACTAACTGACTGTGAAAAAAGGCCTACCCTAAACTATTTCATAAAATAAGATATTTTCACATCTTAGATAACTTCCCAAAGCCCAAAGCAGTACCCATGCCATTACAGAGTGCGACTCCTACTTATGAAGCAAAAGCAAATACAATGCTTTTGTATATAAATTTGGACTTCTAAAATTTCACCTAGTGTAGGTTATAAACTAAGCGAAGAAAATTCGAGAATAATATTGGAATAAAAAAACCTCACCTAGTGTAGGTTGTTACTTAGGTGAAGGGGATGAATGGACCTCGCCTAGTGTAGGTTGGTACCTAGGTGGAGGAAACGGTAGGATCGCTTAGAGTATATTGTTATCTAGGTAAAGGAGATCCAATGTTTTGAAAAAATGAGAAATGTATCGGTACATGGAGAGACATCCTCGTAGTGTTATAATTAACCCAAGGAAGGGCAAGAAATTAAAATGGGAAATGAAATAGTTATTATTCAACATTGCATTGCATTGTATTTTATGAGAATGATTATCTTGACTTATGAAATGTTTATGATTGAAATTACCCAATGAAGGATATATAATGTTTATGGATGTTTTAGTCTTGTTGAAACCAAATGAATTCACTTCATTTTCAAATTAATTGAAAAAAATTATTTAGAAATGAATTAAAATAAATTTTTATATTTGATTTTTTATATTATCTTATAAAACTCAGTTGAATTCTCATATTTAAAATTTTTGAAATAAATCAAAAAATAAAAAAAAAAGAGAAAGGGAAAGAGAGAGAGGGAAAAAAAGTATTTTAGTCAACATAACTTTTTACTCTTCATTTTGTACAATTCATTTGTGAATTCTATTAATTTTAATAGAATTTACAACAAGCTAACTCAATTTCATAGCGAATGCATTTCAAAATGAGTTTTATAATTTTTTATTGTTCCGAACATAATAAGTATAGTATTATAAATGCATTACATAAAATTTAAAGATTTCATTTGTTCTAAACGCTCTATTCTATTTCATAACCATTTTGGTTGTGAATTTAATTATCCCAAATCATTGGTTATTAACCTAAACCAAATCTAGGCTATATTTAACAAAACCAAAAATTTGGTTGATTTTGTTTGCATTAGGCACAAAATCTGAATTTGGAATATCTTCATTTGATAATTGAAATGAAATCAAATTTATGGTGAAATAAATGTCACATTATCAAATAAAAAAGATCAAAATCTAAATTTGTTACGGTGACATTCAATCTCACCATGAAGTTGACCTCTATTTCAACTTTCAAATTGAAAAGATCCACCACAAAATTTGAATGATGAATAGAAAACCTGACCGAAACAGATATTTTTTGATCGAGCGGAGAAAAACAAAAGTTATGGAAGAAAAACTTTCGTATATTGAATAAATGGGCTCATTGGTTAGGTTGCATTTGAGATCACATGATCTAAAATGCACATTCTATAATTCGTTTATGTGATGCAAGGGAGGAAAATTAGAAGGGGACACACATGCTTCACTTTTGCATTTGTTCCTCACGCTACAATGGTGAGAGCAATAATTTTTTTTAATCTTACAAGTTTCATGAGAAAAATATTTCATGACACAAGATAGTTATAAATTATTATTCTAGTTTAATCTCTACTCAAAATTTCGAACCAAAGAAAAATAAGTGAGAAATTTAAAACTCATTTCAAAACGTGTTATTAATATATGTAGAGCTATAGACACGAGAATCTATCAAAGATACGATAAAGTATATACTTTATGTGATGCTGTGGCGACTTAAAACACTGTGAAAATAGCCATTTTATTAATATCATGCTTGTTATATTGAACCTTCCATTTTATTAATATATGCCATAAAAGTTATGTTAGACAATGCAGAAGCTTGGAAGATTTTAGTTGTTAATTATCTAATTAACAGCTTGGAAAGAGTAGCAAGGGCTCGTACCTTTTCAACAAAAAGAAGTGGTTGCTGAATCGGAATATCAAGTTGGAGGTCCTCTTGTGTTCCATGGGAGCTAAGAGACTCCTTGGGAGCAAATACTTTTAATTTATCACAATGATACACATCCAATGTTTTTAACATTCGCCATTCTGAACTATGTATGCCCGGATAGAAACTTTTGAGTTCTCGCAAATTAATAAGTTTCAGAACACTTACTTGCGGAAACACAACCTCAGTGGCTGCTTCTACTCCTTCCTCCTTTGCAACAATGTAACCCACTCCACAAGAGTGTATCATAAGCTCCTCAAGATTCAGAAGATTTCTAGCTAAACAGGCAGGAAAAACAGTACATAGCTTTTCACAGTGTTTAACTTCTATCCTTTTCATTTTCCAGAAAGAGTCTAGCGAAAGCTGGTTGTGCCATATATTATTCAAGTTATCCATGCGGAAGACTACCAATTCCTCAAGCATAGGGAATGCGACCTATGAAATTTGTCCAAATATGTTAATAACATAAATATAGATTCTAAATTGATTACTATGATTAGAAATAAGGAGAAAAGTAAACATGGGAAATCCAACTAAAATACGATTAATCTAAATGACCACCATATATGTCAGTATAACAGAATATGAAAAGAAGAAAAACATAGAAGAATAAAAATAATCCACCGTTGCATTGAAGAGAGATTCGGTGCTACTACAGATCTCCTCCACGTTCATCTCTTTAAGTTCTTTGGTCGCTACAAAACCTGGGCTCCTGGATTTGACATTGAATGTCTTCAATTCAGGGCAACTCTCTATGTGCAATTGCTTTAAGGATGGAAATCCGATATGATCTTCAGAACAGAATCTTGAGAGGTTTTTAAGATCTTTCATCTTCAAGAAAGTTAATTGAGGGAACATCTTATCTTTCTTTTCTTCTTCTCTGACTTCTTTTGTGACTACTATCTCTTCCAACATCTCACATTCACATACCTCAAGATGTTTCAGTTGCAATAGGCTTCTAGCCATGGAAGAGGATAACAAATATTTTAAGCTGTCACAACCCTCCAAGATCAAGCTTGTTAAACTCTGAAAGGAAGACGAAATTGTTGAAAGCTGGTCTTGCCATATGTTCTCAATATCAGTTGATGATGGCTTCAATGCTTCCAACACAGGCAATAGAATCTGCACTTATGATTTTTATTTCATTAAGAACTGGCTACTATTTCATTTTCAGAATGGAATTGATTTTTTTTTCCGATAAGAAGAAAAGGATTGATATTATTGAGCATAAAAATATGATATGCAATGATTGGTAAGAACCATTAACATATTAATACTGAAGATCATGGCAAGTAAATGTAAAAGGTATAGTTTTGTGGTTATCAATATTCATTTTCATTGAGAACTCTGTATTTTTCTTTTCATTTTCCCTTGTATTTTTAATTTTCTCAAAACAAGTACCATGTTATTTTTCCATTTAATTTCTTAGGTTGTGGGGGAAGGAAAAACGTACAAGCTTTGAGTTAAAATTTTCTCTGAGTGCCAAGAGGGGTGCGTTAGGTGTCCATCAAATTCAATCTGAACCTTTTGCTTTACTTAGCTATTTTTTTAGATGAACTTTACTACCTATTGTTATATGTGTATAGCACATGAGTAAATATTATACATGATTATTTTTTATACGTAATAGATAAAATAAAAGTAAATAATACTATGCTTTACTTTTAATTAAAAATAAATAAACTGCAATATCCAAAATATATGATATTAAAAATTTAAAAGGTTAATGCTATCATTTTTGCACAATGAGTTTTACCATGGGTAACAAATTGTCCCCCAACCTTTAAATTCAAACAATTTCTTCCCTCAACTTTGGAGCGGTAACAAATTGTCTCATCGATCAAATTTTTAATTCAATCTAACAGTTTTTTCACACGTGTGACAAAAGCATGTGGATCATTTGCCATATTACTCTCACATGGTCGAATGTGTTTTACCACACATGTAAAAAAAATTAGATTTAATTGCGAAACTAAACACAAATTAATTATTTAATGTATTATTTTGTGTATGAGAAATTTGAGCTTTCAATTTAAAAATTGTCTTATGTGAGTTATATGGTGAAATTTTGATTATAAATTTATAATTAAAGAATATTTTGGATAGTTGATGCAAATCAAGGAGATTTTGGGATGGTTATAATTACATGATAAATTATACCGAATTTTTTGTTTTTATAGGTCATATACATATAATCATTTTTCTAACCTACATATAATTAATTATAAAGAATTTCTAAATTTTGGATTTCTGTTTTATAAGAGCTCTCTTGATGAAGAGAAGGAAATAGTTGAATATGTGCCTTGAGATAAATATGCAAGTTTTAAATTACTAAGTCCATATACTTTAAATTTGGGGTCCTTAGTTGATTTGCAATATGGCGGACTTTAAATTTCTAGGTATTATGGTTAGATTTGATTCAAGCTTAAAGAATGTATATTTAAGACATCTTCAAATAATTATTTTTTCTTAAATTCATCATCTTCATAAAAAAATTTTTTTTGTCAAAAATGAGTTTTAAGTAAATTAACAAGTGAAGGATATTGGACCAGAAAAGTTGCGAGTGGGCTCTTAAGTGTTAATGTCAGTCGGTCACATTTAATGAATAGAGAGATTTTTGTGTAGGATGGTCCTCCAAAATTTCATTAAATCATAATATTTTATTTTATTTTTTATTTTATATTCTTAATGAAGTAATTGTGATTGAAAAAGTTTTAAATGATCTTATAAAATCGGTCCTACGAAAAAAAAATTCAATGAATAAGCAATAAATAAGTACCTTCTCGTCTAAAAGTGGCATGGGATTGGAGCTTGTACTTGTTGATGTGGAAGGCGTCTTCTCTTTGGAGTAGAAGCTAACGAGTGCTGCTAGATTTCTGAGTTTCAAGGACCGTAATTGGGGAAGTTCAAATTTTTCTGCTGCTTCATTATTAACAATTTCATCCTGTATTTCCAGGATAACAATCTCTGTAATGTTCTTGCAATCAGTTACTTCAATTTCTTGAAGTTGCAAAAGACCCTTGGCCATGGAGAATGAAAACAGATTTTTCAATTTTTCACAACGTTCCACTTTTATCGTTCTCAATTTGCTGAGAGACTCATGTACCGTGAGTTTGCTCTGACATATCTTCTCCAAGTTGATCAGGTTGTCAAGAAACAATGATTCCAAGATTGGAAAAGCATTTAAACTAGCCCATGATCGTTCCATTGAGTTAATGATAAAGCGAATCTCAGGACTGTTTCGGACATGGAGATGCTTCAATTTTCGGAATCCTTCCCTATCTAATTTGCAAATAACAGTCCCAACACCTTTCAGATCATCTAAATATAGATCTTCAGTTTTCTTCAGCAACATATCAACCCAATCCTCCAAACGACTGCTTGTACCACTGCATTTGAGTTTCAATATTTTATAGGTATCATACTTCTCAGACCAGTCCCACACCTCTCCTATAAATATTTGAAATCTTTCCAACTTTTTAAAGAACATATCTTTTGGCATAAGCCCAGCATCTCGAACACGTATCTCTAAAGTTGTCAAGTGAGGCAAGTGCTTTAACTCGGCAAGGCTACAGTTTCTTCTTTGACGGCTGAGTCCTTCATCCTCCCATCGGTCAAAGCTATTAGACATATAGAGTTCTTCTAATCGTGACAAGCTTGAGAGGATTCCCGGTGGAATTACTTTGAGTTTGGAACAATTACTCAAATCTAACAACTGTAGCTGAGTCAATTGACCTAGTTCCTTTGGCAGTTGTTCCAGATTAGAACTGTTGAGGCTAAGGACTTGAAGTTTCTTTAATTCTCCAACAAGAGCTATGTCTCCCAACAAGCACTCTTCCAGACACAAGGTTTGAAGGTTCACTAGGTGACGAAGAGAGGAAGGCAGTGACAAGATATGCATTCGAGTGAAATCCAAAACTCTAAGTTTTCTCATCCTGGTGAAAAAATTGTCAGGCATTTTCAAAGAGGGATGCTTACAGTACAAATTAAAAAATTCTAGTTTTGGGCATTCCCGTTCTTCTGGAAGCTCACTGATATCGTTGTGAAATAATGTGATTGCATTGCAATCTTCTAGCAAATCTGACAATTGTTTTAGTCCAACCTGATCATTTCTAATTGCAAGCATATGATAGTCTCGAGATGCAATTGATATGGCAACATCACGAACAACATCGTGCATGGCAACAAAATCATTGGTTATAGAATAGAATAGCAACAAACAAGAGGCTTCAAGGTTTCGGGACAAAGAGTGTACCCGATCCCTTGCTTCTTCCATCGTATTGATGCCTTGAAATAAAGTCAAACCCATACCAAATTTCAGCAAGTAGGAAATCCTAGGATAAGTCATCAGACCATAAAGCAAGAAACTTTTTTTAAGCTCCTTACTTTCTAAAAGATTGTAACTCAACTCTATAGTTGCATATACAACTGCCGTCATTCCAGTGAAGTTCCTTGAGGAGGGCTTTTTAGTTCACGCAACGCATCCCTCCATTCCGATGGATTCTTCTTGTTTTTCAAAGCACTCGCAACTGTTACAATGGCAATCGGCAAACCCGCACATTTTTCTGCGATCTCAACTGCGATAGATTGTAAATCTGGACTTTTAACACTATCACCAGCCTTCTTCTGGAACAAATCCCAGGCTTCCTCTTCTTGTAAAACACCAATTGGAAAAATCTTCTGAGCATCCATCCCGCCCAACAAAACATTTTCATCTCTCGATGTCAGCAGAATCTTGCACCCCTTGTGATCATCCCCAAACGGAATTCCTACCACCTCAAAATCAAGTTTCGCCCAGATGTTATCTAAAACTACAAGGATCCTCTTCTCTTTCTTTAATCTGTCACACAGCCTGTCTGCCCTGCCAGGCACAGTCTCCTCATGAAATTGCAGACCCAACTTGTCGGCAATTTCTCCTTGAATCTTTTTAGTATCCGGGTACTGCGACACCTCAGCCATAACCACGATGTCAAATAGCTCATATTGCTTGGCTTTTCGTGCAACTTCTTTGACTAGTGTGGTTTTTCCAACACCACCCATCCCGTATACCCCAATCATGTTGACACTAGGATCCCTTAACGCCTTCACAACTCCATCCAAAGTACGCTTTCTCGATTCAAAGTCCTCGTAACCTTTGACAGATGTGATCCCCATCCCCTGTGGAGGAAGGCGATATGAGACCTTTTCAAACCCGCCCTCTCTTTGGAGTTCAGCAACATTCTTTGCCTCCTTTGCCGCTTTCCTGCTAAGCTGATGACGCGATTTAGGATCAAAACACAACCCTTTGAGACACCGCTGTTGTTCTTTCTCTTCGCATTCGGTGATAATTTTCCTTGCATCTTCAGTGATCTTGTTCACGCTAGTCAACCACTTTTGAACAACCTGCTCAATCTCTTTCCCATTTCTTGTAGCAGCATCAACAGAATGTTGAATCTTCTCTTTCGTGTCTGTCAGCTTCTCAAGTTCGTTCTTAAGCTTCTCCTTGTTGCTCTTGTAGTTCAACACATAACCAAACTGGCGTCCAATGGGAGCAATCGAGTGATCGAAAACTACCGAGAAAACAGCGGAAACAAACTCCAGAGCCATTTTCACTTTTCTTTTTTGTTTCCTTTTTCTTTTTGGGTATTTTGGACGGAGATGGAAAAGTAGAAACTAAAAAAAAAATTGATATGGAAACAACAAATTCTACTGGAACAAATAGCAGCAAACTACAAAGTAGACATATTTCCTTTTTTCCCTTTTTTTCTGAATAATGAGATAGAAACAAAGTGATTAAAAAGTTCTAGAACCAGATGAGAAATTAAAATAAGGACAGGTGTTTTGTCAGGGTGCTGATCATAGAAACAAAAGGCTAACAAAATGATAGCAGAATGAGGAACAAACGACACAGATACGTATTTGGAATCAAATAAGAAACGAAAAGAAGATCGCACCTCTTTCTTCAAGCTATCAAAACTTAAGGCAATTTGTTGTAGAATTTAAGTATTTCTTTCTTCAGCAGATCCAGAACAATGAACGGAATTGCACAGCAGTAGATACAAATATTAGTTCTCTCAGAATGAATCTGACCAGGACTGTCATTTATAAAAATAACATAAGCAGGACTAGAATTTTAGCAGATCACAGCCATGAAAGGGCAACACCATCATCATGTACTACGATAATTAAATCCAATCTATGGTGATGATTCAGTCTGTCACTAGAATTGTAGCAGATCACAATCATGTTAGCGTTTCATACTGAGTCAATGCCAAGTCTTTCTTTCTAAAAGTAAAGCGAGAATTGAAATGATAACATGAGCAGGACTGTCATTTATAATATTAACAGCCATATCACAGCCAAGAATAGAATCACTTAAGTATATATTTGATCATCTACTACAGTATGATTAAATTGATCACACTTTATTCTACAAAACCTACGTCCATGATTTTGGCAGTCACTAGAACGTCTAGTTACAGTCACAGTATTTAGGAGTGAAAGTAAGAGGACCACTACAAAAGTACAATTATTGAGACAATGCCCAAGTGTTCTTGACAAGTCAGATTTGAATTTTAGTGTGTCCAGACCCACCAGTGAACGGCCATTCGTTTACTTGTCTGACAATAATGCAGAAACGTGAAGGACAATCTTTCCTAGTGAGTATGAACTCGGTTGTTCTATGAATTTATTTCAAATGGATACAAAGAATTAAGTTGAGGTGGATTGAAATTTTTTTGAATTAAATGAGTTGGATTGAGTTATGAGTTTAAAATTTTTAAATTGATTTAAATCAGTAACTCGATCAAATATATAATTATATTTTATATATATTATATTTATTAAATATAAAATTATGTTTAAATAATTATAATATAATGAATGAGTAAAATTATATGTAGCACAGTTCAAATCCAAACAACCAAACATGATATAATTTCTTGTAATTAGATAATAGAATGATGGGTATTTTAAAAAAAAGAAATTACAATTCACTAAACCTAGATTCTCTGATTGAAAATTTCAGTTTTCTTGTTATTTCTTTTTTCGTTTTTTTATGGGGATTATGGGGCTATCGTTTTCTCTTGAAAAAAACCTAAATGACGAATATGAAATTTGGTGAGAGAAAGAAAAAAAAAAAAAATGGGAACTCCAAAAGCTAAAGTTCATCAATTTATTATTGGTATCAGACTGCAGACGTAGCAGGAGAACAGAAAATGTGGGGAAACTAAAGGATCACTAATGCCCAACGGTGTCGTTTACTGTCAGGCTGCTTAAAAAGGAAAGTTGAAAAACCCACTCATCATAGAGAGACGGGATCGAACACTGTGGTTCTACCATTTGAGCTACATGCCCATCTGTGGCATGTGCCGTTAGTTATTATTTATTTATTATAATCCTCTTAACATGACAAGGGTTTTTTAGTTTTTTTTTTCCTTTTTCATGGGATTAATTTAGTAACAGATGAGACATTATAGAAAAAGATAATGAATAAATATATAATGTTTATAAATACGTACCCTTCTTTAATTTCGAAAGGAACTAAAAAAATACTCAAATATTGTGCTTACAAAAAGAGAAATTGATCTCCCTTTTGTACACCAATACACCATAATGCAGCACATAATCACACTGTGCAATAGACTATGCCATCAAGAAATAATGATAAATAAATAATTGAGAAACAAAGCACTGATTTTCAGACAACCATTTCAGGCTCTCTCTTTAGGCTTTGGCCAAACAATGCATGAATAGAAGGAAGTACACTATTACAGCAAAAGTTATCATATCATTCTCAGCTAGACTTTGCTTTGTCTTGCAAAAACGACGGTCACGTTGAGTGGGGAAAAACGATCTCATAAATAATATGAAAGAACCCTTTATCGTACATATTATTCTTTACTACAGCCTCGGCATCTTCTAGAAGGGATCTTCGGAAGAAGGCTCTCCATTTGCTCTCTGGAAGTTTCGTTTCACTACTCATCCCACTAATACTTGCTTTAAGTGCTGCTGCACTTGCCCTTGCTTCACTTAGCTTCCTCTTTAAGTTTACGTAATCTTGCCACTTGAAGGTCTGTAGTCTCAGAAAGAAGACAATATTAGATGAGGACCAGTTTCAGCAGTCCTCGAATCACCATATCTAGCAATGTATAATAAAAATGAGAATTTGTAGGAAAAGGTCTATAAGGGAAAAAAAATCGTGTATCACCCTCTCCGGACAAACCCGCCAAACTTTGAAACCAACTTAGTTCTGATTTTATCTTTATATAAAGATTTTAAGCTCATATGAGGACACACCTCCACCACACCCCCCCCCCCCCCCCCCCCCCCCCCCCCCCCCAAAACACACACACACACACAAAACATGCTTTTTCCCGTGCTCATACATTTAGTCAAACTGCAAGTACATCTCACTGCAAAAGTTTAATTTTCAAACCACAGCTATTTTTTGGTTTTTTTCATCAAGCATTAGTTCTGTTGTACAAAAAGAGCAAAAAAAAAGGGAAATTTATATAACTATTCAACAAATCCCAAGAGTAAGCGAATTAGACCTCATTTGTCGTGGTGTTTGTGAGACAGAGTTTGGCATGATACCTAATGTGGCCCAAAATACTCCAGCCCAGTAAACGCTCCGGCTCAGTGGACTCTCCGGCCCAGTGAACACTCCAGCCCAAGTAAGCACTCCAGCCCAAGTAAGCACTCCGGCCCAGTAGACTCTCTGGTCCAGTAAGTGCCCTAGCCTAGTGGATACTTCAGCGCAGTAAGCACTCCGGCCCAGTAAACTCTCTGGCCCAACAAACTTTCCGACCCAATGAAGAACTGCCCGACAAACCCACACCTGGGCCCCCTCTATGCACGTAGCCCTACAGCAACTCTACGTCACAACACGCCACCCTACAGCCACCTACATCTGCAGTCCTACAACCACCCTACGGCACGCCACCCTGCAGCACGCCATCTTCTGAGCTTATAATCATTGCCCTCCCACGGGCGGATGGCTATAAATAAGCCGAGGTATGGAATTTATATGGATTGAGACTTATTTTCTTACACTTGATTTACTTAAGCCCTCGACATCTCCTTTAAGCCATCGTGCTAACTTAAGCTTCGGAGCGCCCTCGGAGGCCTCCCCCTCCCCTCCTTTTGAAAGCCTTTAGTTCATCCCTGTTACTTGTGCAGGGCCCAGGCCACGTCAACATCCAGGCCACGTAAACACCAACCGTTTTTTGGCATCAACAGATTGGCATCGTCCATGGGAAACCACAATCTATCACTATAGTAAAAGCGAAGAAGTACAAAAGAACTCATATGTCACGGTGCCACCAAGAAACAGGACCAGAAAGACCGACAAGGAAGCCCCAAGGCAGCGCCCGTAGCCAATAATCTGGACCCAAGTTTCCTGCAATCCCCGAGCATGCTACCCCTGAGTCAAGCAGGAGGCCCCCCGCCAGAGAACAATGCTCTCATCTCTCCGGAACCAACTCTCCTAATTACGAGGAAACGGTTGCGTATCTTCAGGCCCCGGTAACTCAAGCGCAGTTCCAGGAGCTCTCCAGGATGATAGCCGACCTAGCGGCCCATCCCACACACTTGGAACGCGGAGAATCTCCTTAAATTTTACTAGTGAAGTGTAAAAGCAAAGGCTTAATAAAGTTTGAAGTTTGAATTCCGAAATTTTATTAAGTTAAAAAGGAAGTACAAAAATTAGGTGCTATAGGCCTTAGATACAAAAAAAAAAAAAAAAAAAAAAAAAACCTATTCTAAAGAAGTGGGGGCCTCTTGGACCTCGTCCTCGCCTCTCACTGCCTCCTGGGCATTACCCCCAGCTGTTCCCTGGGCCTCATCCTCCGCGCCAGGATCCACCGCAGTAACCGCGCCCATTTCTCCCTAAGAAGCACAAAGGTCGAGGTTTGAAAAGTCGAGCCCCGGGTAAAAGAGCTCAACCTATCTCTTGGCCTCATTGAAGCCCGTTAATATCTGGACCCCGGCCTCATCCAGCAGCTCCTCCTCTCTCTCAGTAGCCTTGGAAACCGCCTCCTCCATCTGGGCCAGGAACAGGTCCCTCTCCTTCCTAAGGGTATCCTTGGCTTTGCGCTGCTGGTCCCTCTCAAAGACGGCATCGTCTTTGGCGCGCTTGACAGACTCTAATGAGGAAGACAAAGCCCGGACCAACTCCCAGGTCTCCTCCAGCTTGTATTCAATCTTCGCCAAATGATCATCCAGATCAGTACAACGGCGAGCGAGGACACCACCAAGAACTCCAGCCTAAAACGCGAATGATGTTAAAAGAAAATAAGTAAACTAAAAACCAGTGTAAAGCAAAGGGACGTTACCTGGGAGAAGGCGGTCTCCACAGCCAAGCACAGCGCCTTGAGAGGCTTCGCCCAGAGCTCCAACATATCACGGGGAGGGATCCCCAACATGAAGTGCTCACACGCAACCTTCGGGTGAGCGAACACCGAATGGTCACCCCTGAGCGCTCATCGCGGTATGAAAGTAGCAGCAACCCCAGATATACCGCTGGAGGAAGATGGCCCCGGGGGAGGAGTGGGTGCAGTGGGTTGCTCCCTACCCTGGGAAACTGGAACCCTCGAAGGGCTCCCTTCAGCTACGGGCACCGGGGTCGAGGCTGTGGCCTTCTTCTGCTCTTGTCCCGAGCTGCTTGCCTTCGCAGCCCTTTTCCTCTCTCGGGACATGCTCCTCGCCCTCTCCATAGCCTTGGCAGCCATATCCATCTCTGCACAAAGAACGAGCATTAATAACTTGGAATAAAAAATCAAAGTTACTACTAGAATGAAAGGTTAAGGGCTATCGTGTTCAAGGTCCGACGGAAGGCTAGGAGGGCAAAGGCCGTGCCTGTGGAGCTCTTCGTTATTTCCAAGCACTCCAACTTCTAAGGGCGTGACCAGCATAACCTTCATCGTCTCTCATTCTCGATGTAGGAGGTGTGGCCTTTTGCACTTGCCAACACACTCCAAACTCCAAGTGAAGGGAACTTCGAAGCTTTCAACACTTTTTATGAAAAAGAAAGCCCCTTTTCCACCTCTTCACAGAAGAAGACTTATACTTTAAAACCCTCTTTCGCCTCCTCAAACTCACAATGACCCACCCCGTATGACTAAGGCAGGCTAATTGGAAGTGCGCTTTGAACACGTTCATGTTCATTACTCTTCTCACCTCTTGGCACACGACAATGAATGCCAGGATCAGTCGGATGAAATTGAGCATGAATTGACTTAGTGCAATGCCGAAATATCGGAGCATCGAGCAGAAGAACAGATGGAGAGAGAACCTGAGCCCAGCCTTTAGCTGTTGCTCGTAAACACACAGCTCGTAAGGCACCCAGCTAGGGAGGACGTCGCAGGCCCTCTCCCCACTTTCTGGAGCCCTCATATGGTAATCCATGGGGATCCTATACCTAATCCTGATCCCCACGAGCTCAGACTCCACTATTGAACTTGGAATGGAGTTCACTTTGAATGTTCACTAATCTCTCTCAGTATCCAGGGCGTCGTCCCTAATGAGCATTGACTTCTAGACATCCTCCTCCCGGATGACTCCCTCTCCTCACTCTCCTCATCATCCCCTCTCCCCGGGGCATAGAGCACGAGGGCTAGAGCCCCATCGTGAGGGACGGCCTCCAAGGAGGAGATCTCCTCGCTGGAGGAAACTCACATTGCCTCCTCCAGCTCCCTTAAAATATCCCCACTTATATCACTCTCGGACATCTTACTCACCAAAAAGTCTTTTTAGGGTTGCCTCCTAGAAAAACCAAGCGCTCTCAAAATTCTTTTCTAACTATGAACTCTCAAAAATACAAGTGAGAAATGAAGGAAACATGGATCCTCTTTTATAGAAGCCTGGGCAGCAGAACCGAGAGACATTAACTTAACTATTCAAATGAAGCGACGAGCCCTTTGCTGTCACCAGGGCGCCGTTTTCGTACCCCGAGGTAACAGCTGTCAACTGAACACGCCCCCTATTGTCACCAATGCACCACTATTTAATGTCAGCCGTTATCATTTGTTGCACCTACAAAAAAGAACCCAGTAGGCCCAAAGTGGGAAAAAGGCCCACATACGCAAGCAGGAAGAAACAATGTGAACATAATTTCTCCAAGTCTTGATCACTCGTCTAAGTCTCTCCAAGTCCGAGCATTTGAACTGCTTGTCATGCACTCGGACAAGTTCTCCAGGTCCGAGTATTTGAGCTACTTTGCAAAAGCTCGGAGAAGTTCTCCAGGTCCAAGCGTTTGAGCTGCTTGTCAAACACTTAGACAAATTCGCCAAGTTTGAGCATTTGAGTTACTTGTTAAACACTCGGACAAGATTCTCCAGGTTCGATCGTTTGAGCTGCTTTGCAAACGCTCGGACAAATTCTCTAGGTCCGAGCGTTTGAGCCGTTTGTCAAACGCTCGGACAAGTTCTCTAGGTCCGAGCATTTGAACTGCTTGTCAAACGCTCGAACAAGTTCTCCAGATCCGAGCGTTTGAGCTACTTATCAAACGCTCAGACAAGTTCTCCAGATCCGAGCATTTGAACTGCTTTGTAAATGCTCGGACAAGTTCCCCAGGTCCGAGCGTTTGAGTTGTTTGTCAAACGCTTGGACAAGATTCTCCAGGTCCGAGCGTTTGAACTACTTATTAAACACTCGGACAAGTTCTCCAGGTCTGAGCGTTTGAGCTGCTTGTCAAATGCTCGAACAAGTTCTTCAGGTCCGAGCGTTTGAACTGCTTGTCAAATGCTCGAACAAGTTCTCCAGATTCGAGCGTTTGAATTGCTTGTCAAACGCTTGGACAAGTTCTTTAGATCCGAGCGTTTGAGCTGCTTGTCAAATGCTCAGATAAGTTCTTTAGGTCCGAGTGTTTGAGCTGCTTGTCAAATGCTCAGACAAGATTCTCCAGGTCCAAGCGTTTGAACTGCTCTTCAAACGCTGGGACAAGTTCTCCAGGTCCGAGCGTTTGAACTACTTGTCAAACACTCAGACAAGTTCTCTAAGTCCGAGCGCTTGAGCTACTTGTCAAACGCTCGGACAAGTTCTCCAGGTTCGAGCGTCTGAACATGCTTTGTAAATACTCGGACAAGTTCTCCAAGTCCAAACGTTTGAGTCACTTGTCAAACGCTGGGACAAGATTCTCTAGGTCTGAATGTTTGAGCCGCTTTGCGAACGCTCAGACAAGTTCCCCGCGTCCGAGCGTTGTGAGACAGTTTTCAAACGTTCGACCAAGACTTCTTCTAGTTCAAACATTTGAAACTTCTCCTGGATTTTCGCCCAAAATCAGGTTCATTCCATTGGAATAAGTGTAAAAAGCAAGAATATCATGTGAGACAAAGATTGAAATAAAGGTATTTTATTAATTCAAAGAATTACAACTAACGATCTCGAAATACAAGGAAAATATGGCCCTAGCGGTCTCGAAGTATAAAGGGAAAACCGAGACACCAAGCTTTTTAGGCAGTCCAGTACACAAGCTGTCTCACCCTCTTAGTCTTCCTCAAGCTCCTTCATGAGCCTGAAAGCTCTCACCTGCCATAAGTTGCTCCAGGCCCAAGGGACCTCCTCAACCGCTCCCGCCCAGAATCTGGAAGAGGTCCTTGCCCCCGCTCGGAATCTGAAAGAGGTCCTAGCTTCCACTTGAAATCAGGAAGAGGTCCTTACTTATTGGGCAACAACTCCTCTCCAGAGTAGGCCCTTCCTCCCTCTTGGCATCCATAAATCCCTCAAGGAACTACTGACTCCCCTCTCTCTCCAAGACCACCACCATCCGAGCACTGAAATTTTAGTTATGGGCTCTTAAACTCACTTTGATTTGGATTTACTAACAGAAATCCCTTTTTATAAGAAGAAAAAACACGTTCAACGAGGGCATTTAATATGAACTCAAAAAACGAGGAGATCTTTAAAATTCCAAGGTTACTCCTACGCTTCTCCAGACAGTTTTTCGCTTCTCAAGGATGACAAACCCTTTCCCAAAGTCGGCCATTCAATGTAGGTTTGACTCGCGCGTCCCAGGGTCGGACACCCTACACTACAAGACCGAACGCTCAAACCGCGGGATGCATCCTCAGCTCCACTCACGCCTGGCTCAATCCTTCATTAAAAGGTCGTGCCCCACAATACTTTTTTAAGCACATAAATATATTCAAGGAAGTGTGGGGCCTATGATATGACCCAAAATACTCCAACCCAGTAAACACTCTGGTCTAGTGGACTCTCCGGCCCAATAAACACTCCAGCCCAAGTAAGCACTCCGGCTCAGTAGACTCTCCGACTCAGTAAGTGCCCTAGCCTAGTAGACACTCCAGCCCAGTAAGCACTCCGACCCAGTAAACTCTCTGGCCCAACAAACTCTCCGGCCCAATGAAGAACGGCCCGACAAACCCACACTTGGGCCTCTTCTACATACGCAACCCTACAGCAACTCTACACCACAACACGCCGCCCTACAGCCACCTACATCTGCAGTCCTACAACCACTCTACGACACGTCGCCCTACAACCACCCTGCAACATGTCGTCCCTTGAGCTAATAATCATTGCCCTCCCACGGGCGGATGGCTATAAATAAGCCGAGGTATGGAATTTGTATGGATTGAGACTTATCTGCTTACACTTAATTTACTTAAGCCCTCAGCATCTCTTTTAAGCCCTCGTGCTAACTTAAGCTTCGAAGCGCCCTCGGAGGCCTCCATCTCCCCTCCTTTCGAGAGCCTTTAGTTCATCACTGTTACTTGTGTAAAACCCAGGCCACGTCAGCACCAACCATTTTTTGGCATCAACAATACCTAAAAAAACCAGCCAGTAGGAGAGAAACTATGGCAAGAAATACCATAAGAAGTATTTGAGTGTTATACGAGCTCAACAACCACTGTAACACACCAAAAAAATCATCAATCTAAAGGCCAAAGAGAGAGTCTCTTAAAGAGAAAATAATTATTACTATAAAGAAAAAGGATATAACAAATTAGCATGTAATAAAGCACACACACAAAGCAATAAATATGCAGACAATCATGAACAACAGATGCCACTAGGAGTTTCTCCATGCTTCAAGTTCCAAATACACAAAATTGTTGGCCACGCATCAAAAGATGAGTTTAAATATTAGAGAAGCGTGATAAAGAATCTTATTTTACTTGCCTGTACGACATGGGGAGCTAAGCTGCGAAAAGAATTTTCTATGCCGTAATAAATTGCCCAAAAAAAGAGGACATGTGACATATAAGCTCAAAAGAAGCTAACCCAATAGAAGGGTGCCTTAAATGCAAATCAATACTACCTGTTAGAATTTAAATTCCTCTTAATTCTTTCAAGCATCCAGCAAGAACCAACGCGATGGCAATAGTTCCATATATACAAAGAAGGAAGTGCCTGCAGAACACTAAATAAACATTAAACATAAATAAAGAAAACAAAACAAGAAAAAAGAAAAATAAGGAAAGGAACATAATTGTAGTTGCAAAGTGATTATAAAAGGAGTAAACAGCAAAGACGACAGCATTGCCACAATAGTTAACTACCCCAATAGAAGAGTGAACATTTTAAATTTCATATTTCAAAGCATACATTACTTTTAAGGCAAGCACAGACATAGCCTCTCTACTATCGACACTTCTTGTGAAACACAGAATGGTACAAAATTACTATGTAAAAACTAGATAAAGAAGGTTAAGGTCAAATGATAATAGAGACAAAGCTACATGATAACTATGAAATTTACTTCAAAAAATTTCTTTTTTTTTTTCATAAGTGAAGCCTCATAATAATAATAGTATTACCATATGTCCTGTCATCCTCTCTTTTCCAATAGCTTCGCAACAGTAAATCTCTTTGTTTCATCCCCCTGAATAATGGTTCATTACTAACAGCAGAAATTATGATTAACTTATACTTAAAGAGGTTAAGAATCTGACCAAGGTAGCCAATCACTGTATAACTGCATTTGAACGATGTCTTTATGACCATCAAGGTGCTCAACTGTTAAGGTAGGGGACGACAGGTAGGGGGCAGCACTATAAATGCTCCATAGGTAGGGGGCAGCACCATAAATGCTCCATAGGTAGGGGACAGCACCATAAATGCTACATAACTACTTACCTAAACTCCACCAGCATTTGTCTTTTTGAAAGCCTATAAATACTCTTCAGCTTTCATTTGTAAGACACTAAGTATAGAAGAGAGAGTTTGAGAGAAAAACTTAAGAGAAAATATTGTGAGAGATATAAGTGTCTCGTACAAAATACAATTGGGTGTGGGTTGTGAGTTGTAAGTGTTGTAAACACTTTGTATATTTTCTCCCTTTAGTAAAAACGATCTGCAGCAGGTCCGGAGACGTAGGCACATTTGGCCAAACTCCGTTATCAAATTTGTGTGTGTGTTATTTCCACTGTTATTTCGCATTCTCATTAATCTGGTTTATATGGAAATCTATGTAATTTCCCCAACAACTGGTATCAAAGCGTTTGGTGGTGAATTCTATCAATTTTCTGTGATGTTACTATTCATATGAATAGTGAATTTCTTGAATAATGAAATTTTATCGGTGATACTGATTCATCGGCAACGGTGTTCTAATACACGGAGGTTCGCAGGAATAGTCAGAAACGATCCAGATAAAGTCAGATTCGAGTGGGAGCGATGGCCGCAGACGAAGGGAAGATGAAACTCGAGAAGTTTGATGGCGCAGATTTCGGGTTCTAGAAAATTCAGATAGAGGATTATCTGTATCAAAGAAATTTGTATCAACCTCTCTCATGAGAGAAGCCTGAAACTATGAAGGATGAAGACTGGGCTCTTCTCGACAGACAAACCCTCGGAGTTATCCGGTTGACGTTATCCCGCAATGTTGCTTTCAACATAGCAAAGGAAAAGACCACGGCGGGTCTTATGGTGGCTCTCTTCAGTATGTATGAGAAGCCATCAGCCTCTAACAAAGTTCACTTGATGAGGTGGTTATTCAATTTGCGGATGACAGAAGGTGCATCGGTAGCTCAACATCTCAATAAACTCAATACAATCACAACCCAGTTGAGTTCAGTTGAAATTGAATTTGATGAAGAAGTACAAGTATTAATACTTTTGTCTTCTCTACAAGAAAGTTGGAATACTACTGTCACGGCTATGAGTAGCTCGTCGAGAAGCAATAAGTTGAAATTTGATGATGTTCGTGATTTGGTTCTCAGTGAAGAGATCCAACGGAGAGAGTCAGGTGAATCGTCAACCTCTTCAATTCTGCATACAGAGTCAAGAGGAAGAAATTCAACCAGATGGAATGGACGCGGCAGATCAAAGGACAGGAGGTCCAAATCCAAAAATCCCAATAATTCCCATAGCTCGAAGACCGTCGAGTGTTGGAACTGTAGGAAGACTGGGCACTATAAAAATCAGTGCAAGAGTGCACCGAAAGACCAGGAGGCGAAGGGAGAAGCAAATGTTACTTCCACCTCAGGAGGAGATGATGCGTTGATATGCTCTTTGGAGAGTAGTGGGGAATCTTGGGTATTAGACTCTGGAGCATCATTCCACGCTACTTCGCAAAAAGAATTCTTCGAGAGGCATGTCCCCGGAAACCTTGAAAATGTATACCTTGGTGATGATCAACCTTGTGCTATTATTGGTAAAGGTGTAGTGAAGATTAAGTTGAACGGTTATGTTTGGGAGCTAAAGGATGTCAGACATATTCCCCACCTAAGAAATAACTTAATCTCAGTAGGGCAGTTGGCTAGCGAAGGTTACACTACGATCTTTCATGGCGATGACTGGAAGATTTCAAAAGGCGCAATGACGGTTGGTCGGGGTAAAAAGAGTGGTACTCTTTACATGACAATAGGGGCGTGCTGTTCAATTGCTGTTGCAGCAGGAAACGAAAATCCCAATAAGTTGCACCAGAGACTTGGCCACATGAGTGAGAAGGGGATGAAAATTATGCACTCGAAAGGGAAACTTCCAGGTCTATAGTTAGTTAAGATAGACATGTGCGAAGATTGCATACTTGGAAAGCAGAAGAGGGTCAGATTTCAAACAAGTGGCAGAACCCCAAAGAAAGAAAGACTAGAACTCATTCACTCTGATGTTTGGGGACCAACGACCGTTTCATCCATTGGTGGGAAACACTACTTCGTGACTTTCATTGATGATCACTCTCGGAAGGTATGGGTTTACTTTCTAAAGCATAAGTCTGAAGTGTTTGAGGCTTTCAGGAGATGAAAAGCTATGGTTGAAAATAAGACAGGTCCGAAGATTAAAAAGCTCAGAACCGACAATGGTGGTGAATATGAAGACACCGGACTCAAGAAGTTCTGCTATGAGCACGGGATCAGAATGGAGAGAACCGTGCTGGGTACGCCTCAACACAATGGTGTAGCTGAGTGTAAGAACCGAACGTTGACAAAAAGAGCCAGAAGCATTCGTATACAGTCAGGTTTACCGAAGCAGTTCTGGGCAGAAGCAGTCAACACAGCAGCTTACTTGATCAACCGAGGCCCATCGATTCAATTGAAGCATAGAATACCATAAGAAGTATGGAGCGGAAAAGAAGTAAAATTATCACTTCTAAAAGTTTTCGGTTGTGTAGCATATATGCATATTAGTGATCAAGGCAGGAATAAACTTGATCCCAAATCCAAGAAATGCACCTTCATCGACTATGGTGAGGATAAGTTTGGCTACCGCATTTGGGATGACGAAAACAAAAAGGTGATCCGCAGCAGAGATGTGATTTTCAACGAAAGAGTGAGATACAAGGACATGTATAAAACTGACGCCAGCGACCTAAAGTAGAGTGGACTAGGATTTGTAGATGCAGATGCAGATGATGTCCCAAATAGTCCCGTGATGGAGTCGATTGTAGCAAGTTCTCTGCTAAAGGAACTTGTTGGACAGAGCAGTGTGCAGCAGTCTGACACACTGCAGCCTCCTATTCCAGCTCCTGTATTGAGAAGGTCTTCTCGGCCTCATGTACCTAACAGGAGATACATGAATTATTTGTTGTTGACTGATGGAGGGGAGTCTGAATGCTATGATAAAGCTAGTCAGACTGGAGATGCTAGCAAGTGGGAGCTTGTCATGAAAGAAGAGATAAAGTCTCTGATCTCCAACCAGACATGGGAACTAGTTGAGTTACCTATGGGGAAGAAGGCACTTCACAACAAATGGGTGTACCGGGTGAAAGAGGATATGTTGACAAAGACGGTGGCTATCGACAAACTGAAGTTGTGTTCAACTTTAGTTGGCTTGCAAGAGTAACAAGACCGGAAAGATCTGCTGCATAGATCAAGGTGTGAAGACAGATTGAAATTGGTCTTCAAGTGGGAGATTGTTAAGGTAGAGGGCGGCAGGTAGGGGGCAGCACCATAAATGCTCCATAGGTAGGGGACGGCACCATAAATGCTACATAATTCCTTACCTAAACTCCACCAGCATTTGTCTTTCTGAAAGCCTATAAATACTCTTCAGCTTTCATTTGTAAGACATCAAGTAGAGAAGAGAGAGCTTGAGAGAAAAGCTTAAGAGAAAATATTGTGAGAGATATAAGTGTCTCGTACAAAATATAATTGGGTGTGGGTTGTGAGTTGTAAGTGTTGTAAACACTTTCTATATTTTCTCCTTTTAGTAAAAACGATCTGCAGCAGGTCCGGAGACGTAGACACATTTAGCCGAACTCCGTTATCAAATTTATATGTGTTATTTCGCATTCTCACTAATCTAGTTTATAGGAAAATCTGCGTAATTTCCCCAACATCAACCACACTGCCTCTGTAGAAACACAAGTCCCATCTGCAAGACACTTGGTAATTCAAGTTGGGGGGATTTTTTTAATGCTAAAAGTGAGCCTGAATGCATTTCTGTTCTAACAGAAATTGCAGCCAAGAAAAAGAATATACCTGGTTTTGGTTTTTCTTTTCCCCACGCTATTCTATGGGAACTTGGGGAATGTGGGGAAGGAAAGTAAAATTTCAAACGGAAGAGTACAAGCTCCTATGCTAGAATCTAGGTTCTTTTTCTAGAGCTACTGATATGCAAGTATATAATTTATTATAACATATATAACTTATACCGATTTTATATTTTGAGAGTACAAGTTAGCCGAATGCAAATCAATTGATTCCAACAGCTAACCACAAATAACATATACAAAGCAGATGCAAGAAGGTTCGTTACTCCATGTAAAATTTGGCCAGCTCTACCTCAATTGCCTCCACTCTATAGATAGTAAAATTACTTCTTTGGATAATAAAGTCTTTACCCTTTCTTCAAAAACGCTCAAAGAGAAATACTCATCCGAATGGTTTGAAAATTGATTGAGACAAATGTGGAATAGGTGGTTTACAATTAACAAAAGTTATGATAAATGAATCTCAATCAGAAGGAGAATCCTCCTCTTCTGATAAAGAAGATCATATACAAAACAGATGCAAGCAGGTTCTTTACTCCAGGTAAAATTTGGCCAGCTCTGGGTAGGAGCAGCATTGCTTTCTTCACCGTCCAGATGTAAAGGTTCTACTGCTGGGTTTAATCAAGAATGATATGCAACCAATCAGTCTTATTGTTTTAATGATGATCATTTGCACTAGGTGTATAATTGAAAAGGAGGAAATTTCTAAGAATAAAGTAATAATTAGCATTAGGACAAACACTACAGGATCATGACTCTTGCATAAGTTTTCATGATACAAAAAACTCTAAAGAGAGAAGATTTAGATATCATTCCAGAAATCTTACTCTGAATTGAGGCACCAAGAGACATAAGAGTACGGCAAATGGCCTCCGAAGTTCCATCAACCACACCAACTGCCATTATTGCTTGATGATCATCCCAATGCTGAGAACAAGTTTCAAGCTTCCTTTACTATTTGGTAATATGCTTGGAGCAATGATGAGTAGATTCTGGTGGGGACAATAAGGGGATGATAGTAAAATTCACTAGGTAAGTTAGGATAAGCTGTGTCGATCAAAACATGAAGGTGGATTGGGGTTTAAGTATCTTCATATATTTAATTTGGCAATGCTTGCTAAACAAGGATGGCGATTAATGAAAAATATTACCTCTTTATGCTATGTCGTTCTTAAAGCAAAATATTTTCCTCGGTGCTTTTTCTTAGAGGCACCACTAGGCAATAATCTGTCATATACATGGCGTAGTATTTGGGAAGGGCATTCAACACTAGAAAGAGGTATTCGGTGAAGGATAGGGAACGGAGAAAGTGTGAAAGTTTGGAAAATTCCATGGGTTCTGATATATTGGTCTTTTAAGCTCGCCCACGGTAAATGTTGTAGCCAATGTGAATGTTTCTATTTTGATAAATCACGATAATATGACATGGAGAAAGGATCAATTGCATATTTTATTCATGTCACATGAGATGAATTTGATTGACCAAATCTCTTTGAGTCTCACAGCAAGAGAAGATAAAGTTATCTGGCACATTAATCCCAATGGAGTTTTTTGGGTAAAAAGTGCTTATCAAGTTGAACGAGCTGCCAGGGCTCGTTAGCTACCTAATACAGCGGCTTCGTCCTCGAACGATGGTGGTCCCATTGATGAGTAGATTCTGGAAATATATCTGCTCATTACAGTTACCAAATAAAATCAAATTGTTTCTTTGGAGACTTTGTCATGAGTGCCTCCCAACTCTTAGCAACTTAAAAAGACGTGGGATAACTGAAGATGGACGGTGTTAAGATTTTTTCCCAAGAGGAGGAATCAGGGTACCACGCGGTGGCTAGCTGTGCGCATGCGGTAGCGATTTGGAAGGGTTGTCTAGTACAGTTTAGTAGGTTACAGTGTGTTTTGGGTTTTAAAAATTGGTTTATGTGGTGCCAACAGGAATGGGAGATGGACAAGGTGGTGAGATGGGGGATCATGGCATGGTCTATTTGGGGGGAATAGGAATCAGGTGGTTCTTGGGAATGCGGGCAAGAGTGTGGATGAGATTATAAGATTTGGGGATAGCTATTATGATGATGTTAAGCTGGGATGTGAAAGTAAGGATGGTTCAAAGGTCTCAAAGGGTGCAGTGGTGGTTCCATGGTCAGCTCCTCCATCGTCGTTCGTCAAGATTAACGTGGACGGAGCTCTTTTTGTTGAGAGTTTAAGGGGTAGGAATCATAGTTAGAGATGGTGGGGGGAAGTTTTTGGCTGGTCTTTCTAGCAAAATTACAGATATTCAGGACCCATACATTGCAGAAGCAGTAGCAGCTAGAACAGCATTGGCCTTTGCACTCAGAGAAGGCTTCCAGCATGTCTAGCTTGAGGGAGATGGCTTTAGGTTGATTCAGGCTGGACACTCTAAGGAAGACGATTGTTCAGTGGCTGGTCATATTGTTGAAGACATCAAATTCTTGAAAACAAGGTTAACAAATGGAGCTGCCTATATTTTAGCTGGAGATGCAAAGTTTAATTTTTTTTATATTATATAAAACAACATATGGTTATTGATAAACAAGAACAAACACGTACAGTTGAAGCATCCTAACTCCTTTTCTCAACCTCCTCGCTTTATTTTTTTCCAACTTGGTTTACTTGAAGTTGGAAAATATTTTGAACGAAATTAAAATGGTTTGGACTCGTTTTTCTCACCAATTAATAGACATTGTCACTGTACATGGAGAAACTTGATAAGTGGATCATCATGTCAACAAACACCACTGTCAAAAAAAAAATACATCCTCTCTCTCTCTCTCTCTCTTTCTATATATATATATATATATATATATATATATATATATATATATATGTGTTTCGTAGACAGGATAGAAAAGTGTAATGAAAGAAAAAAAAAAAAAAAACTTATTTTAACTTTTACTCCTCAATCCTTCCAAATTGAGAGGATTGGGATTTGAAATATGAGAAGAAAACATCAATCCTCTTATTTTTTTTTCCTCAATTGTTCTTTTCCTACCAAATGATTGCAAAGTGTGTTGGATCATAAACTTGATCCCTTATGGGAGTCCAAAACCAAACTCAATCAAATTGGAGTCCAAGTCCATAATCAAGGTCCAAAACTACAAGCATTCTACCTAGAATTTTATTGGTGTGGTAGTTGAGCATGTGAATCATTTGGTAACCTAAAATATTGTTAGAACCACCAAGAAAAATGAGGTGTATGGTTGTTGTAATTTTGGATTAGTTTATTTGTGTGGTGTAGGATTGTTCTTAAGTAGTATAAATACCCCTCCCCATTTTGGTTTAATCATCAAGAAGAAGCAAGAGCTTCTAAGTGAGTGAAGAAGCAAAGTCTTCTAAGAGTGAGTTCTAGTGTCTTCTAAGAGTGAGTTCTAGTATCTTCTTTCTTTTGAGTGAGAGTGCTCTTGTAATATCTCTTTGAGTTTGAATAAGAGTTGTTTGTGTGAGTGTTTTATTTCCAACAAAGTGGTATCAGAGCTTGAGTTGGAAAGTATACACTATTGCATATCAAATCGAAGGTCTCGACGAGAGAAATCCGACACCGCCAGAATCTCCCCGATCGGAGTTCAGACGCGCCTCCACGAGCCGCCGGAAGATTGCTGCCAGAAAACCGAATTGACTCACCGAGTTAAGCTGGGTCAGCCGAGTTGACCGAGCCATAAGCCTGTTGACCGAGCTGCTTGACTGAACCGCTTGAGCCGAGTTGACCGAGCCGTCCAAGCCGAGTTGACCAAGCATTCAAAGTCAACTGTTGACCAGGTTAGTGTTGACTTTGACCGTTGACTGAAAGTTGAAAATTTTGACCAGGTCCCTCCCAAAGTTTTTCAACATTCTGGATCTATCTACGCAATCAGAATTTCCAAATTCTCAACATATTGAGTGATATGGCAAATGGTGTGGCATCCTTCCAAGTCCCGACGCTCATCAATAACAATTACGACAACTGGAGTATCAAGATGAAGGCTCTTCTTGGCGCACATGATGTTTGGGATATCGTAGAAAAAGGTTTTAGTGAGCCAGATAACGAAGCTGCGCTGACCACAGCTCAAAAGGATAGTTTGAAAGATGCGAGAAAGAGAGACAAGAAAGCTCTCTACCTCATCTATCAAGCATTAGATGATGATGTTTTTGAGAAGATTTCGAGTGCAAGCTTTGCTAAGGAAGCGTGGGAAAAGCTGCAAACCTCTTACAAAGGATCCGAGCAAGTGAAGAAGGTCCGTCTCCAAACATTAAGAGGTGAATTCGAATCCTTACACATGAAAGTATCTGAGTCTATTTCAGATTATTTCTCAAGAGTAGTAGCTGTTTCTAATCAATTAAAAAGAAATGGTGAAAAGTTAGAGAATGTGAGGATAATAGAGAAGATACTCCGTTCATTGGATTCCAAATTTGAGCACATCGTCGTGACGATTGAAGAAACTAAAGACTTGGAAGAAATGACGATCGAGCAACTCCAAGGATCATTACAAGCATACGAAGAGAAGCATAAGAAGAAGCAAGGGTTTACTGATCAACTCCTCAAGCTGCAATTCAAGGATATGCATGAAAGCCAAGGAGATGATAGAAACCAACGTGGCCGAGGCAGAGGTAGAGGCCGTGGACGAGGAGGAAATCGTGGTCGTGGACGAAGTTGGAATTACAACAACAACAATTCCAACAATAACTACGAGAAAGGAGAAAGCTCAACACGAGGCCGTGGAAGAGGCAATCTAAACTCGAGGAATGACAAATTTCAAGTTCGATGCTATAATTGTCAAAAGTTTGGGCATTATGCTTCAGAATGTAGAGCTCCTAACAACAGAATTGAGGAGAAGGCCAACTATGTGGAGGAGAAGACCGATGATAAAGAAACTCTTCTTCTAGCACGAAAAGAGACTGATGGTGTCCAAGCAAAATCCTGGTATCTTGACAGTGGTGCAAGCAATCACATGTGTGGAAGGAAAGACATGTTTGTGGAGCTGGACGAGTCAGTAAGTGGAAATGTCTCATTTGGCGATGATTCCACAATAGCGGTAAAAGGGAGAGGTAACATTCTTATCCGTTTGAAAGATGGGAGACATCAGTTTATTTCCAATGTCTACTTTGTGCCCAATATGAAAAGTAACATCTTGAGTTTAGGACAACTGTTAGAGAAAGGTTATGATATTCATATGAAGGATCATAATCTTTCTATAAAAGATGATAACAATAACTTCATTGCTAAAGTACCGATGTCAAAGAATAGAATGTTCCTGATCAACATACAAAACGATGTTGCAAAGTGCTTGAAAGCTTGCTACAGAGATGCATCATGGCTATGGCATCTTCGTTTTGGGCATCTAAATTTTGGAGGTCTAAAGCTGCTATCCAAGAAGGAGATGGTGAAGGGACTACCTCGCATCAACCATCCTGACCAGCTTTGTGAAGGGTGTCTAGTCGGGAAGCAATTCAGAAAAAGCTTTCCAAAGGAGTCAGACTCAAGAGCCAAGAAGCCACTCGAGCTCATCCATACCGATGTGTGCGGTCCGATCAAACCAAGTTCTCTCGGTAACAATAACTATTTTCTTCTCTTCATTGATGATTTTTCAAGAAAAACGTGGGTATATTTCTTGAAACAGAAGTCAGAAGTTTTCGAAGTCTTCAAGAAGTTCAAAGCTGCAGTGGAGAGAGAAAGTGGTAGAAAGATCAAAGCTATGAGATCCGACCGAGGAGGAGAATTTACTTCTAAGGAGTTTCAAGAGTTCTGTGAAGCAAATGGAATTCGTCGACCAATGACAGTTCCTAGATCCCCTCAACAAAACGGCGTAGCGGAAAGAAAGAACCGAACTATCCTCAACATAGCTCGGAGTATGCTCAAAAGCAAGAAACTACCCAAGGAGTTTTGGGCTGAAGCAGTGGCGTGTGCGGTCTACTTATCCAACAGATCTCCAACAAGAAGTGTTTGGGGAAAGACACCGCAAGAAGCATGGAGTGGAAGAAAGCCCGGCATCTCCCACCTAAGAGTTTTTGGAAGCATAGCCCATGTTCATGTTCCAGATGAGAAAAGAACAAAGCTTGATGATAAAAGCGAGAGTTTCATCTTCATTGGCTATGATGCAAATTCAAAAGGCTACAAGCTGTACAATCCGAACAATAAGAAGGTTATGATCAGCCGAGATGTGGTGTTTGACGAAGAAGGACTATGGGATTTTGGATCTCATATAGATGACTTCAATTTCTCTCCTCCATTTGAAGATGAGCTGACACAAATAGAACAGCCTGGAGAAGCCCAACAAGAGCCAACAACTCCACCTACTTCACCAACATCAACTACCCATGGAGACGAGTCACCTTCATCATCTTCAAGTGGGAGTCAAAGTGAAAGAGATGTGCAACGAACAAGAAGCCTTCGAGATCTCTATGAAGTGACTGAACGACAAGATAATCTTACATTATTTTGTTTATTTGCTGATTGTGAACCAATGAGCTATCAAGAAGCTGCAAAAGAAATGGAGTGGAGAGATGCGATGAATGAAGAAATCAAGGCTATCGAGAAGAACGACACATGGGAACTTATTTCACTTCCCAAAGGGCACAAGGCGATAGGTGTCAAATGGGTCTACAAAACAAAGCGAAATGCTAAGGGAGAGATTGAAAGACACAAGGCGAGGCTTGTTGCAAAAGGCTACAGTCAAAAAGCTGGAATTGACTACGATGAGGTATTCGCCCCTGTTGCTCGGTTGGAAACTGTTAGACTAATTATTTCCTTGGCAACTCAAAACAAGTGGAAGATACAACAAATGGATGTAAAGTCTGCCTTCCTAAATGGAGTTCTTGAAGAGGAAGTCTACATTCAGCAACCATCAGGCTACGAAGTCAAAGGCCACGAAGACAAGGTGTTGAAGTTGAAGAAAGCTCTTTACGGGTTGAAGCAAGCACCAAGGGCATGGAATAGCCGAATCGACAAATACTTCCAAGAGAATGGCTTCAACAAATGTCCCTATGAGCATGCTCTATATATCAAGATCAAAGATGGAGATATTTTGATCGTGTGCCTCTATGTGGACGATTTGATCTTCACCGGAAGCAACCCAAGCATGTTCAATGAATTCAAGGAAGTGATGACGAAGGAATTCGAAATGACAGACATGGGGCTCATGGCGTACTACCTTGGCATTGAAGTTAGGCAACAAAAGGATGGAATTTTCATTTCACAGGAAAGCTATGCAAAGGAGATCCTGAAGAAGTTCAAGATGGAGAACTGTAAGCCGATAAGCACACCGATGGAATACGGAGTCAAGATGTCCAAACATGAAGAAGGCGAAAGTGTAGATCCAACATTTTTCAAAAGTTTGGTGGGAAGTCTACGCTACCTAACTTGCACGAGGCCCGATATTCTTCACGCAGTTGGATTGGTTAGTCGCTACATGGAATCTCCAACAACCACCCATTTTAAAGCCGCAAAGAGAATTCTTCGCTATCTAAAAGGTACAATTGACTTTGGCTTGTTCTATTCAGTTTCTAATGATTACAAGCTTGCTGGATATAGCGATAGTGACTGGGGTGGAGACATAGATAATCGAAGGAGCACTACTGGATTCGTATTTTTCATGGGAGATACTGCTTTCACATGGATGTCAAAGAAACAACCGATTGTCACATTGTCCACTTGTGAAGCAGAATATGTTGCTGCTACCTCATGCGTTTGTCATGCAATTTGGCTTAGAAATCTATTGAAGGAGATAGGCTTGATACAAGAAGAGCCGACCAAGGTTTGTGTCGACAACAAGTCAGCCATTGCCTTAGCAAAGAATCCAGTATTCCATGATCGAAGCAAGCACATCGATATTCGCTACCACTATATAAGGGAGTGTGTTGCAAGAAAGGATGTGCAAGTTGAATATGTGAGGTCACAAGATCAAGTTGCTGATATTTTTACTAAGCCACTGACAAGCGAAAACTTCATAAGATTAAGGAACTTACTAGGGGTCACAAGATCAAGTTTAAGGGGGGGTGTTGGATCATAAACTTGATCCCTTATGGGAGTCCAAAACCAAACTCAATCAAATTGGAGTCCAAGTCCATAATCAAGGTCCAAAACTACAAGCATTCTACCTAGAATTTTATTGGTGTGGTAGTTGAGCATGTGAATCATTTGGTAACCTAAAATATTGTTAGAACCACCAAGAAAAATGAGGTGTATGGTTGTTGTAATTTTGGATTAGTTTATTTGTGTGGTGTAGGATTGTTCTTAAGTAGTATAAATACCCCTCCCCATTTTGGTTTAATCATCAAGAAGAAGCAAGAGCTTCTAAGTGAGTGAAGAAGCAAAGTCTTCTAAGAGTGAGTTCTAGTGTCTTCTAAGAGTGAGTTCTAGTATCTTCTTTCTTTTGAGTGAGAGTGCTCTTGTAATATCTCTTTGAGTTTGAATAAGAGTTGTTTGTGTGAGTGTTTTATTTCCAACAAAGTGCCCTCCACTTGTTTTTCTGTCATGTCCTTCCTTTCTCCCACTTTTCCTCTTTCCAATCATAGCCTAAAAGTAATTTGTTTTGACATGAGAGGACTATGGTATGAAGTATGAGTTTGGGTGAGAGGTAATTCATGCATTCGAAGAAGGTATATGACTAGTTGCCTAGTAGAAAATTGGTGCTGAGTGTTACGCTAGAGTGAAAGGGAAAATTCAATTGGGGAGTACCTATTTAGTTAGGGGATACTTATCTTGATGGAGTTAAAAGTGAAAATATTCGAGAATGATCTCAGATTCCTACAGCGACAATGTTTATGGGAGACTGATTGCAACTGGCATCATGAGTTTCATGAGTTGAATGTTGAAAAGTTGTAGATCAGGCAAGAAAGTTGCTGGTTTCAAGAAGGTTTTTGGTTAAGATAGGGTTACTGGGGAATGGACTGTTGTAGCAAATAGCAATCATGTGATGTGAGAGTTCCCCTCCATGTAATATCTTGTAAGTTTCACTTTTTGTGTAGGTAGAACGTTTAAGAATGTTTCACCTGCTTCTTCCTCCATATTGCTTCCGCAGTCGAAAACTCGAAATTGATGAAAGTTCGTAAAAATTAAAATATTGAGGTCCTTTTGAATAATTTTTGTGCCCTGTAAAATGATTTTGGATGTAGGGGAGTTATGTGATTCACATAATTGAGGATGATGTTTGAGATCTTTAGACATTATTGTTCATACTTGATTTGATCATTGCAGTTGTTTAGATGAGACTTAAGTTCGGAAATGGATATATTGGAACTTTTATCTGACAGTTTGAGTCCTTATGAGATGGGTTGCATTTCACAAAACCTTGAGGTAGTTCCATGATGTTAGACGTTGGCCCAAAACACGCGTGAGCTGGACGCACATGTCAGGCCCCAACTTACTCCCACATGCAGTTAGGCTCCAATTAGAATTCCTAATCATATGGGGGTTTGTGCCCTAATAGATATATATATATATATATATATATGTGGTATTTTAGCGCACATAGAAGAATACTGAATCCCTAATAGCTTAGAGACTATTTTTATGCTATTGTCTTCGTGGTATAGTTCTCTCCCTACGAAATAGCTTGTCTAGAATAGTTGTTGGCATTTTTGTTGTGGATTACGTGGTTGATTCTCCAAAAGGCCATAACACCCATAATCGTGAGTTGTTCGTGATTGTACATGTTGGAGTCGTTTCTTCACTTGGAGTACAAGGTCGTGTAGAGCGCATCTCAATCCCTATCTCCACTGTTCGCTTCTGTTCTTCATAAAAGAGGTAAGTTCTTTGTGTTTTTGATGCAAGAGCACATGTACAAAGAAATCCTTCATATGAGAACGAAGTTTATCATAAAGCTTGAGAAAAGAATGAAAAGTGGGAACTGATGTACTCCTGCTTTTAGGAGGTGATTTTGAAGAAAAAGTGAATCCATAAAGAAAGCCTTTCAAAAAGGTAAAGAGGTTTAATGCTGGAACCGTCTGAGAACTTCGTTGACGACTATCGCATTGTTGCCGATGATGTTGAAAATAGACATCTTAAGCAGGCGTACATTAATTCAGTTTAGCAGCTAGATTGTCTTCTTAAGCTGGCTGTGTTAGGAAATTAGGATGACACTGGATCATATTTGGGTGTAGAATTAAAATGTCTGAATATTGGTAATCTTGATCAAGGCCATCAAAATAAGTGCTTACTTAGGATCAGGACACATCAACTTATCTGGAAAAATAAAAAGATCTGGATAAATCAAGGAAGAAAGAGAAGGTGGTGGGGGTGGGGGATATCCTCTAGGATTAACTGCATTTCAAGGGATTGTGAGATGGTTTACCTTCTTCTTCTTTCTCAATTCTTCATAGGTGGTTTGGCTTTTATTTTTTTTACGGTCTTATTTTATAATTTTTTTATCAAGTTGGCATAGACAAAAATCAAACCTAATGCCGACCTGAACGTGTAACCACCTGAAGCCAATTGAGGATACTCAGTGGAAAAATTTAAGTAAAAATTATAAGATGGATTGGATGAAGTATGGTTCGAGTGACGGTGAAGGGCTGTAAAGATAAGCAAATTGCATGCACTAGAAAGATTGCTTTGTATTGGTGGAGAATGATGTTAAATTTGGGATGTGAATAGGGAACAGTTGTTGGAAAAATCTAGATACAAAGATGAAGGGCTAATATATCTTGTATAGGTCACACAATCAACTTATTTTTCCAGGAAAAAGGGTCGGGGTTCGGGATGAGTGGGCTAATAGAAAGTTTGATTGGCAATGGAAGATAACCATCCCTTTCTTTATTCTTTTTTCCCCCTTTTCTTTGGGATTCGGGGTTGTTTGTGGTTGCGAGGGTGATTTTGTAAGCATGGACTTCATCTTCTGAGTTATTCTTTTGAGTTGCAATTCTGTTATTCACCTGTAAGAATTTTGTGCTCTTTGCTTTGCTTATCAAAAACAGGAGAGAATTTTTCTCTCTTTGCTTAAAGTGATATTACTTCATTTACTACTAGAATTTTTATCATTCGTTCACATGCAAGTACACATTAAATGTGTCCACCTGTGCATGTTTTCTGTCCCATTCTTTCACGTTTGTGATCAATTGAATCTTCCTCATTATCATATTTAGTAAGGATTTGAATAGTATTGGTAGCATTGAAATAGCCTAACCCAGGATATGATGGTCATCTGATATGAAAACTTTCCTCTTTCAGCTTGTGTTGATGAAGAAGAGAACTGATGCAGTATTTGGCAGGGCATTTGGTCACTGGATTGATCATTGCAATGACAAGATTGTACAAATTGGAAATAATTGATTAGATTCTTTTTAGTCATTATTACTATTTTGTTAATCTTTGGCCAAGTAGTTTTCACTATTCAGAATTGGTGTATTGCCCAGTACATACAATTTATTGGAGTCTTGAAGGAAAATGATTGCATTTTATCTCAATAGGATAAAAGCTAAAGACAAATATGCATCTGTGGACTGGCTTGCACTACAGCATGTATATATCTTGCTCAATCTTTCGATCTTGTTGCTTTTGCTGTATGTTTTATTTGCACATATCAAGGGTGCAAACTGACCCATTTCGTTATGGTTGGCTGAAAATTTCTCACTAAGAATATGATCAACCTGTGTTTTGGGTACAGTAATATCTTTGTCTATCTTGCATTAGAGCTTCAGTGCAGTATTACGCATGCCCTATCTTGTATATGTTGACTTCTGAACTTCAGAATATATTGGAAAGAGGTCATACTTCCTTTGAAAGTTCATGAAGGGATTCAAGGTAAGTTAGTTTAGTGCTGGCCATCTTGGCTTCAAAGCTCAGTTCTAAAAGCAGTGGGGTGGTATTGGTAAGTTTTCATTCACCAATATTAAACTTGTACTTTTCCGTTTTATTTTATTTTGATCATGTGATAACCTCTTACTATCATCTTTACACTAATACACTTGATAGGAGAAAAACTGGTAGCATAGGAGGGGGAGAAAGAAATGTAGAGAACACTTATTTTACTGGATAGAATAGAAAGGGAAAAGAATGGAAGAGGGGCTAGAATATTTTCTACCTTGGCCCTTCAATAAGGTAATTTACATCTTCATCCCATTCTTTCTATCCACCTTCTTTTTCCTATGCCAAAAGCATGAGATTTAGATCCTTTCCATTTGATGAAATGGAAGTTAAGTTTATGCTGAGATTAAATTTCTGATGGCATTCATTTTCACTATAAACTTGACCTTCATTTCAATTATCAAATGAGAAGGATCCAAATCCAAATGTATGTATAGCACATATTAACCCTTCCTTTTTATCGTATCATTTCATCCTAACTCGTTTTTCATGCTCCACACAAAGGATGGCCTAAGCATTTTAAAATGGCATGAAGGGTTTAGTTAATTGGTAAGTTAGCATAATTAGTAGGATTATCAAGAAAAGTGTCATCTTCCGTCCATTTCTTTTAGGTCTAAGACAATCTTCTCACTTTTATTTCTTTACTAAACATGGGCATTGGATAAGGATTTACTCAAGTTCACAAGAAGGGATCACATCTATTAAAGATGGAAGGTGATTTAGAAATTGTTATAGAAGGCAGACAATTGTCATGTACATTATCCTTGGAACGTTGTGAACATAACTCACGACATTCATATACTTTACATTTGTGGTGGTAGTAAAGGACGCAATATAACCTCACATATGCTAGCCAGTGAGTCCATCTCAGCTGAAGAAAACCCACGACTGTATTTGCTCCCTCCATTCAACAAGGCAGGCCACTCTTTTCCCATTTCTCTCTCTTTGAATATTATATTTTCTCTAACTAGCATGGGTTTGGAACTTTGTCGACTCTCTTTATGTAGTGGAACTTGATATGGTCATATAAATAGTAGATTAACAGGAGGAAGGGAAAAAAATTTGATCATCATAATATAAAAGAGATATATATTACCTTTATATCTGATTATTTGACACATTCTACAAAAAGTCTTTTCGTATAACAAGCATTAAAGAATGTCACATTCACAAACCACAATCGGCTTGCTCTACCTAATAATTTTTTTAATAAATAAATAAATAAATACTAACCAATGACCGCTATAACCACCTGTTTTTTAGGAGACTTAATAAAATTTCTCCTTTCAAATTAAGGAGGTTTCTTAATTACTTTCTCTAACTGTAAAGGGAGGGAATTTGCTCTCATGGGACCCATATTTTAAATGTTCCAGGGCCTATACTGAGCACCACGTCATCGGTGAGTTTGCCATCTGGCTAGATGTGTCACCCTCGTGCATGGACCATGGATAAAGGTGACTGCTGAATGATCCCCCACTTTTGGTATCTTGTTGCCAATTTTTATGGGCTTGGCAAGAATTTGCTTGTTTTAGTGCTCTGATATAGGGCCTAAATTTGTGCGCAATAAGCCTTGGTGGGTTAGTTTTGGTATCATTAAGTGCTTAGTTAAGCCAGTAGGCCTTGTCCATCATTTTATGGTTACTATGTTAAGCCACCACATCATCGCAAGCAACCCTAGTCGTTACTCTCAAGCCTTTCTCTTGCTCTTAGATTCTTAATTGCTTCTTTTCCGTGTTGTCGACGTTCTTCTCCTCTTCAACGTCATTGCTTGCCAAATCTGTAATAATTTGAATCTCTCTCTAGTGTGTATTGAATGAAATTATAGGGCAAATAATAACTTTTAAATTATATTATGTTATATACAAATAGTATAATGATTGATTTAATTATAATATAAATTCGCACTATCATATTACTAATACGAAAACTCACAATACTACCATTTAAGCCTACAATACTATCACAACCCATTGAAAATTGAAGAAATAATTAATATAAAACCGAATAAATAATCCACACATTGTGAGAATTGAACTTGAGATCTTATAGTCTCAAGATCTCAACCTTAACTATTAGACTAAGATATCGTCGACAAGTAGTATAACTTTCTTGAATTGATAAAAATTTGATTATTTTTTTGTTAGTCGTTGGTTAATTGTAAAAGTTTGATAATTAAACCGAACTAAAAAATTGATTATCGAAAAAAAATAGTTTAGTTTATAATTATAATTTTAAACAAATCAAAATCTAATTATGATATTGATTGTTTCATCAAATTTTCTGTTTACCAAATTATGTTAAATTTCATTAGGTATAAAATAAATATCTTGTAATTTGGTTTACATTCTGAAAAGACAGATGAACAAATTGATTGATAGATTTGGAGCTAGAACAGTCAGTCGTTGTTTTTCACAACACCATGTGCTAAAACAATTATTTCATTTATTGCACGCATAAAGGGTTGGGGTTGAAGTTCGGGTGGCAATGAGTCGAACATAACTCACGACACAAAGTTCTTGAATCTCACGAATTAAATACGTCATTCTCCAATGGCAATCACATTTCTGAAGAACAATATCCACTAAAGCCTTAGAATCGCACTCAACCTCTGAGAGCATTGAGCTAACCTCAAACCTTTCAACAGAGCTAAGGCCTTTGTGTGCATATTCGTGCAGTCTGCAAACACACTCGAAAACGCAAGCACAATGGAGAGGTCGGCCCGAAAGACATCACCTCCAGCACACCCAGCCTCAGACACCGAACCATCAGTATTGAGCTTAGTTAAGCCTCTTGGAAGCCCAGTCCAAGTAACCTATTGGCCAGTCCGAGGCGTTGCCGCTTTGATCTTTAGGCTCAAAGCATTAATACATTGCATCCGTGCATAAGAAATATCCTGCTACGGGTTATAGATACCATTTAACTTCCTCAGCCCATAAAGTATATGGTAAATTACCAAATCTGCTTAAGCGGAACACCTTCATAAATTGCAAAAAAGAAATCGAAAGAATATGATTTTCCAAAAATAAATCTACTTTATTGGCTTGATAAAAGGATATTTTGCTAAAAAAAAATTGTAGTGCAATATTAATTATTTGATTTAAATTTTAAATGAATTAGACATTCGTCTCACTCTTGAGATAAATTCAAATATAGATCATAATACGTGAGACTGAGCATTTGTCAAAGAAATATAGAATTTTGGGGTAAGTGTGGGTCTGGTTAGCCTAAAAATTCAGCCTAACCCAATCATACCAGATTGAAAAAATCTCAACACAACCTAACTCATAAACTCATCCAATCTCAACTCATTCAAATCAGTTTTGATTGGTTTTGACCTATTGAGAGCTATATTTTTTTGAACTAAAAAATTAAATCATACATATAACCTAACAAAAAAAATATTTTACTAAATCCAAAACCAAATCTATACAATAATTCATTAAATCTTACAAATTCATCTCTTACAAAGTGCCTTAAATTACTTAAAACAAAGTTAAAAAATCTTTAATTTAATACAAAACAAACAAAAGTAAATAAACACTAGATTTTAATAGTGTTTTATCAATCAAAATCTTCAAAACTTCAACATTATAATAAAATTAGCTTTAAAATCTTTATGATCTAATTCCTACATAATACCAAACATATACATCAGATAAAAATCATAAAGTAAATGAAAATTGAGAAAAAAAAATTGTTTTCTTTTTTGTTGGAGGATTCCTAAGGAGAAGAAAGAAAAAAATGAGACACGCGCGTGCGTACAAACACACATATATATAAAATCCAAATTAACTTACCAAAATAAAAAATATAATTTTATACACTAATAGTTAGAATTAGCATTTTATAATTATATAATTTATAATTATACTATAATTATTTATATATTATTTTATATTCAATAAACATAAAATATATAAAAATATAATTATATAATTGAGTAAGTTATCGATTTGAATCGGATTAAAAATTTTGAATCTATACCCCCAAACCTAATTTACCAAATTCCAAACTTTTTCAATTTAACTAATCTCAACTCAACTTCTAAAAAAAAACTCAATGAATTAGAACCGGATTTTTGCCCGCCGCTAATAAAAATAGCAACTTGTGAACTAAGACTTGATATCCAACTTTGGTTTGATGAGAGATGAGACTGGTGTGACTCGCTGAAGTCCTTATTAATTAGCCTCACTTGTCCACAAGTCACAATAAAAACAAGAGAGTTTAGTTTGGCTCTGCCAACAACCATATTTATCACTTCTTAAATATCTCCACCCTCTATTGTACAACGATAAATAATTTTATAAATTATGCTAATTTGCCACTGTAATGATCAACCTCCCAAGACGCAACAAATACTCCCGTTCAAGTATCCAACATTTTGTCCCCTTATTTTCTTTCCACGCACTATAATTGTATCAGTTTGGGAGATGATTACTTCACCACCCGCCGCATTCTAGCCGCGAGAGGATGCCGCTGCACCCAGTGGCGGAGGCCAACGAGCACAGTCCATACGGCTCGCTCACCCCCACCGAGTTCTATTCCCATCACTCGGTGAGTCACTCCTCCGAGTTCGTCACCAACCCACGCGGTCTCAGGCTTTTCACCCAGTGGTGGACCCCACTCCCTCCGGTCCGACCCATCGGTGTTGTGGCCCTCGTCCACGGCTTCACCGGAGAGTCCAGCTGGTTCATAGAGCTCAGCGCCGTCCTCTTCGCCAAATCGGGATTCGCCACGTGTGCCATCGACCACCAGGGCCACGGCTTCTCCGAAGGCCTCATTGCTCACATCCCCGACATTAATCCTGTCGTCGACGATTGCATCGCCTTCTTCAACGACTTCCGTGAGCGCCGCGCGCCGAATTTACCGGCCTTCCTGTACGGCGAATCCCTCGGTGGCGCGATTTCGCTGTACATAACGCTCCACCAGAAGGGTGAGTGGGATGGTCTCATCCTCAACGGCGCCATGTGCGGGATCAGTGCCAAGTTCAAGCCGCCCTGGCCGTTAGAGCACCTCTTAACAGTAGTGGCAACGTTGGTCCCCACGTGGCGAGTGATCCCTACACGCGGGTCATTGCGGGATGCGTCGTTCAAGGAGCCGTGGAAGAGGAAGCTGGCGGTGGCGAGCCCGAGAAAGCCACTGGCGAGGCCACGCGCGGCCACCGCGTACGAGCTGGTGCGGGTGTGCAAGGACCTGCAAGGGAGGTTCGAGGAGGTAGAAGTACCGCTGCTAATCGTGCACGGAGGCGATGACGTTGTGTGCGACCCTGCCTGCGTTGAGGAGCTCTATCGACGGGCCACAAGTGGGGATAAAACGATCAAGGTTTACGAGGGGATGTGGCATCAGTTGGTTGGCGAGACCAAGGAGAACGTGGAGTTGGTTTTTGGTAACATGTTGGAGTGGCTTAAGAACCGAGCTGAACGCGCAGCCAAGGAGAAGGGTGGCGGCGCGTAGTGTAATGTTGGTTATTAGTACTTAAATCATGTGTTTCCTCCTAATATGGGTTGTTGTTGTAGTCGTAGACGGGGAGATATAAATGTTGGGTCACTTAGTTATCAATCATAAAAACCCAAATGGCATGGTTGGTTACATAAAATTTAAAAATAAGAAAACAAAGCTCACTAATTATTATTATTTTTTATTTCTTGTTTTTTAATAATCGAGCTAAATTTGTTCACAGTTTGGATGTACGCCTTTGATTTCCTATGGTTGAAAAACAGTGGAGACTAGTATGGCTTTCAAGATGAAGAGCGGTTGAGATTTGGTCTGATTTTTTTTAAATTTACTTCACAGGTAAGAATCAATCTCTTGCGGAAAAACCAATACATGTTAACAATGCCTTACTAGAGAGTAATTTGAGTTAGTGTTAATGGGATAAATATGGAGTAATTGTTGGTAATTTTTAAAATTAAATCAGTTTGGATATAAAAATCCATTTGTTATGGTGTTCGGTTTGACAAACCTTTTATTCATTTATTTAAAAATAAAACTAATTACAAATAAAAGGGGACATCTATCTGGTACAAACAAATTGCATTTCCTCACATTCAATGATGATCAAGTTAGTTGCCGGCTCAGTTTTATTTGACTTAGAAGATGACACTGTAACATCTTAGAATAGGTCGGTCAGTAAGATCATCCACTTTTAAAGGGGAAAAGGAGAAAAATGAGATCTTAATTCACATTTTCATTGACTTGACATATATCGTTAAACTTCTTTTGCTCCACTAATTTTTTAATCATCGCAGAATTTTGTTCTGCTGTAGGATTTCTCCTCTGCCCTTTTGCATTCCCCTTTGTTATAAAACAAATTCCTGCATAAAATTTTGTTCTCCTTTGTTAAATACAAGTTTTAGAAGGGTGTGACATTTGTTTCATTTTTTAGCTTTCATTATTTTTCTTGGAGAAATGGATGATCTCCTTACAGGGCTGGAAGGTAGATTTAGGATCTCTATAACAGATTCAACTAAGATGTGGATTGTGCACTACGCGATGGATAAAGCTCATGAAAAAGTGAAGTCCAAAGAAGGTGTTATCGCTTGCTTGAATGAAATATCGAAATTTTATGAATTGGCAGCCATGCAGTTAGAGGGGTGTTTGGAGTTTGTTCAACAACAGGCCGGTGTCTACATTCTCGAAAGCAGCCATGAAGAGGTGCTCTTGGACTTGACAGACATTAGAGATCGCCTTCAAGGACGCCTTGAGCAATCAGAGTTGTCAATATCAGAGAAGGATAGAGAGCTAGCAGAGAGATTGGAAAATGAATTGAAGCTTAGGGAGGCATTAGAAGTGAAAGAAAAAGATTTTGTTTCTTTACATTCTAACCTCGAGCTTGAAAGAACAAAGAGTGAAGGTGTTGAGGATTTGATTATGAGCAATCATGAAAGTGGGAATGACGATAGAGAAGGAGAAATTTCTGAGTTGAAGAATTCGGTTGATCAGCAGGTATGGAACATCAGACAGAAACTTGAACCTGAATTTAAACTTGTATATGAAGAAAGAAATCATGGTATTGAGAACAAACAAATTGAGCGGATGGGTTCAGATATTGACATCATAAAGGGAACTCTAGATCTTGCTTTTAGTAAATTGCATAATGCTATTTTCTTGTCTGAGTCGGGTCCTATAGAGAAGAAATGGATGTGGACCATTGAGAAAGATACAGTTGCTATCCTGATTAAAGGTTTTATGAAGGATTTCCAGCAGAATTTTGAAGGGGAGATGAGTAAGCGAGAGAAGCAAGTTTCTCTTGGCTTGAGAGAGCATTTGTCAGTTGTGATGAAAGAGATTACATGCTTGCGCCTTGAACTTGAGCATTTCGTCGACCAGAGTGAGGTCCAACTGAAAGACACTAAAGCCTGTAGCAATAGTTCGATAAGAACAACAGGTAAGTCTTTATCAGATGGTGACAGTTCCAACAATTTCTCCTTGAAGGTTGGAGAAGAACAAATAAAGCAGCTCCATGAACAAGGGGCAGGGGAGGATAGTGGTCACTATGTTGCCAAGATGATAAAGAATCACTAGTCCATCATCCGAAGAAAAAGTTAAGAGCCAAATTGGTTGAAGGGAGAACTTCACAAGAAAGGCTTTCCATCCTTAAGGGGAGGAAAGGACCTAAATAGTTTGAAAAGAAGGATAGAAGAAGTTATTGCAAGATTGAACAATTTAGTTAACTGGAATGCTAGGCTATGTGAAAATTTCAGAGTTGATGGAGGTGAACAGTTGGAGGAAGCTTATTCAGCAACAAGGTTTTCGCAACAGGATGTGACTGATGAAGAGAAATTGGGCGTGGACAGTTTGGAGGATATCTGGGAGAAAATGCATAAGAATTCCATTTCAGATGGAGCAAATGAAGAAATACGTGATGAAATGAGGCTGCTGAAACAAGAGAGGGAAGATACGAATTTGCAAACCATGATCTTGGAAGATACTTACACAACTCTTTTCAAAGGTTTGATTAGTGGATTTTACTTTGAGTTACATGCTCATGATCTATGGAGCCGAGTAAAAGAAGGTATGTATGAGAATCTTATCAAGGAAATAGTAAATGAGGAGAATGAGAAAATTGAACGCGACAGGATTAAATTCGAGATTAGAGAAAACATATATTACAGTCTTCAGTGAGGCAACAAGGGATCTTAACTTCCCTAATGATGTTGCATTAGTAGATTGTCAAGATGATGAAGCTAAAAGTAATTGTCTGGAAGACCTGGAATCTTCTGTTGACATGTTGGCTTTAAAGGGCACCTTAAGGGATGATGTACATACAATCCTCTTTCGAGAGATGTATGAGGAATGGAGCGAGTGTATAGAAAGTTATAACAATGAAGGATTTTTTATACAAGAGATAAATTGGATTGTCTTTGATGAGACCATCAAAATTGTTGTGAACATTGCCAATTACACGCTAAGAATTTTACGGATGATTTTCAAAGTGACAAGTCATCTGAAAATGCTGAATATTCAATGAAGGATGATGTTTGTATTGTTTTCTTAAGGGCAATGGTTGAGGAGTGGGAAATGAAGATAAAATGCTAATAACGTTGAGAGTGTCATTAGGGAAGAGATACTCCGATATGTTATTGTTGAGGCAGCTAAAGAAGATTGTACTCTTTTGGTAGAAGCTGAAGTCGATAATCAAGACAGAACTTTAGAAAATGTGCTCTCTGCTGACAAAATATGTAGAAATCTAGGGGTTGGTCATGTGCAGAATTTGGTTCAAACAATAGATATTGTTGGTTTTTGACAGAAATGAAGTGCAAAAGCTTGCAAAAACAAACTTGATTTTCCCACATCTTTGAGAATACAATTATAACCTATATATAGGTTGTTAAAGGAAAAAGACAATCCTTAAAACAATGATGAAAACATGGTCTAAAGTAATCCTTAAAACAAGGATGAAAACATGCTAATAAACATAATAATAAACAAAATCTCTATGTCTCTCTATCACCAACAAAATAGCAGAAGAGTAGATCAAGCCTAATAGACTTTGACAACTTCAATTCAGCATGTGTTTTATTAAACCTCAACAACTCAAACATCAGCAGTGCACTCAGCTCCACCTCAGCAGCTCTTGGGGCATCATTTAACACTCCTCCTTGGCTCTGGAGCTGCAGACTCCAAGCCTTTGCCTCAAGAACCCATACCTAGCTTTGGGAAGTGCCTTGGTCAGGATGTCAGCATTTTGATTTTCTGTTTTGCCTTATGTTTGTTTACAGAACCATCAGGATTGAGTTTGGTCCTGTAAACCCACTTGACTCCTATGG